>QXTE01000211.1:865177-1270801 GCA_003942145.1 Platysternon megacephalum | reverse complement strand
CAGCCAGGGCTTTGTCAAGCCTGACCTTAAAAACCTCTAAGGAAGGAGATTCCACCACCTCCCTAGGTAACCCATTCCAGTGCTTCACCACCCTCCTAGTGAAAAAGTTTTTCCTAATATCCAACCTAAACCTCCCCCACTGCAACTTGAGACCATTACTCCTTGTTCTGTCATCTGGTACCACTGAGAACAGTCTAGATCCATCCTCTTTGGAACCCCCTTTCAGGTAGTTGAAGGCAGCTATCAAATCCCCCCTCATTCTTCTCTTCTGCAGACTAAACAATCCCAGTTCCCTCAGTCTCTTCTCATAAGTCATGTGCTCCAGCCCCCCAATTCATTTTTGTAATCTCAATGCACTGGTCTACAATACAAAATTAGGTCATCCTAACTATATCACTCAGGGCTGTAATGATGCCAATCTAAGCCCCGGTATAGACATAGCTAGATTGACAGAAGAATTCTGTCACTGAAGTAAGTGTCCACACTACAGTGCTATAGCAACATAGACACAGCTGCACCTCTATAGCATTTCTAGGGTAAACATACCCTATAACTTGTTGCTTCAGTTCCTATGGAACCTTTTTTTTTTTTTTTAAATCCCTTTTTAAAGTGCTCTTGAGTGTGTGTGTTGTGCATTGTTCTCCTTCATGGCAGTTGTCTGACCCACAGTTCACATGTGATCGATTGCTGTGACAGGTTGACATTACTGTGCTAGTCTGACTCTCAAATAATCACCAGGCACCTTCATATAAGGTCCAAACACCTGCAGGGGTGATTTAACAGAGGAGCTTGGCATTGCTATGGAATCAGGGTCCTAGAGCCTGGCTCCTGTGTGGCAGTTATGTATTAATTTTATTAAAATAAGCAAAGTACAGAAAAGCCTTCTAAAAATGAGACAAATTGGTCTAATGAGTCACGTCAGACTTAATGTCGTTCTCAAACATCACAAACAAAACACTTGTAGCACCAGATTAACTCACAAGACATGCATTTGGCACATGTAGGAATGCACTGGAGACAGCTTTTTATTACAGAAGGTGGAGAGATAAACTAGTGGAGAGACTGTTCTAGACGGGATTCTGACAAATGGGGAGGAACAGAGTGAGAATTTGAAGGTAGAAGGCAGCTTGGGTGACAGTGATCGTGAAATGATAAAGGTAATTATTCTACGGAATGGAAGGAGGGAAAACAGCAGAATAAAGACAATGGACTTCAAGAAGGCAGACTTTAGCAAACTTAAAAAAATTGATAAGCAAGATCCTGTGGGGAGCAAGATTAAGGAAAAACAAGTTCTGGAGAGCTGGCAGTTTTTAAAAGAGACATTATTAAGGGCACAAGAGCAAACTATCTCAATTTGTAGGAAAGATAGGAAGTATGGTAAGAGACCCTCCTTGCTTAACCAGGAGATTTTCAATGACCTGAAACTCAAAAAATAGTGATACAAAGAGTGAAAACCTGGTCAAATTATTAATATTATTAAAACAAACAAAAAACAAACACACACCACAGGTAGGGACAAAACAAGGCCAAGATACAGAACAAGATTAAACTAGCTAGGGACCAAAAGGGTAACAAGAAAGCATTGTACAAATACATTAGAAGCAAGAGGAAGAACAAGGATAGGGTAGGTGAATTACTCAATGAGGAGGGCAAGACAATAACAGAAAATGCAGCCTAGTCTATAGTTTAACTACTGTTAGAGTTAGATATTAGGAAAACATTTCTAACCTAAATATCCCTGGCTGCAGATTAAGCTAATTGGTTCTTGACCTATCTTCAGTGGACATGGAGAATAATTGATCGCTGTCCTCTTTATAACAGCCCTTAAGATATTGATAGACTGTTGTCAAGTCATCCCTCAGTATTCTTTTCTGAAGACTAAACATACCAGTTTTCTCAACCTTTCCATAGAGGTCAGATTTTCAAAACCGTTTTATCACTTTGCTGCTGTCTTTTGGACTCTGCAATTTGTTCACATCCTTCTGAAATCATGGTTCCTTCTGAAATCATTGTGCCTAGAATTGGACACAGTACTCCAGCTGGGGCCTCACCAGTGCCAAGTAGACAATTACTTACCATGTCTTACATACAACACTTATGTTAATACATCCAAGAATCATATTAGCCTTTTTGTCAGTGTGATGCAGCTGCAAACTCCTATTCAGTTTGTGGTCCACTATAATGCCCAAATCCCTTTCAGCAGTACTACTACCTAGACCAGGGGTAGGCAACCTATGGCACGGGTGCCGAAGGCGGCACGCGAGCTGGTTTTCAGTGGCACTCACACTGCCCAGGTCCTGGCCACCAGTCGGGGGGGGGGGGGGGGGCCCTGCATTTTAATTTAATTTTAAATGAAGCTTCCTAAACATTTTAAAAACTTTATTTACTTTACCTACAACAATAGTTTAGTTATATATTATAGACTTATGGAAAGAGACCTTCTAAAAACGTTAAAATATATTACTGGCACGCGAAACCTTAAAATAGAGTGAATAAATGAAGACTTGGCACACCACTTCTGAAAGGTTGCCGACCCCTGACCTAGACAGTTATTCACAATTCTGTAGCTGTGCATCTGATTTTTCCTTCCAAAGTGATGTAATTTGCTCTAGTCTTTACTGAATTTCATCTTGTTCAATTCAGACCAATTCTCCAATTTGTCAAGGTCATTTTGAATTTTAAGACTGTCTGCCAAAGTGCTTTCAATGCCTTCCTTCTTGGTGTCACCTGCAAAATGTATAAAACATACTCTCTTCTCCATTATCCAAGTCATTCATGAAAATTATTGAATAGTACTAAACCCAGGTTTACCCCTGTGCGACCCCACTATATATACCCTCCCAACTAGACAGCAAACCACTGATAATTACGTTTTGAGTAAGAAGCGCGTAAGGATTTTAAACCGGTTGTGCATCCACCTTTTAGGAAATTCATCTAGACCACATTTCCCTAGTTTGCTTATGAGAATATCATGTGGAACTGTGTCAAAAGCCTTACTAAAATCAAGGTATATCACATCTACTGCTTCCGCCCTCCACTAAGTCAGTAATCCTATCAAAGAAGGAAATTAAGTTGGTTTGGCATAATTTGTTCTTGACGCATCCATGCTGACTATTCCTTATAACCCTATTATCTTCCAGGTGCTTATAAATTGATTGTTTAATAATTCCCTGGGTCCTCATTGTTCCCCTTTTTAAAGACAGGTACTGTTTGCCCTTCTCCAGTCTTCTGGGACCTCTCCCAGAAGCTTTCAAATATAACTACTAGCAAGTCTGAGATTGCTTCTGCTAGTTCCTTACATACCCTAGGATGAATTTTATCAGGCCCTGCTGACTTGAATACATTTAACTTATCCAATAATTCTTTAGCCTATTCTTTGCCTATTTTGGCTTGTATTCCTTTCCCCTGGTTGTCCGTATTAACTGTGTTGAGTATCTGGTCATCATTAACCTTTTCAGTGAAGACTGAAGCAAAATATGCATTAAGCATCTCAGCTGTCTTGATGCCATCAGAAATTAGCTTTCCCTCCCCACTAAGCAGAGGACCTACACTTTCCTTAGTCTTTCTCTTGCTCATCATGTATTTAAAGAACCGCTTCTTACTGCCTTTTATATCCCATGCCAGGTCTAGCTCATTTTGTGCCTTAACATTTCTGATTTTTCCCTATATACTTGTGCTGTTCTTTTGTACTCCTCCCTAACTATTCATCCATGTTTTCACTTTTTGTAGGAAATCCCGTTTGATTTTCAGGTCATTAAAGAGCTTTTGATAGAACTATATGGGCCTCTTCCTGTCTTTCCTTTGCATCAGAATAGTTTGCAATTGTGCCTTTAATATTGTCTCCTTGAGGAATTGCCAGCTCTCCTGAACTCCTTTCCCCCTTAGCTTTTCTTCAAATGAGACCTTACCTACCAGTTCTCTAAATTTGCTAGTCTGCTTTTTTGAAGTCCATATGCTTTCACTCTTTCCTTTCCTTAGAATCATGATTTCGTTAGAATCATGAAATATCATTTCATGATCACTGTCACCAACATTGCCTTTCATCTTCACAATCTGACCCATTCCTCTT
Source organism: Platysternon megacephalum (assembly GCA_003942145.1). Taxonomy (NCBI): domain Eukaryota; kingdom Metazoa; phylum Chordata; order Testudines; family Platysternidae; genus Platysternon; species Platysternon megacephalum. The sequence continues at coordinate 1,266,732 of QXTE01000211.1, read as the reverse complement.
GTTCAGAATCAAGTCTAAAATGGCCGTCTCCATCCCGGTTACTTCCTCCACTTTCTGGAACAAAAAATTGTCCCTGATACATTCTAAGAATTTATTGGAGATTTTGTGTTTTGCTGTATTACTTTCCCAACAGACATCTGGGTAGTTAAAGTCCCCCATTACTACCAGGTCCTGTATTTTGGATATTTCTGCTATTTGTTTTAGAAATGCCTCATCCACCTCCTCTTCCTGATTTGGTGGTCTATAGAAGATCCCAATCATGACACCACCCCTATTTTTAACCCTTTTATCTTTACCCAGAGACTCTCAACTGCTCTGCCTCTCACCTCCTTCTGGACCTCAGAACAAGTGTTTACATCCTTTACAATGCAACCCCTCCTCCCTTCTATTCCCAATCTGTACTTGCTGAACAAGCCATACCCCTGTATGCCAATATTTCAGTCATGAGACTTATCCCCCAAGTCTGTGATGAGAATTAAATCATCATTTAGCTTATGTACTTATATTTCCAGTTCTTCCTGTTTATTCCCATACTCCTTGCATTTGGTTACAGGCATCTAAAATGTTGATCAGATGCCCTCACTGATTTTCTTCTTGTTGCTTCTTTGACATTATTGTAATTTTCCATGTACCCCTCCCCCCCCAACATCTAACCCTCTGTTAAGGTCACCTTTTTAAGGCTTACCTGTGAGATTTTGTCACCTGCCCCTATTAAACCTAGTATAAAACTCTCCTCACTAGGTTGGCGAGTTGGTGTGTGAAGATGCTCTTCCCCTTCCTGGTCAGGTGAACTCCATCTCCTCTCAGGAGATCTTCTTCCCAGAACAGCATCCCATGGCCAAAGAAGCCAAAGCCCACCCATCGACACCATCTGCACAGCCACGCATTCATCTCCAGGACATGCATATCCCTGCCTGAACTGGACTAAAACACAACCTGCACCCTGACTCCTTCATGCTTGCTCCCAAAGCCCTGTAGGTCACTGCTGATCTGCTCAGGGTTAAACCTGGCAGCAGCATCAGTGCCCACGTGGATGAGCATTACAGGGTAGTGATCGGAGGAATGGATGAGCATCGGCAACCTTTCCGTAATATCTCGGACATGGGCTCCAGGCAGGCAACACATTTCCTGGGACATCATGTCAGCTCGGCAGATGGATGCCTCCATTCCCCTCAGAAAGGAGTCCCTGACCACCAGCATCCTACGTCTCCTCCTCTCAGGTGCAGTGACAGTGAGCCTCCCAGCCTTGGGGTGAATATCTCCTCCTCCCCATCCATTGGGAACTGCTCCTCACCTCCTGTTGCCAGTACAGCATACCGGTTCTTAACCTTGATGGAGGGGGTGGGGTGGAGCATTGTCTACTGACTGAGGTGGTCAGCAGCCAGTCTCCTCCTCACAGAGCAGCCAGTTCTCCTGTCTTCTCTGCTGCAGTTTTGTCTGTAGTCGGCTACCATCCTCCATTCCAGATGTCTCCACATGCGTTCAATCGATATTCTTCATACTCCTGGATGCCACTTCCTGCAGGTCTCTTACCTACTTCCTGAAGGACTCCATCAGCAAACACCTCTCACCTGGTGGTTCCCCCTGCTTGGCTTTCATTGGCAGGGATATGCAGGCCATATTTCCAGCAAGTCAAGACCAGAACCTGGGTGGGAGCCTCTAGGGTCACGGTGGCTGTCTGGCAAGGGCCCCACTGATGCGGGCAGAGAAAGAAAGAACAGTGGTGTCGGTGACAAACTAAAGGTGGGTTTCAAACTAAATATGAATCAACAATGTAATACTGTTGAAAAAAAAAAGTGAACCTCATTCCGGGATGTATTAGCAGGAATATTGTAAGCAGGAGTCAAGAAGTAATTCTTCCACTCAGTACAGGTAAGGTGTTGGCTAGAGTACTATGTCCAGTTCTGGACACCACACTTTGGGAAAGAAGTGGAGAAATTGGAGAGAGTCCAGAGGAAAGCAGTAAAAAATGAATAAAGATCTAGAAAGCATGACCTAGGAGGAAAGATTGAAAAAAATGGATTTGCTTAGTCTGGAGAAGAGAAGACTGAGGAGAGGCATAAGTCTTCAAGTACATAAAAGGTTGTTATACAGAGGAGGTTGATAAATTGTTCTTCTGATTCACGAAGGACAGGGCACGAAGTAATGGGCTTAAATTGAAGCAAGGGATATTTAGGTTAGATGTTCGGAAAAAACTTCCTAACTCTAACGGTAGTTAAGCACTGGAACAAATTACCTAGGAAGGTTGTGGAATCTCCATCAGTTGTGTTTTTTTAAGAACAGGTTAGACAAACTTCTGTCAGGAATGGTGTAGATAATACCTGGTCCTGCCTGGGTGCAGGGGACTGTACTAGATGACCAATCAAGGTCCCTTCCAGTCCTACATTTCAATATTTTTATGATTATATTACAGGCAGGGCTGGTAGCACTGTCTAGTATAAATGGTGCCAGACAATTTCCATTACAAGACCTGTTTTCAGTTGCTTATAACTTTGCAGGACTTTAACCATTCAGGATGAATATTTTCACATTGGGTGTCTGTCTCAGGGTGATTTTTTGGGCGGGAGGGTAGAGAACTTTCAACCAAACAGGGTTCAGACGTTTCAGAAAACGAGGCTCAGGAAAAGCACGTTCTTTTGTTATGTTAAAAAAAAATCTGGTGACCTTTTCCTTCAACAAGCTATAGTGCCACCTACTTTGGAGCAGGAATTTGAAATTTGGCAGGGGAGGCTTTTAGACAACAGCCTTCTTCACTACACAACCCTGATTCACCCTGAAGCAGGTCCATCTTCTACACTGAGCAAGTCGGGAATCCTGTGCAAATAGCATTTGATCATGTAATTCAAGACTGTGTCATGATGCATAAACTCAGAGGAGCAACTTAAGGTTGCATAGGCATTTAGCATTTCCTAACTTTTGAGTGCTTGACTTTGCCATCTTAATGTTCTTTTAATGAAGCTTCATTTTGTGTAATATAAACACAGTAGCAATCAAAGTTGCTACTGTTGGCTATAAAATACTTGATACATGATATTGGTGTTCAGGCTACCCTACATTATGGCATGGTAAAAATTTCTTGTCTGAGTGCCTTTGCATAAATAGCAGACAATGATGTATTGTTTTCCCGGACATTTTATTTGTTGTGTGTGTAGAGTAAGTACAGGTCAAGTGAATCAACAAACACTGAATACATTAGCTGTTGTATGAAAAATTTGAATATAGTTACTGTTCATGCAATATTGATGTAGGTTTCAATCTCCCTGACTCATTCTCTTGCATGCCCACTATCTCTCTGTAACGGGAAAGAAACTGTGTACTGCGAACACACAGTGCTAGGAATATTTTTAATTGAGGATTAAGATATAATTATACAATACCCTCCTCTTCTCTGGCCTCCCTACCCCACTTCAGCCTATCCCATATACTGCTGCAAAAATAATCATCATTTCTTGTCACCTTCTGCCTTTCTGCATGAGGTTTAAACTCCGAATTTCCAGGAGCATGGTCACTCAACCCTTGCTTCTGTCCTGCAGTCTCAAACTCTACATTCTGCTGGCTCCTCTCAGCTTGATGCTCCTCTACATCCGTTTAAAAAACATATCAGGCCCCTTTTTTTCTGTTTCACTAGCCTGTCCGGCAGTGGCAGATTTAGAGTTAGTGGGGCCCTGTGCGCAGCTTCATCCCCCCCCTTACCCCCCCTGCGGGACCCAGCCAAGAAAAAGAACATTCTCTCTTATCTCCCCGCCCCGTTTTTCATTATTTTTTTTCTTCAGCTTCCTCCTATATTATAAGTAATGGGAAGTAAATGAAAATACAATGCAGTATCTTGATTGGGGCAAGAGGTTGGGGTGCAGGAGAGGGTTTGGGGTGCCGGCTCTGGGATGAAGTTTGCGTGCGGGCTCTGGGCGGGAGCAGGGGTATGTGGGAGGGAGTGTGGGGTGCAGGCTCTGGGCTGGGGCAGGGGGTTGGGGTGCAGGAGAGGGTATGAGGTGCTGGCTCTGGGAGGAAGTTTGGGTGCGGGCTCTGGGCTGGGGCAGGGGTGTGTGGGAAGGAGTGTGGGGTGCAGGCTCTGGGCTGGGGCAGGGGGTTGAGGTGCAGGAGAGGGTATGGGGTTCCGGCTCTGGGAGGAAGTTTGGGTGCGGGCTCTGGGCTAGGGCAGGGGTGTGTGGGAGGGGGCATGGGGTGCGGGCTCTGGGGCAGGGGGTTGGGGTGCAGGAACAGGACACGTGGGCGGCGCTTACCTCGGGCGGCGCGGCTCCCAAAGCGACTGGAACACACACCCCCTCAGATATTTGTCCTGCATTTTTGCCCCTCTGTCGTTGGGGACTCTGTGCCATCGCACGGTTTGTTTGATGGTAAATCTGCTCTTGCTGTCTGGCCTTCTCACTCTGTTACAATGGTTCCTGGAGAGCATATGAAGAATTTCACCTTGCACTGGAAATGTAATGGATTTTATAGGCCATCACAGCAGGGTCGGCACAAGATTTTTGCAGTGCCCTAACCAGATTAAACCAAAAGGGACCACATTCACTCCCCTTTGTGACTGGTTACCTCCACCTCTTTACATTTGCTGTAGCCCAAGAGCCTCTGGGAATGTAGTGATATGGGCGGACAAGAAAGCCAGGACTAAACACCAGACAGGGAAGCTAAGGAATTAAGCCTCTTCTATGGTTCATGGGAACTGGAGTGAAAATCTGTGGTGGAGAAGGGAATTCCACCTGGGTTTCCCAAATTTCAGGTTAGTCCCCTAACCAATAGACCATTCTTCCTCTCTACTAGAGGAACTTGTCATTCCTAGGCTCAGAAATGTGTGAACTGCATCTCACTGCCTCAGACACAGGCTTTTCATCAGTTACCATATAGTTCAGGGAGGCTCTACGATCAGAAGCACAGGAGAGGGGTGTTAACCCCCTGTGACATTGCAGTCTATATGGTTTTATAAAAAATATGCTAATGAGTGAATATAATGTAACTGGAATATGCTTCATCTATATGATTTTATAAAAAATTGATGAGTGAATATAATGTAACTGGAATATGCTTCATGCAAAAGGTCTCTTGTAAGGTATCATTACAAAGCTTATTGTCTACTGAGTGTGGTCATCCTATTTGTATAAAGGTATCACTCTTGTATCTGAAACTAGAAATATGAAATATAACTCTGAGGGCCTATTGTAATTATGCAAAGTGTGGGCCATTAATGGTGGTTTGGAATCTTAATGGCTCCCATCAACCAGGACAATTGACTGAATGGTTCTGTTTGCAAGCAAGCCTTCCTGTGAGTCAGGCTGGGGGGAATGAAGGCTTGGGGTCTTACAGTGACATGTGATCATGTCACATGAACTGGAATCCATCTTTAACCTGGTGCTTTTCCAGTGAGGGAGGGTGGAAACCCAGAGGGACAAAGGATTCCCGCCTTATGCAGAAGATATATAAATGGGTTGAACAGAACAGAGGAGAGGAGCCATCATGAAGAATCCCCTAGCTACCACCTGAGCTGGAACAAGAGCTGTACCAGGGGAAAGAATCGTGCCCAGGCCTGGAAGGTGTCCAGTCTGAGGAAAAGACTTACTGAAGCATCTCTGAGGGTGAGATTATCAGTATTCAGTTTGATTAGACATAGATTTGCGCATTTTATTTTATTTTGCTTGGTGACTTACTTTGTACTCTCTGTTACTACTTGGAACCACTTAAATCCTACTTTCTGTATTTAATAAAATCACTTTTTACTTATTAATTAACTCGAGTATGTATTAATACCTGGGGGAGCAAACACTGATCTCTCTATCAGTGTTATAAAGGGTGAACACTTTATGAGTTTACCCTGTATAAGCTTTATACAGGGTAAAACGGATTTATATGGGTTTAGACCCCATTGGGAGTGGGGCATCTGAGTGCTAAAGACAAGCACACTTCTGTTAGCTGCTTTCAGGTAAACCTGCAGCTTTGGGGCAAGTAATTCAGACTCTGGAACTTTGTTGGAGCAGACGGGAGTGTCTGGCTCAGCAAGACAGGGTGCTGGGGCCCCGAGCTGGCAGGGAAGGCAGGGGTAGAAGTAGTCTTGGCACATCGGGTGGCAGCTCCCAAGAGGGTTTCTGTGATCCAACCCGTCACACCCCCAAGTTCCTATGCCACTCCATGGCCACCTTCCAGGGGCTCAGCTGGATCATGAGTTATCGTGACTGCTGGTGTACTTCTCTCCCTGCCACCCTATGCCCTGAACAGGAGACCAAAAGACCTGGATCTTCCATTGCAGGCAGTTGACATTTCTTACTATTTTTTCAGAGTTGCTTCCCAAGTTAGTTTTCACTTATTGGAAATTTCTAGAGTAGATGAAGTCTTGATAACATGGTGCATAATCAGAATTTTTCCTGCTAATTTGGTAATCTGTGTTGAGACTTTATTCCTTCTAAATAGTATGTAACTGTTTTAAATCATTCTACTCTCCTCTTTATTGTATCCCATTATTTGGACACCTCCATAAATTACTGTCAATTTATGATTTGTATTCCGATTTCTCAGAGATTAGGCAGTCAGTCAAACAGTTGTGTTTTGTCTGAGAAGGCTTAAAAGCTGGTTCTACTTGTACTTTGAACATCTTTTTATGGGCTGGGACGTGAGTCTTGTTCATCAATGTGAAAACCAGCTCATGTCTCTTTTATGAGCCTTCTGTCTCTTCTTGGAGCATTCTTTCATTTAATGTGTTTGTATCTTTCAGCATACTCATGTGGGTATATCAGCGGTGCTTTTTAATAAAATCTTTGATGAGGCATAATAGGAAAACTATCAAAACTAGCCTCTCGGCAATTTTAGGAGTCAAAATCTGCCCTTAGTTAAGAACATAAGAGCTGCCATACTGGGTCATAGAATCATAGAATCATAGAATATCAGGGTTGGAAGGGACCTCGGGAGGTCATCTAGTCCAACCCCCTGCTCAAAGCAGGACCTAATCCCAACTAAATCATCCCAGCCAGGGCTTTGTCAAGCCTGACCTTAAAAACCTCTAAGGAAGGAGATTCCACCACCTCCCTAGGTAACCCATTCCAGTGCTTCACCACCCTCCTAGTGAAAAAGTTTTTCCTAATATCCAATCTAAACCTCCCCCACTGCAACTTGAGACCATTACTCCTTGTTCTGTCATCTGGTACCACTGAGAACAGTCTAGATCCATCCTCTTTGGAACCCCCTTTCAGGTAGTTGAAAGCAGCTATCAAATCCCCCCTCATTCTTCTCTTCTGCAGACTAAACAATCCCAGTTCCCTCAGCCTTCTCCTCATAACTCATGTGCTCCAGCCCCTAATCATTTTTGTTGCCCTCCGCTGGACTCCTTCCAATTTTTCCACATTCTTCTTGTAGTGTGGGGCCCAAAACTGGACACAGTACTCCAGGTGAGGCCTCACCAATGTCGAATAGAGGGGAACGATCACGTCCCTCGATCTGCTGGCAATGCCCCTACTTATACAGCCCAAAATGCCGTTAGCCTTCTTGGCAACAAGGGCACACTGTTGACTCATATCCAGCTTCTCGTCCACCGTAACCCCTAGGTCCTTTTCTGCAGAACTGCTGCCTAGCCACTCGGTCCCTAGTCTGTAACAGTGCATGGGATTCTTCCGTCCTAAGTGCAGGACTCTGCACTTGTCCTTGTTGAACCTCATCAGGTTTCTTTTGGCCCAATCCTCTAATTTGTCTAGGTCCCTCTGTATCCTATCCCTACCCTCCAGCGTATCTACCACTCCTCCCAGTTTAGTGTCATCTGCAAATTTGCTGAGAGTGCAGTCCACGCCATCCTCCAGATCATTAATGAAGATATTGAACAAAACCGGCCCCAGGACCGACCCTTGGGGCACTCCACTTGAAACCGGCTGCCAACTAGACATGGAGCCGTTGATCACTACCCGTTGAGCCCGACGATCTAGCCAGCTTTCTATCCACCTTATAGTCCATTCATCCAGCCCATACTTCTTTAACTTGCCGGCAAGAATACTGTGGGAGACCGTATCAAAAGCTTTGCTAAAGTCAAGGAATAACACATCCACTGCTTTCCCCTCATCCACAGACCCAGTTATCTCCTCATAGAAGGCAATTAGGTTAGTCAGGCATGACTTGCCCTTGGTGAATCCATGCTGACTGTTCCTGATCACTTTCCTCTCCTCTAAGTGCTTCAGAATTGATTCCTTGAGGACCTGCTCCATGATTTTTCCAGAGACTGAGGTGAGGCTGACTGGCCTGTAGTTCCCCAGATCCTCCTCCTTCCTTTTTTAAAGATGGGCACTACATTAGCCTTTTTTCAGTCATCCGGAACCTCCCCCGCTCGCCATGAGTTTTCAAAGATAATGGCCAATGGCTCTGCAATCACAACTGCCAATTCCTTTAGCACCCTAGGATGCAGCGAATCCGGCCCCATGGACTTGTGCTCGTCCAGTTTTTCTAAATAGTCCCGAACCACTTCTTTCTCCACAGAGGGCTGTCACCTTCTCCCCATACTGTGCTGCCCAGTGCAGCACTCTGGGAGCTGACCTTGTTTGTGAAGACAGAGGCAAAAAAATCATTGAGTACATTAGCTTTTTCCACATCCTCGGTCACTAGGTTGCCTCCCTCATTCAGTAAGGGGCCCACACTTTCCTTGACTTTCTTCTTGTTGATAACATACCCGAAGAAACCCTTCTTGTTACTCTTAACATCTCTTGCTAGCTGCAACTCCAAGTGTGATTTGGCCTTCCTGATTTCACTCCTGCATGCTTGAGCAATATTTTTATACTCCTCCCTGGTCATTTGTCCAATCTTCCACTTCTTGTAAGCTTCTTTTTTGCATTTAAAATCAGCAAGGATTTCACTGTTTAGCCAAGCTGGTCGCCTGGCATATTTACTATTCTTTCTACACATTGGGATGGTTTGTTCCTGCAACCTCAATAAGGATTCTAGACCAATGGGTCATCTAGCCCAATGGGTCATCTAGCCCAGTATCCTGTCTCTGACAGTGGCCAGCACCAGAACAGGGCAATTTTGGAGTGATACACCATGTCTTCCACTCCCAGCTTCTGGTAGTTGGAGTTTTAGGATTGCCCCAATCATGAGGTTGCATCCCTGACCATCTTGGTTAATAGCCATTGATGGCCAATTGATAGTTACTCAGCATAATTCCAGTGAAGTCAGTGGAAATATTCCAGATTTATACTAATGTGAATCAGATTTGAATCTGGTCCATAGAAATTCGAGATGGAAAACACTTACCAGGCTGTTGTTTTCCCCTCTTCCAGTGCAGGATTGTTCCCTACAATGTATTTTCCTGTGCTTTTATCCTGCCTTGTTTTAAATGACCCAAATGCTGCAGCTACCTACAATGTTATTGTGCAACTTATTGCACTGTCTAAAAAAATGTAACATATTGGGGAATTGTTCCTCATGGTCATCTTGATATCACAATCTCATACTCAGTGTTGTTGATGCTGTTCTTGCCACTTGGACATTAATTTTATGAATGGCTACATTCAGGGTGGCATCCCAATGGGTTTAGAGGGAAGCCGTGCAAGCAAAATACGCAACTAGGCCTCAAAACAATGGGCCAGATTCTGCCCTCCATCACCCATGAATAAACCTAACTGAAATGAGGACAGAACCTACCTTCAGAGAGAGAGACCAGGTGCTCCCCTACCAAATCAAACCAGATACTCCTAATTTAGGGCAGGATATTCAAAAGTGCCTGGGGGGTTTAATGGGACGTGAGCTTCTAAATCTCCTAGGTGCTTCTAAAAATCTCCCCTGTAGGGTTCAATCCTGCAAGGTGCTGAGCACTCCTGTGAGGTAGTGGAAGCACCCAGTGACCTCAATGGGTGTTGAAGGAGCTGAATGTCTTGTAGAGTCAACTCTGTCTTTTTACATCATGGTTAACAGTGTAATCAGAAGCACAGAGCCAAAGTTCAGCCCTGGCTTATGTCCACTGAACTCAGGGATGAATTGGGCTCATGTATTCCAGAACCTTCAACTTCCAATTTATTCCAGAACCTTCAACTTCCAACTGTGACCCATAGGACAAGAGCAATTCTAAAGGATTGTAACTGTCAGGAGTGCACTTCCTTTGGTCTGTAGAAAAACCAGCATGAAACAGCTGTTTCAAGTGTGTCAGTCAGTGAGTCACTTCCTGATAATATGATATTGGCTCAGCAGCAAGTCTTTGGTGTTCAGGTCAGTGATTGTGTGCCCTGGGGAGATTACTGGTGTATCTTCAATATAGGAAAAGTAGCTAGAACAAATGCAATGGAGTAAGCTAATGCAATAAGTGTTCCTTTGCTTTTATTTTGCAATCAGTGTTACTCTGTGTGTTTTCTGAGAGTCTGTGTGGAATGCCACTTCTCCTTTACATGAATTCACAGCACCTCCTAGAAGTAGGAGACTTAGGATTTGATTATGAAAAATATCAAGATATGTGCTTTAGTCATATTCAAGTTGATATGACAGAACGGCTTTATTGAATAGGGATTGTTTGCTTAACCGGGGCCACTGCTGGCATTTTCACAAGCAATTGTAAAGATTTTTTTCCTGCGGCACCAAGCCACTTTCTTGTGCTTATATAATCCACTGGTGAGTGTGTCTTACTGGGACCTCTCTGTGCCAATCCACAGATGATGAGTCTGTTGCAATCTGAAATGCAGAGCCCTGGCTCTCTGGTTCAAGCTCTCTTGTTGAAGCTTTTAGCTGTGGGGGTCCCCAGTATGTCTGCAAAGACGCAGGCCATCACACTTTGTTTAAATCTCTGTGTCTGGTCGCAAATTTGGTGCTTGTTCCCTCACTACCATAATAAATAGTGCTGGCTTGAGCTAAATAGAGCATGGACCAGGTTCTGTATCTGCTACACTATACATCTCAGTTCAGGATTGCAGCCCTCTGATTTCCTACCCTCATGAGACTTACACAGAGACCAACAACCATGCCACCGGATCTAGTGAAGTTGAACAAATATCCACTAGAGAATGGGCTCAAACTTTAGATCCAGATTTTGGTCAGGAATTGATTTGTGGTTCCTCTTTATTTGTATTGTGGCATTTCAGGACTGGGGCTCCTAGGTGCCAGCACTGCATTGTCCTAGGTGCTGTACAAACACTGTGCTGGTTCGGGTTCATCTTTTATATTTACTAGTAGCCTGATGTCTGAGTCTTGATTCAGGAAAGCAGACTACTTATGAATGCAATGAAGCCCCAATTCACTTCAATGGGACTGAAGCACATGCTTAGGTGCTTTCCTGAATCAAGCTCATCGTCTGGTTTTATGTTGATGTAGCTCCACTGAATGAAATGGAGCTACCCTTGATTTACAGCAGTGCAAGTGAGAGAAGAATCAGTCTTCTGCATTTGTATTTGTAAATCCACTAATTTATAGGCAAAATAAGTGTTTGCATGAAGTCTCCTGATGCAGTTAATCCTGTTGACAGCGTGATCTAAGGATGAAACTGGACTTCCAATAAATGACTGATGCTATTTGTGCTGCTTATGGAATGAGATTTATCTGCTGAGAAGAATAAAGTTTGCTCATGGGAAACGCTATGCCTCATTCTGGGCCATCTTCACTTCTGCGACAGGCTTTGCAGGGTAGGAACACACAGGCAAGCTGTTATTGTGCTTTCAAGATGTTTTAAGAGAGAGAACTGAGTTACGGTGGCTCAAAAATGAAGAAAATACATTACCATTTTCATTAGAAAAGGGGCTTATTTTTATCTGAGCTGAACTCTTAAATGTTTTCTGGCTATCTCATTTCTGAGGGGAAAAGGCCTATGCCAGAAGGGCAGGAAGAAGGCAAAAGCAATGGAGGCAAAATGACTCCCACAAGACCCATATCAGTTTGGGTAGAGAAAGGGTTGATCTATTTATTTTGCCAACGGAGAACAGATGGAAGAATTTCTGAAGAAATGCACATTGATAAGGGAAAGAATATCAGAAAGCAGTGAGCCGAAGAATTAGGTTTAATTACAAGCACCGACACAGCTGATGTTTTGGAGGTAATGAGGACAGTGCTATAAAAGAATATCTGTGAGGCTCTGAATATAAAAACTTTGGCTCAGCTTTAACTACAGCAATAGTTCTTACTGGTAACAGGGCCATAATGTAACTCTTTGCTAAAACACTAGCACCGCTTGTCATCCAAGTACCTTGGAGACCATCATGCATATTACTTCTCCTCTTCCTTTTCTTATTAAAGCCTAAACATGGCCTGAAATTGCACAGGTTTCACTGGGCTGTAGCTGAAAGGGTCAAGTAAGTCTGGGTGAAATTAAGGTAAGTAGCTCAATTATGGTGATATCTGGATTGTTGATGATGGGTAGCGGGACTAAACAGTACATCAATATAGAAGTAGCAAAAATCGAGAGACTGGTAGTAGACTGAACCCTTCCTAGCAGATTTTTGGTTGAATGTTCTGTTCATGGCACGCAGCAAATCCCCTTTGTTATGTAGCCATGCAATACTTATTCTTTTAGGGCCCAATCCTGCAAGGTGTTGAGCATTTCTCTGAAGTTTCAAGACTCCTTTGTAGTATTTCTCTGTCCTGATTCGTATTTGTGGATCCTCCCAGTTAAAGATTTTCAAGGAATACTATTGACGTGCTGACTTCTCTTTCTCATAGATTATTTAATGAAGATATTAAATAGAGCTGGTCAGAAAAAAAAGGGTAGGGAAATCACACCCACTTAAAAAAAAATGTTTTCCACCTTATTTCTGAAAAGATTAAAATTAGAAACATTTCAACCAGCTCTAACATTTGTTTAAAAATGGAGGAAAAAATGTTCACAAAATCATTTGTTAAAATATTACCCAATTTTCTTTTTTTACTTTGAAATTTCCATGGAATAAAATGTCAATTAAATTTCAAAAATGTTGACCAGCTCTCATGGTATATAAAATAAGATTTGCTCCAATCCAGATTACTGTGGTTTCCTTCCAGAATCTTCACTTCCCTCAATAATTTCCTATTCAACATAACCCTTTGTTTAGATTCCTTCTATAAGTTTTCAGACCATATGCCAGTCTATGTATCCAGGCCATTCTGAACTACATTTAGGTCATAGATTTATTATTACTAGGCAAAAATATAGTAGTTGTAATGGGCCTGTGACTGTTTAAGATTTGTATTGTGGTAGCACTTAGGAGACGCAATTGTGGATCAGGACCCCATTGTGGTAGGTACTGTACAAACACAGAACAAAAAGACAGTCCCTTCCCTGAATGGCTTATGATCTAACATTGATGTAACATTAAAAAAAACAACCAACCCTGCCTATGTGATTTAGACACCCAATTCCCAACTAATATTAATGGGGAACTGGGAGTCCAGATCCATTAGGTATTTTTTGAAAATCTCTGCCAGAGAGCCCCATTTCTTATTTATGGTCTTTCCAAATAAACCACTAGAAACATTCTGGGAGCAGTTGTTCTTAGGAGCCAAGTCATTTGTACTGTGTGTGTTACACTGACTGCAATGTGGCATGTTGAAGGCAGCTACTGATGGGAATATAATACGTTTTAACAGAACTGTCATAGACTTTGGAGAGGAAGAGGCTTGAGACAGATGAGATGAGGACAAAAAGTGACTTACAGAAACTTCATGACACAGGGGGAGAAAAAGCCCTAAATTGTTATGGATGGGGGACTATTAGCAACTCTGGTTGTTGCTTTGCGCTGGAAATGGTGGGAGGTCTTTTTCTTTTTCTTTTTTTTATTTTAAATCTTTTGGGACAGAGGGACAAAAATTATGCACTATAATTAAAAGGAGGAGATGGGTTGTTCCAGGTTAACTTTTTTCTGCAGAACTTTGAGATCACATATTTTTTTCACCTGTGACCATGAATCCTGTAGTTTTCGACCCTTCTGAAATGGATGAATGCAACCCCATGATAAAGAACTTTTGGGACTTTATTGTAAAAAGATGGCATCTTTTTACATCAGGCTAAAGATCATTGTGTATTTGCTGATAGCAATAAAATAACCCTATTGATTTTATATTGCACCTTTCATACAAAGGGCCTGATCGTGTAACCTTTACTTATGGGTGTAGTTCTGTGGAGCTAGTGAGCACCGAATAATCTTTGGGAACTGCTGGCTACTCAGCACCTACCATCTATTTAGGTGCCTCAATATGGGTTGAGCTTTTTAAGTAGAGCTGGGTCAACTCTTCCCCCCACAAAAAACAAACAAACAAACCAAAAAAGGTTACGACTAAATTTGCCCCAAAATTGCATTTTGGGGGACATGGAAAATATTTGTGAATTCAGATCAAAGTTGGCACATAGTTTTGGCCCAAAAAATGAAAACAAATTTAGAAAATGTCAGAATGGTTTGTTTTGATATTTTGTTTCCCAATGATATTTTTAAATGAAATGTCAATTCAAAAGGACTTTTTTGAATTGTTTTATTTAGATTCCATTTTTTTTTTTTTTTTGCTTTTTTGTTTGTTTGTTCTGAGGAAAAATGAAAAAACCCAGATTTTTTTAAATTATTTTTTGGTTTAGCCACTGAACCAACAAATCCATTCAGCTCTATTTCTAAGCAGCTGTTTGTGGTTTTTATTGTCTGTTGAACTTTGGTCCACCTTGATAGTGAACTTTAAAGCTGTAATTCCCATAACCAGAGTTTTTAGCTAAAGGTCTGAAGTTCTTGATTCTGGGGAGATATTTGTAATGGACTCCAGGAAAAGGAATAAAATCACAGGGAGTGAGAGACTACTAAGCTAAGTGAGTTATTTGATGTATGGGGTTTGATGCATGTCAAATATACACACACACGTAAATCTTTCTAGCTTATTTTTTTTCTGGTGCTGGACACTGACTGGCCTTTACATGCGTGAGCAGAGGGGCATGCCTACTAGCAGCCACCTTGTCTAATGCTGGGGGTTGAACTCTGGTGACCTCCAGAGTTACACGCATGAGTCATTACAGCTTGTACTAAAGAACAAAAGGCTCTCAAGCGGACAGGTGTAAGATCCTAGTTGGGATTAGGTCCTGCTTTGAGCAGGGGGTTGGACTAGATGACCTCCTGAGGTCCCTTCCAACCCTGATATTCTATGATTCTATGGTCCTCATATCCACTGTGGTTTGGAGCTGTGTAACACACTGATCAGTGGAGTTACAGTGAAATAAACCAACCCACCCCCTTGAATAGTCTATGCAATGACCGCTCACAGCTGCTGTCCTTCAGGGGGCATGCAGGGACTACTCCATTCTGATGGTGCACATCACCCCAAAAAGGAAGAGGAGAAGCTTGAGCTATGGCCTTGATACCCTCTTTTTGCACTAGGACCCATGCACAGAGAGGGTCAGCCTGTAAAGTCCTGTTGCACACTTACCACTCAGGGAGGGATGGTGCTTTTTGGAGACACCATTCCTCCCATACTTTTCCCTGGGGCAGGGCAACTTGGCACCACGTTCAATATAGAATCATAGAATATTAGGATTGGAAGGGACCTCAGGAGGTCATCTAGTCCAACCCCCTGCTCAAAGCAGGACCAGTCCCCAGACAGGCTTGCAGTTAAATGCCAGAATTGAGCCCCAAATGAATAATTGGTATCTGGTATTGAAATAAAGGGGGAACCCAGAACCAGTTTAGAAAATAATCGAACGAGAGATGCCTCCTCTTAGCTGGGGAGGGGGAATGATGGGGGTGTGTGAGGTAGCTGAAGCATAGCAATATCACTGCATGGCTTGTGATATAGCCCTGTTTCAAAGGCACCAAGGAGAGCAATACATCATGGGCTGACTTGAATTTTCTCCGTGTCTCCAGTTATATTGCATGACCCCAAAAGCTGCTGACGTGTGCTTTCCTGCGCTGTTGTTTTCCCCTAGTTGACCTGTTTCCCACCGGCTGTTTAAAAGTTGAGGAATAGTTCAGATTTAATCAGAACTTCACATCCAGACCAAGATATTTTAGAAAGCTGAGTTAACAGCATTACAGTCTGTATCCACTGACCCCTGTCAAAGAGCCAGCATGTTTTGCTGGGGATAGGGAGGGGAAGTGGTGAAAAGGAAATTGTCAGATTTAGCAAATAATCCAAAGGGATCTGTACTTCTGTCTAGGTACTATTTGTGATGGTACCTCCCATAAGGCTTTATGGAAATATGCTTAGAATGTGTTTTCTGCTACATATGCCATGTAACATATCTCAAAGGTTATGATCTACTGAATGTATTAATCCTATTTGTATGCATGTATCATTTTTGTATTCGAAGTTATGAATGTTATGAATGTTGACTGTGTACTGGCTTGATTTCTAAATAACCTTAGTAGAGCATTTGGTCAGTTCCTGGAGAAAGGAATGTTGAAATTAAGTACCTAATCAAGAAACACTTAGAGGACAATGGATCTTGGAATGCTCCAATCTACAAAAGAAGTCTACTTGAGGACTTTCAAGGTAGCATGAGAACAGTGGATGCTACCTGTAAAAACTGTGAGTCATGCATGGACATGTGACTTGCCCAGGTGACTCCTAAACTCCATCTTGGAGCTGGACTTTGCATAGGAGTGTGGAGGAGGTCTCCACCCACAAGAGAAAGTCTATTTAAACCCCTGGGAGACCCCCTCCATTTGGTCTTCAGCTGGCTAAAAAGAGAGCATCTCCACCCCCCAGGATACTTGGAAGAAACTGGAACAAAGGGCAATAACTGCAAGGGGTGTGAGTGATTGCTGGACCCAGGCTAAAAGGAGATTAGTCTGTAAAAGGGAGCATTCTGGAACTGGTGAGGATCTTATCTGTATTCAGTTTGATTAGACATAGATTTGCGCATTTTATTTTATTTTGCTTGGTGACTTACTTTGTTCTGTCTGTTACTACTTGGAACCACTTAAATCCTACTTTCTGTACTTAATAAAATCACTTTTTACTTATTAATTAACTCAGAGTATCTATTAATACCTGGGGGAGCAAACAACTGTGCATATGTCTCTATCAGTGTTATAGAGGGTGAACAATTTATGAGCTTACCCTGTATAAGCTTTATACAGGGTAAAACGGATTTATTTGGGTTTAGACCCTATTGGGAGTTGGGCATCTGAGTGTAAAAGACAGGAACACTTCTGTTAGCTGCTTTCAGGTAAACCTGCAGCTTTGGGGCAAGTAATTCAGACCCTGGGTCTGTGTTGGAGCAGACGGGAGTGTCTGGCTCAGCAAGACAGGGTGCTGGAGTCCTGAGCTGGCAGGGAAAGCAGGGGTAGAAGTAATCTTGGCACATCAGGTGGCAGCTCCAAAGAGGGTTTCTGTGATCCAACCCGTCACACTATTACTAAGGGTTACAACATTATGTATGTGCATGTCTTGATGGTTCTGTAATCTAACATTAAATGTAATTACAAATAATACCCCTTGTTGCAGAAATGAATTTTAGGAGGGATTTAAATGAGGAGAGGCTAGTGGCTTGGATGACTATGGTAAGGAAGGACATATCAGGGAAAGCACAAGGCAGTGGCAACAGGGAAGGTGGAGCAACAATGGGATTTAAGAATACCAATGTAGGCAGCTAGCCCTATGAAAGTAGCACTAGGAGCTACGAAGCCAAGCACACAGCAGTAGTTCCGTATTATTTAGGCCCTTTTACTTCACCTATTACTATGGTATGTACAATGCTTTAAATATTAATGAATGAATTTATCCTCAACATCCCTCAAAGTAATAGTATCCCCATTTTAAAGGTGTGGAAACCAAGGCACAGAGAATAAGTGACTCACCAAGTGTCATCTAGAGTCTGTGGTTGAGTTGGGATTTAACTGCAGTCTCCTGAGAGCCTTAAGCACAAGGTTGTCATGTCTCTGTAACGGTGCTAGAACACTCAGAGCTCCACTCAGGAAGAGTGGATGGGAATCAGGATAGAAATAGGTCAGCCAGAACAAAACCAAGTGGGTGACCAATCACCCTAGCAGGATGTAATAATTCAGTACCGTGGATGGCAAGAGTTTGTGCACCTGAATGACTTAAGGCAGGGGTTCTCAACCTTTTTCTTTCTGAGCCTCCCCCCCCGCCCCACAACGTGCTATAAAAACTCCACAGCCCCCCATGCTGGGTCCCCAGGCCACAGGGTCCCCCGCAAAGCTACATTGCTCAAGCTTCGGCTTCAGCCCCGCGTGGCGGGACTTAGGGCCCCGGGCTTCAGTCCCATGCAGTGGGGCTTCAGCTTTCTGCCCTGGACCCCAGCAAGTCTAACACTGGCCCTACTTGGCAGCCCCCCTGAAACGTGCTTGTGGCCCCCTAGGGCCACGGACCCCTGGTTGAGAAACACCAACTTAGGGTATGGCTATACTACAAGCATGAGTAGACATAACTCAGCTACTATGTACCCAAGGTGCTGGGCGGGGCTAGCCCATGCATCCGCTCCTGCTGCTGCAGCTTCACAGCTATTGTTACTTGAGATGGCTTTGACCGGGTATGTCTATACATGCAGGAATTGTACCTCCCGATTGCAGTAAAGACATTTGAAAATTTTACCCAGTACTTTGAACTGTGCTGTACCTCATTAGTTCACTTTATGTCCTTCATGTTTTGTTTACTGCAAATTTCTAGCCGCCACAGAAGTCTTTAGGTCAGTATAAATATTCCTTACCAGATACAATACCACTGACAGTCTTGGCTCCTTTTTTTCATAGCAGAACTGAACATGGCACAGACATTTGCCCAGACTGTTTGGGCAGAATCAGTAGCTTTTTTAACCTAACCTAGTCATATCTCTATTTGAAGCCTTTGTCTTCCGTGGTCATTAACCAAACTTCTTAAAATTCAGGATAATTAACAGCCAGGGAGTTCATTCTACTGGAAGAAATGTTAGATGCCTGCATTACATTTAAATAGGCCAGTTACTTGTTGTAATTGTTTCCCTGATAGACAGTAAAAACAGTTTTGTTTAGTTTTTTTTCCTGTATTGTGAATTACTGTGGCTGATATGAATGAATGTGGTGAACATAAGTTTGGTATGGCTGGATATGTCTGAATTTGCTAGAGGATTCTGGGAGCAGGGTTCTCTTAGCATCAGACAGTTGGTGTGGAAATGTACTGAGTGATTAGAAGCTCTATCTGCATGTATGTTTCAACAACGAACTTCGGAATATATCAGCCAGGGGCCAGCTCACCAAGTAAAGAAAATGTAAAAACATGCAATCAGTGGGCTTGGTACAGGCTGACCCGGGTCAAAATGACCCTCTTGGATGACATCACACTAAGAGCTCAAGTGAATGATTGATGAGAGGGCAAATATTAACTGATGTTTGGTCTGTGTCTTTTTGCAGTCCCTTCAAAAATATTAATTAGAAAATCCAGTAATGAAACGCTCACAGAGCATATTTCTGGAACATGTAACTCCTTTGAAAACAAAAGGTATAAATGCTATGAATCAGTGTGTGTTGTTAGTTCCCCAATTAACATCTAAAGAGGTCTGTGATGCTGAGAGACAGCGGGTCTCCGGGTAGCCAAGACCCTGCTACGAGGGACTTTTGAACCAAAGGGCCTTGGGGGAACCAAGACCCTGCTTCGGGGGACATTTGATAGACCAAGTACTTGTGAGGGGAAGAGAAGACAATAAGTCTCCATCTGGGACTGGTAGCTATACCTGCTATGTTTGCCAATCAGAATACTGTGTAAGGCCAACATAGTTACTGAGGTTTTATGCTTGGGAAATTGAGGCTTATTAGGGAGATGTATTATAGAACCTTTTACTGCTTGTGTGATTCTTTCTGAAATAAACTGTTGTGCACTGAGCAAATTGAATCTGAATTTTCACTGGGACCGGTAACAATCTGCCCAGCTGTGGGCCATTAAAGATCCGTTTCAACAGTTTCCTCCAGAATGTATTTCTGTTCAGAGCGTGTGGAAAGAAATGAAACACCAGACCTCTGAAGCACTAGAGAGAATGACCTTGCTGGGAAGATGAGATCTGAAAACTAAGCAGATTGCCATTTGTGAATGTAGAAAATGACAAGTGATTGTGAACCTAGCAGGACTGAGTAGTAGTAGTTCAGGAGCAGTGGTTTTATCAGACTATGACCATTTCCAAAGAAGAGAGGAAACCACTTGTTTACTCTGCTCAGTCATTTATATTTACTGCAACTGATGGGCTTAATTTATATTAATGCCTTACACAGGTTTCATAATTGAACTCTCCTTTTGAAGTGCTCTTAAAAGTTAAACTGATGTACAAACTCTTTGTAATGATAATTCATCTGTAGCTGAAATGCAGCCACCTGTGGTGGGTAACACCTCACAGTAATCCTATACAAAAGTTCAGGACAGGAAGTGGGGAAGTATACCATATGCAGGAGACATATGGACAGGTAGAAAGCAATTAACTGTGTTTGGATTTGGGCTAACAATTGTAGCATGGAATATTTAACGAGCATAAGTGGTCAGGGCCTTGACTCCTCATCCCTGGCTAACCTTGCCCCCTCTAAGTAAGGTTTTAATTAACTTATAACACTTGTTTGGTCATTGCTGCCTTATCTATGTATCTGGGATCTGCTGGGAGAAATCTAAGATGCTGCACAACTAGGAGATTGCAATGAATTATGAGAGAATGTTTGGACTAAGATGCTTGGGAGAGGGAAGGAACTATCCAAGATCACTGGCTCACTGTGCAATTCAAAAATAGCACTTGTTATGGGGCCCAGCTGCAAAATTAGGTGATGGAGCTGTTTCTAAATTTTTCCAGAGTTCAAGGGGGGGTCTGGTTTGGACTGAAATCTGATCCCTATCTTTTATTCAGTGGTGATGACTCAACCATCCTCCCACCAACATTGCATAAACTGTGATTGTAGCTACTTTATCTCTACTTCTGATTTTGATCCTTTGAAACTTGTACTCTTACCTTTACTGGAAGGCTGTTCAATTGTCTTATTTTTATGATTCACTTTCTTATCAATCCGTAGAGATGGGAAACTTCAAAATATTTTTAAATGACAGTTACATTCCAGACTCTTCCATAACCTGACCATACAAACAATTTTAAAAAAGAATGGTCTGGCCTTACATTTTTTTAAAAAGTATGTTTCTTGGTAATTATGTATAATTGTGCTGCCTGACAGCTATAGTGAGTTTCAGTTATATATACTATGCTGTGGGGCATAGTCTTACCCAATATTTCACAGCAATACATTTATGGTAGTTTTTATAGATCAATTTGTACTGCTAAAGCACATGAGCTATATCTGCAGAACACAGGCATGCAGATCCCTTTGGAACATGTGACCAGGACCCTGTGAGAAAAAGAAATCAATACCAGGCACTGTTTCATATCCCATCCCTGAGTTTTGGAACAGTCAAGCAATAATATTTATCTAAGTGCAAATCTTATTTTGTGACTTTGTTTCTGGCTGTTTCAGAAAACTAGCTAATCAAATTCTCTAATTTAAAATTCATTGACCTGTGTGTGTGAGAACTAGATGGTGTAGAGTGGTGATCTGATACAGAAGCTTCTGCCTTTCCTTCTCATACTTTCAAATACAGTTCTGAATATAGTCACCAAGCATCGCTTGTTACTATTGTCTAAAGACATAGTTCTATTCCATTGAAGAAAATGGTAACAAAAAATTGGTTTCAAATAGTGGAGGACCAAATCCAATTATCTATTTGATAAACTAAGCAATCTGTTGGTGGTCTCTGTCCACTTCCTAGTGGAAAGTACTGCAGCACAAACACACACCCTTTCCTTCCTCCCTCCACACTTCCGGAATTGACAATACTAGTGCCCTTTCTGGTTGTCTTAGCAGAGAAATTAAAATGTGAATGCATATGGAAATCAAGGTATTTCAGCAACCCAGATGTGATCCCTCCAAGTCAAGGTTCAGACAGTGCAGGAAGGTTGTATTGATGCTGACTGTACCTGATGATTAAATAGAGGAGTTCATTCTCCATGGCTGTCACGTGCAGGTCCAGATCACTTGCATCCAAGAGTTTTAAGAGAGCTGGGTGAGGAGCTTACTGGACCATTCATGTGGCGTTTCTGTAAATTTTGGAGCACTGGGGAAGTTCTAGAAGACTCGAAGAATTCTAACGTTGTGCCAGTTTTTAGAAAGAGTAAATAGCAAGACCTGGGTAATTACAGACCTGACATGGATCTTAGGACAGATAATGGAGTGGCTGGTATGGGACTCAATTGAATTTCCCGCCTTTAATTCTTTAAAGAATGCACATCACCATGCACTTATAGAAAATATCAGGTTAGTTTGACAGGATCTATTTTTTATTGATGAGATTACAAGCTTGCTTGATAAAAGTAATAGTATTGACAAAATATCCTTAGACTTCTCTAAGGTGTTTGTCAAGGTACCCCACAACATTTTGATTAAAAACGTAGAATATAAAATTAACATGGCACACATTAAATGGATTTAAAAAACTGGCTAACTCAGGGGTCCCCAACGCGGTGCCCGCGGGCGCCATTGCGCCCGCCGGGGGGTGTACGTGCGCCCGCGGAGCCCTCGGGGTTGTGTTTTTTTTTTTTTTTTTGGCGCCCGCCAGCAGCGCTCGTTTTTATTTTTGGCGCCCGCCAGAAGGAAAAGGTTGTGGACCACTGGGCTAACTGATAGCTCAAAATATAATTGTAAAGAGAGAAACACCACCAAGGGGTTGTGTTGCCCAGGGGTCCCACAGGGATTGGTTCTTGATCCTATACTATTTAACATTTTCATCAACAATCTGGAAGAAAACATCAAATCACTGATAAAGTTTGCAGATGACACAAAAGTAATGAATAATGAAGAGGACAGGTCTCTGATTCAGAGCGATCTGAATCACTTGGTAAAATGGGTGCAAGCAAATCATATGCAGCAACACTGAAAACGATTTGAAAGTCATGGTGGATAATCAACTGAACATAAGCTCCCACTGTGATGCTGTGGCCAAAGTATCGAATGCAGTCCTGGCATGCATAAACAGGAGAATCTCAAGTAGGAGTAGAGAGGTTATTTTACCTCTGTATTTGGCACTGGTGTGATCAATGCTGGAATACTGTGTCCATTTCTGGTGCCCACAATTCAAGAAGGATGTTGATAAATTGCAGAGGGTTCAGAGAAGAGCCACCAGAAAAATTAATGAAAGGATTAGAAAACATGTCTTTATCTCTGAATATAATTCAGCTCTTTGAGTCTATCTTAACAAAAATGTTAAGGAGTAACTTGATTACAGTCTATGAGTATCTACATAGGGAATATGCAGTGTTTTTGTAGCTGTGTTGGTCCCAGGTTATTAGGGAGTCAAGGTGTGACATATGCAGGGAACAATCCAGACTAATGAGTAACTGTGTCACTGCTGCCCTCCAACCTGGAGTGCCCTTTTCAATGCCTTGCTGCTGTAGCCTCCAACCTAGACTGCTCACAAACAGCCCCCAGCATGCAAGCCACTCCCAGTTTTGTGTGTGTGTGTGTGTTGCAGTCAGCCAGCCATACCTTGACTCTTACCAGCCTTGGCTACACAGCACAGTAACCTGAAAACAGTCCCAGATTTTTTTCCCCAGAAGTGTCCTGTTCTGCCCAGTCACTTCCTGGACAATACAAGTTGGTATAGGTCAGTTATTTCATCAATAGATATAATATGCACACACTTTGTTATCCCAAATGGAGTTATCCCAAAAACACACACACTGGATTAGATAATACACTGAAACAAGTTTATTAACTACAAAAGAGAGATTTAAAGTGAATATAAGTAATGAGGCATAAGAGTCCGAAATGTTTGCAAGAAAAAGACACAAAACAGATGCCTAACTTAAACTGTCAAATTCAATGCAAAGTTTTTCTCACTACATGCTCCCAGTCTTAGGCCAGGACACCTTCTTCTGTTTAATGGCACTTCCTTTGTCCCTGCTCATGGAGTGAATCAATGGACAGAAGAGGGAAGGTCTGCCCCTTCTTTTTATAGTCCTGTCCTCCTCCCCACCCTGGATTTCCAGCTGGGAGTAAAGGTGACAGGCAGTCTGAGTGGATGGGAACTCCTTACTGTTTCTTTGCTAAGATGTAGATTTTTCCACCCATGCCCCTTTTTGCTGCCAAACAACAGCCACTTAGCAAGTAATGGCCCATCAGCCCTGTTTACACAAGACTGAGACTTCAATTTGCCCTGTGTTTTGGAGAAACTGGTTTAGCCACTATCCAGCCTTGGAACATATGTTAGTAACACCATACAGTGGAATTTTACATACAATGTTGCCAAACATTTTACCACAGCAATAATGACCAGCAGATTATGAGTTTTCAAATGATACCTCACAAGGCATGCTTTGTACAAAGCTTATTACAATAGCGAACACAGCTATATTCTGTCACACAAGGTAGGTGAAGTAATATCTTTTATTTGACCACCTTCTGTTGGTGTGAGACAAGCTTTCAAGTTTGCACAGAGCTGCTCTTCAGCTCTGGGAAAGTAAAGCTTTCTCTACACTGGCAATTGAACGACAACTTGTGTCTTTCAGAGGTGATAAAAGAACACCTCCCGAAAGAGAAACGTTTGGCCGACGAGAAGCGCTGGTGTGAACAGCGCTCGTTGGGGATGGAAGCTTTTTGTCGGCAGGCGAGCCAACAAACAGCGGCTACATTGCGTGACGTTTAGCAGCATGACTTTAGTGACACAGCCATGTCATTAAAAGCTGTGTAGTGTAGACATAGCCCAACTCAGTATCACTGCTAAATATGAGGTTTGAACAGATTGTTTAGCATAAGCAGTTAACACATTTCAAGGGACCATTCAAGGTGAAGAGGCCCATTAGCACCCATCCAGTCATGGGGAAAAAGGAAGGGAGTGGGGAGAAAAAAGTGGAGGTTGTTTTTAGTGTCTAGCAAAGTTAGGAATTTAAGCTCCCAGGCTTGTCTTTTGAAAGTGTTGTGCAGGTTTCCTTTGAGGATGACAACTGATTGGTCAGATATAGAGGGATCGCCTTGTGAAAAATGTTCACCCACAGATGATAGGGTGTGTTTGTCTTTAATCATTTCCTTCTGTGAGTTCATTCAAGAGCATAGTGATTATCTGGTTTCACCCGTATAGTTATTATTGGTGCATTTAGTGCACTGGATGAGGAATAAATATTTGATAAATAAATATTTCATAGATTGTCTTACACCTTCCTCTGCTGAGGCCCAGTGGTTAGAATTTAAAGCTAGACATATTCAGATGGGAAATAAGGTACTTTTTTTTTTTTAAATGGTGATAATAATTAATGACTGGAACAATTTACCAAAGGTCAAGTGGATTCTCCACCACTGCCCATTTTAAAATTGGATGTTTTTCTAAAATATCTGCTCTAGGAAATGTTTGGGAGGGTGTGGGGGGGAGTTCTATGGCCTGTATTATACAGGAGGTCAGACTAGATGATCACAGTGGTCCCTTCTGGCCTTGGAATCTAGGACTCTTATCTCTTGGGCAATACATCAGACCCATGTGTCAGACGAAGTGGGTATTCACCCACAAAAGCTTATGCTCCAATACATCTGTTAGTCTATAAGGTGCCACAGGACTCTTTGTCACTTTTTACAGATCCAGACTAACCACGGCTACCCCTCTGATACTTAAAATAAATTCTAACTTTTAAATTTTTAATGCCAACATGACATGGAACAATGACACTTCATTGCCACGCACCCCTCCTCATAACCTGCTGATTCAAAAATAGTGCAAAGGTACTGCCTGGAGAATTTTCTCCTTTACATCACAAGTCAGATCCTCATCTTATGTAAATCAGTGTAAAACCATAGATTTCAATTTTCACCTACTGGAGATCTGGTAACAAATCCTGAAATATATTAGAGTTAAGGCTGAATTCTTGTCATGGGAGTTGAGGATTCTGTGATTATTAGTATTTCTGGGGGTTGGGGTCTAATTTTCAAAAGTACTGAGTACCAGCAGCTCCCCTTATGTTATCGATAGGTATCCACCTCTTAGCCGCTGTTTTCTTGTTCTGCTGTAACATGGGGGAAATTCATGATGATCCCTCTTGGTAAAATGACTTAAGAGTCTTTTCAAAGATGCTTCATAAGTGCAAAAAACCATTTATATCTTTGTACTTGCCTGGTTGAGACAGTTTTGGCATATTCAGTTTAACAAAATAAATGGACAATGGAGAACTTTGGCTTTTAGTCATGCTATAGTCCTCCTCGGGTCTATATAATCTTGGTGGCTTGTACTCAATTTGTTTTTTCCTTCACTTTCAGGCCCCAAAGTGTAAATTGTTTCCTGCCAGCCTACAAGATTTCTCTTCCTTAATGATATGGAGGAAGATGAACTATTCGTAGTGCTGACAGAGGTAAGAGTACTAGAATAAGCAATACTTCAGAAGCAGAGTGATATATTGGTACTGGGAGTAAACTCAGATTCATCTCTCATAATACTTAGTCCATCAGTGCTTCTGTCATTATCTCCTTGGCCACAAATCTCAAAGTAAGCTTCAAGGTCAGCTACAACTATTTCTGGAAGCTGTGGATCTGACACATGCACAAATGATTGTCAGACCTTTACTTCTTAGGTTATATTTTAAAATGGGACCACTTTACATCTGAGCCCTCCACAAAATGCTCAATCTAATGGGAATGGCAGCCAACATAACAACCTGCAAGGATAGAAAGTAGGGCTTGTTTTTTAGTGAGGACAATGAAATATTAATTGCATTTGACAGAACCACTGGGTACTGTAATAGTGGGATGAGGATTTGTCAATCTTTAACTTCTTTAATACTTGCTTTAGGAATTATGCCTACACTTTGGTTTGCCATTGCATCATCCTTCCGTGAACTACTATCTAAATGAACTACTTCATTTTCTTGTGGTTAAACCTTTGATGTATTTAGGCTATAAATGGGGAAGGTATCTTGTGACAATTGGGCCTACAAATTTACCGGAATTGTGAGCTTAATTGTAAAAAGGATATTAAAATTTATAAGATGTTACAACAAGTGTTAAACAGGTGCAAAAAGTAGAAAAAAAAAGGAATTAGTCTCAACAAAAAAGGCCAAGTTAGTATGACTAAAGACTGTTGAAATTATGCTAGTTAAAAACAGGAGATATGAAACTGGAATTAATGAGCCAACAGTGGTACATTGATTAGGCCTAATTGGTAGACAAAATAATGAGGGGATGGGTTATTCTACCCATCACTCCCTTTTCTTTTGAAAGAAAGATTTCACAAGGAAAGGACAGACAGGTTACTTAAGTGAGTTTCACCATCATGTTTGCCACCCCACCATTTCCTGGAACTCTGGGCCTTTATCATTCTGATACTAAAAAGGTGTTATAACCAAATAGGGCAAAATAAAGAAGCCCAAACAACATCGCCAGCGCTACCAGTACAGCTGAATCCCAAATGCCATCTAAAATGACAGCTACCATCTTTACTACTAACTAAAGGGCTGCCAAACAAGGGAGCTTTTCCTTCTAAAATTAGAGTTTAACAGCAACAATCTCCAGTCCATCTCAACTAACTTCTTCTCTTTTCCCCAAAAAGACAGTTATTGCCATCTTTAAATCTAATAATAATAATAAAAAAAAGGTTGTCCAACAATGTTTTTTTCCTTCTAAAATCTCTGTTCAGATTAAGGAGGAGGTGAATTACTACAACAAATGCCTTATTTAATAATTTAAATTTCAAATGCTTTAATGTTTTCCCTTTTCTGTATCTTTAATAAAAAGTATAAAGGATTTATAATAGTGCCTTTGTCATTGTGTTAAGCATGTTAAAGTCTCTCTATACCAAGCCCCAGACCTAGTTTAACACTCTAATGTTAAACAATTGTTATGTTAATGACTTTAGCTCATGTATTCATCTAAATTAATACATGCTTTACAATAAATACTGCACCATCATCAATTAACATTTTTCTTACACAAAGGCCTGCCAATCTGCTCAGTAAGTGATGTGTTTTCTTCCTCTGAATCACTGACTACATCCGTATTTGGTTTGCCACCAAACTAAAAATACAACCAAGGTTGCAGAAGTGTATTAACTGGAAAAAAATAATTTAATTTTAAGCCAGAAATCCATCTATAACTTTAGAGACAAGTTGGGTGAGGTAATATCTTTTATTGGACCAACTTCTGTTGCTGAAAGAGACAAGCTTTTGAGCTACGCAGAGCTTTACAGATCTGGGAAAGGGAATCAGTGTCAAAGCTAAATACCAGGTGGGACAGATTGTTAAGCATAAGGAGTTAACATATGTCTCAAGAGACCATTCAAGGTCGAAGTGGGAAATTACATCTTTGCAGCAATAGGATAAAGGAGGTTTAGTGGGTTACAGGTTGTTGTAATGAGACATAAAATGGTGTGTCTATTGAGTCCATGATTTTTAGTGTCTAGCAAAGTTATGAATTTAAGTCCCCAGGCTTGTTTTTTGAGGGTGCTATGCAGGTTTTTTGTATGGATGAGGACTGAGAGGTCAGATATGGAGCAATTGCTTTATGAAAAAAGTGTCTGAAAATGGGTAACAGTGGTTTTTGTATTTTATCATTTTTCTGTGAGAGTTGCAACATATGCTAACTCCATATGCTTAACAATCTGTCCATCTTGTATTTAGCTTTGAAACTCTGAGTATATTTTCCAGATCTGAAGAAGAGCTCTCTGTAGATCAAAAGCTTGTCTTTTAGAACAGAAAGTTGGTCCAATAAAAGATCTCACCCAGTTTGTGTGTGTCATATTCTGGGACTAACCTGTTTATGGTGTTGCTGTGGCCAATCTATAACCTTCTTCTTTTCAGCCTTGTTGTAATTTTGCTATTGACAAAGGTGTGCTTGTAACAAAGGGAGAGCATGGTTTCATGGTCTTTGAGGTTCAATCCACATGCTCTGAGTTTGACTATGGGCAAGTGATGTAACAGCTCTTTACCTCAGTTTCCACACCTGTAAAATGGGTATAACTACATTCTATTATTATTCACAGCAGGTGGTGAAAATAAATGAATATCTGTATACCACTGTGAGTTCCTCTGAGGAAAGGTTCTTAAAGTGTAATGTACTATTAGTATTATGAGCTACCCAGTGAAAATAGTCATAAAGTAAGACTAGGTGCATGAGCGTATTGCTTTTGTGTATGTCAATGTTTGTCTCCTTGTGTTTTTTTTTCTCTCACCAAAAATTGAAACCATTGCTATTTCTCATTCAGAAGTCCTTTTTCAGATTTAGAGTATTTAGAGGCTTTTAATGATATTTTAATGTACACCTTCAACTGATTATTACTATGACAGACTAGCATTGTTGGGATCCAGCCATCACTTGCCTGAGCAGTCTTGCTTTTGCGGACCTCTTCCCTCCACAATACATTTTTATTCACCTTATGCGACAGTATCACTACCAAAAGCTGCATCCTCAAGAGATTTTGCAATACCATGTAGTCTATTAATCCATGCTGATAAGTTGCATGTTGGCACCTTTCATTTGAAGATCTCAGAGCTTCATAAATATTGGTAAGTATTTTATTACACCATTATTATACATGAGCAAGCTGAGGAACAGGGAAGTTACATGCTCAAGATCACACACTGACATAGTAGCAGGGTTTTAATTTCAAGATCAGACTGACAAAGCCTTGCTAAGCCCAAGCCTTGCTTAGGGCATGATGCAGCTCCCTCTGGAACCAATAGAAGGTTTTCCGTTGGCCTCAGAGTATGTCTGTTAGGTTCACTCCCTCTGGGGCACCTGGCATTGGCCACTGTCAGTAGACAGGATACTGGGCTAGATGGACCTTTTGTCTGACCCAGTATGGCTGTTCTTATGTTATGTTCTACACTGCAATTAAAAACTCATGGCTGGGGACTGTGTCAGCTGACCTGGCCTGCTTGGGTTAAGAGGCTGTTTAATTGAAGTGTAGACATTTGGGCTAGGGCTGGAGACTTGGCTCTAGGACCCTGCGAGGGGTCCCAGTGCTGAGGCTCCCCCTTGAGCCAGAATATCTACATTGCAATTAAACAGTCCCGCAGCCCAAGTCAGCTGGCCTGGGCCAGCCAAGGGTTTTTAATTGCAGTGTAGGCATACCAAAGAAGAGTTGGATCAAACCCTGAGATTTTTTAGCTCCGCTTTCCATTCAGCACAGCTCAGTAATGCTAAATTGGCAAAACAATTGGTTTTTCAAATACATGAAATCACAGTGAGTAAAGCTGTTGTACGAGTACAGGATTGTTTATTTTAATTACTAAAAACCAAAGTGCACACACTATAAGTTTTAACCTCAATCTTAACTTTGTGAGGAACTTTTTATCTTGGCGTGCTGTGGCTGCCTAATAGTTTGATATCACTATCTGAATTTAAAACTGAAACTACATCCAACTCCAGCAACGGCTTGTCACTGACCTGTTGAAATCTGCATTTATATTGTTAGCTTTTTTCCCAGAACTGTGACTAATGGAGAGGGAAAGATTATTTCCTACTACTTACCTGTATTTCCAGATATTATTTACCATAATAGGCCCAAAGATAAGAGCTCCAAAATAACAAACTTCTGCATAATCTCCAATGCAAGGAATATTTTCCCTCACAGAAAGCATAATAGTATCAGAACTTTCTCCTTTTATTGTTTATGCTCCGTGTATATTGACATTGGGTGAAACAAGGAAAGTGTTCCATAGTCTCTCTTCCAATGGCCTTGAAATTGACATTCAACGGCCATACATAAGCAATTAAAGTTTCTTCCCATCTCCAGATACTTTCAAGACAGGTGCATCTTAGACACAAACCATGTAACTTTCTCAAGTGAGCAATTCACACACGGTATATTATCTTCAGGATGTTTGATGTTTGGGCAACTCTGTCATATGTTAGGAGCCTTATTAAACCATTGTGTTATCAGTGGTCTTCTAGACAGAGTGACAGCAGTACATCTCAAGCTATGGTCTTGTCAAACTAAGCCAAGTTGTACACCTCCGGTGCTTTGATGGGAGACTGCCCAGAAAAACAAACAGTGATGGTTGTTATTCAGTAGAGGGCAATTGTTAGAGCACAATGCTTGGGAAACGTGGAGGTCTTTTGGAAGAGACATAAAAGCAAGGTCCTGATCCACCCTGGTTATCAATCCCAAAGCTGTTCTTGTGGAAAAATTGGGGGATTAGCCTTGATGTAAAAAAATAAAATAAAGTAATCCCACCATCACACCAGTTAAGGTCACTAAATCCTGCCTTTCTAAATTCCTCTGAAGTTTTATATGCATAGGTTTTCTCATTTCATGTTTGAAATGTTTCTTTTGTTCTGTTTTGTGCTGTTAGAGCTGCATGTTCCATCTCAGAAGTGGCTGGATATTATTAATGGTTATTGTATGAAGAACTAGGAGCTCACCTTCCCATGTGCTTTGTGCTGCTTCTGAACAGCTAAGGAGTCCCCTCTGTGGTGAAAATGTGTCTCCTGTGTAGAGGATGACTGGACTAGAATTCAAAATGATCTTGACAAACTGGAGAAATGGCCTGAAATAAATAGGATGAAATAATCAATTGCATAAACACAAAATGGGAAATGACTGCCTAGGAAGGAGTACTGCAGAAAAGGACCTGAGGGTTGTGGCTCACAAACTAAATATGAGTCAACAATGTAATACTGTTGCCAAAAAGCAAACATCATTCTGGTATGTATTGGAAGTGTCTGTAAGCAAGTCACAAGAAGTATTCTTCCATTCTACTCAGCAGTGATATGGCCTCAACCAGAGTATTGTGTCCAGTTCTGGGCACCACATTTTGGGAAAGATGTGGACAAATTGGAGAAAGTCCAGAGGAGAGTAGCAAAAATGGTGAATGGTCTAGACAATGTGTCCTAGGAGGAAAGTGGAAAGAAATGGGTTAGTTTTAATCTGGAGAACAGAAGATGGGGTGGGGGCAGTCTTCAAGTACATAAAATGTTGCTGTAAAGAGGATGGTGATGAATTGTTCTTCTTCCATACCAAGGACAGGACAAGAAATTATCTTAAATTGCAGCAAGGGAGATTTAGGTTAGACGTTAGAAAGAAAGCTTCCTAACTGTAACGGTAGTAAAGCACTGGAACAAATTACCTAGGAAAGTTGTGGAATCTCCATCACTGGAGCTTTTTTAAGAACAAGTTAAACAGCTGTCAGGGATGGTCTAGATCAGTGGTTCTCAAAGCCGGTCCGCTGCTTCTTCAGGGAAAGCCCCTGTCAGGCCAGGCCGGTTTGTTTACCTGCCACGTCCGCAGGTTCGGCCGATTGCGGCTCCCACTGGCTGAGGTTCGCCGCTCCAAGCCAATGGGGGCTGCGGGAAGCAGCGCGGGCCGAGGGACGTGCTGGCCTCCCTTCCTGGAGCGGCGAACCGCAGCCAGTGGGAGCAGCGATCGGCCGAACCTGCGGACGTGGCAGGTAAACAAACCGGCCCGGCCCGCCAGGGGCTATCCCTGAACAAGCGGCGGACCGGCTTTTAGAACCACTGGTCTAGATAATACTAAGTCCTGCCTTAGTGCAGGTTACTGGACTAGATGACCAATCATGGTCCCTTCCAGTCCTACATTTCTATGATGTTGCAGGGCCCTGTGCTCTAGGAATCCCTGTCTGCTGCAATGGGACTTTTGAGATATAGGCAGATTAATGCAATTTATAGCAGTCTCTAGATCTTTGTGTTAGAGGCTGGGTGGCCACTGGTTAGCCCCATGTTCAGGGAGCCAAAACAGGACCACTTTTAGGCCTCCTCACAGATGCTCTGAATATTTACGCTGCAGCAGCTGAGGAACCAGTACCTCACATGTAAAACTGGCAAAACGCTTATAAATGTAAAGTAAGCTTATCAATAAGCATTCACATACAGATATGCAACTGTGGTAGTTGGATAGTCTGAAGCTTCCCTGTCTACATTTATTTTTGATTCAGAGTAAATAAAATCCCCATCCAGACTCAGAGTGCCATGCCAATTATTTAAAATCACAAAACCAAACTGCAATGCAGTTGGCTCATCCTTCAACTAAGCTGCACATCGCAACTGTATATACCACCCCTGGTCATTGGCCTGCACCTCAATCCATCTGCCCCTCTTCAAAGATCAGGTGAAGCAAATAGCCCCTGGAGTGTATAAGGGGCCGAGCTTGCTTAACTGACCAGTGTGTTTCAAGTAGGTCAGACAACTAGACCAAAGAGAGGCCAACAAGAGAGACTGTTCACCTACTTGACCTCAAATGGCACCCCAGGAGAAGGCTAATGAACTTCAACAGACCCCGAACAGGAGCCAGAGTTTTCCATTAACCACTTCTGAGGCCGTAGTGACATCTCTCTTTAAACACTCCAGCTTAAGGCAACTGAACTGATCAGCAGGGATTTTAATCATTGTCCGATGAGGACAACCATAAACAATCAAAGGGGTACATCTTCCCTGACATGACCCTTAATCACTGCAAATAAAAGTTGCTGCCCTTGATTAACATTGTGCTGCTGAATTTGATATCCCACGGAGCTCATTGATCATGGATTCGAACAAACTGGAAGCTCTAGAGCCTCTATTTTTGTTCCTTTTATTCAGTTTCATAATAGACATAAGGTCAGAATGGAGAAGGGAACACAAGATCACTTGCTTCTATAATTTTCTGTCTCCTTCTGAATAGGAAGCTAAAGGAGGAAGATCTTACTTTCTCATTATGCCCTAGAAAAATATTTTACTATGATCAAGCATTCAAACACAGGAAACACCAGGGTTAAAGTTGCAAGCACACCAATAACTCTCTCCCCTTGTGGATGTACATTGCAATACTGCCTTTTATTACATGGTCACATACAATTTCTCAAATATTACATTATTATTCTAATAATTCAGGTGTTGTTTTTACCACCTAAATGCTTGTATGGCATTTTGGATTCTTTTTTTTTTTTTTTGCATTCTCAGACTAATTTCATAATTACTATGGCCCATGGTGTCTTTATTGACTCATGGGGCAAAAATTTAAATCTTGGTACCTAAACTTACACATCTCAGTCCAGTTCCACAGAGGTACTCAGATTCCTGTGCTTCAGATGTATATGCCTAAATCCCAGTTCTAGGCACCACTGCTATGCACAAAACTGCTTGTCTGACTAGCCTTATGGGCACCTAAATTTCTGCTGTAAAAGTTTCTTAGGTGCCTATGTTTCTGCATGTGGACATGTGCACTGTTACCTTGCTCTAGGCATCTAGATACCTCATTTAGGCCGATACGATCCATGAACCAAGGGAAGATAGGAGATCCTCTGCCTCTCATGCCCGCTTAGGCATACTTGACAAAACAGATGAGGGAGGAGGAGGACCTCCCTCATAATCTTTAGCTGAGTGGTTGGGGTACTCATCTGGGCTGTTCAATCACTAGTTCAATTCCTCTCTTACCCGCCACCACCGATGAGAAGGGTTTTGAATCGGGAACTCCTGAACTATGGGATATTCTGATATGGGTCACACTCCATCTCTCCTGTTGAAGTTTTCACTTTAGATACTTGAATAATTAAATATTAATTAGGCCAGAGAGAGAATCCCGATAATTTGATGGGTAGGGCACTTACCTTAAGGCTCTCACTATATAACACAATTTAGCTTTACGTTAGATCATGTGGAAGAAATTATCATGCATGTGCTGCTTGTTGAGAAGTTTGTGCCCTATCAAAGAAAGCTTTTAAAAACAGTTTCTCCTTAAGGTAACTAGAGCTGGTTAGGAAATGTGGCTTTGGGGTTCTCTTCAGCCCCCCACATAAAATTTTGACTTATCAAAAGCACAGTTTTCTATTAAAATAATTAACAGAAAGTTTTTCATGAGACCTAATTGTTACTCCAATGCAAGGTGAGCAATATTTTGTGAAGCAAAACCTTTTTCAGTGAAACATTTTCCCAGCCAAACAGTGTTTTGTTGAAATAGAAATCTTCAAGCTTTTCCCATGGGGGTTGGTGGAATATTCTATAGAAAAATAGACCCTAAATGAAATATTTTGTTTCCATGTTATTTATATCCTGCTGTGCTGTTGAAATACCTCTGAGGAGATGTAGTTTCAGTTCCTTCATGCCTCTGTTCTCCCCTATGGGCCTTGCTCCTTGGACAATCTCCTATGACACACCATGTTCTTTACCCATGGCTAAGCTGCCATGGTTCATCATAGGATGAAACATTTGTGAATTTCTAAATAGATTTTTTTCTGAAAATTTTCATTCCACAAAAAAGTTGATATTTTGACTTTTTGTTCCATTTTGGGACTAACAGAATTGTGAAAGTATCAGATTCCCTTGCAGCAGAAATTCCGGTTTTTTTTATCAGCTCTGTCCTTGGGCTATTTGAGTAATACATTCATGTTTGTACACAGCTTTCAGAACACTGTTTCCGATAGTAGAAAAGGCATTGAAAAATTGGCAATGTCCTCCTTCTGAGATAAATTATTCCGTAATTCGTTTCCAGTCTCGTCTCAGTTTTAACCTGTTTCTAATACAACAATCAAATCCATCTCTTTGTATCTTTAATGTGTGTCCTTCAACACAAACTTAAAGAAAGCTTCTTACTTCCCTCCACCTCCATTCATTTTCCCTGAAGCTTATCAATTGTACTAGAGCATGAAGCTACCATGTAAAATAAGTATTATCCATTTTAGCTTCAGTCTTCTGATTCAGTCAAATACTTAGATACTGTAACAGGGCTCCGTTCACTACACTGGCGCCTCCTGCTGGCCATCTCAGGGATTACTCTGCAGGTTGGTACACCCTCTCTTGATGATGCCTCACCTGCTGTCACTTCTGCTCCTGGACCCACGTCACTCCAAGGATCACAGGATCCTCTTCATCCCTTTGGCTGTGTCAGGATATTTGCCCCCCCCCCCCACACACACACACACTTCCAGGGGCCCTGCAGTCAATTTTTCCCAGTGGAGACTGCAGCCAATTATCTGGTCACTTCCCCAGTGGTGAGTGAGGGAGACCCGGGCCCACCCACTACTCCAGGTGCCAGCCCAAGGACCGTGTAGATGACAGCCATGGGCTATGTCCCCTATAACGCCTCAGTACATTTTCCTGGGCCACTTCTCCACAGCCCCAGCACCTTCTTCACCCTTACCTCAGGGCCTCAGCATGACAGTCTTAGCAGCCAGCCAAGAACTCCCTCTTCCTCCCCTGTTTCTGCCCAGCGCTGTTCTGTCCAGGGTACTAGCTTCCTTTCACCTGCAAGGCACCCAGTCCTCCCTCCTTGAACTCTGGGGAGTAACTGACCCTACTCTGCCCCACAGCTCTTATATGGGCCTGCTGGGGGGCTCTTCACTGTCCCTCTCCTATGGGCTGCTTCTTGTGCAGCCTCCCTAAGGTTCTATTAGCCCCTTACAGGCCAGTGTGGGGCCAACAGGCCAGTGTGGGGCCAACAGGCCATCACACACCCTCCCCCTCAAGCCTGCAACCCCCAAGGGTAGAGATGTCTCCCACCTTGTAGCTGCCTAAGCTTGGCTCACAGGTCATCCCTCTCTTGATCCATATCTTTCAACAGGAAACACACATTTTCCTTCTCTATAGCATATCAGGCCTGGTTCCTCTGAAAATCTAAATTCTCCTCCACTATTTGCAGGGCCTCCTCATCAACTGCCAGTTTTTCCCCACAGTTTTTACCTGGCCCACCAAATTCCCCAGCACCCTCTCCTCCACAGTGTGAGTCCCTACCACAGCTTCAGTGTGGGTTCCCTTGTCTGTCTGGGTCCTCTCTGTCCCAGTCATCTTCTCCACCACCTCCCTACCCCTCCCTGCTGGGTGTGGGAGATGGCTCCCTGCCAGGTCCAGTCATCACTACCCCATGCCTCTTGACAGTCTCTGCCCTACCTTAGGGGGGGAGGGATGGATAGCTCAGTAGTTTGTGAGTTCAATCCTTGAGGGGGCCACTCAGGGATCTGGGGCAAAAAATTGGTCCTGCTAGTGAAGGCAGGGGGCTGGACTCAATGACCCTTCAGGGTCCCTTCCAGCTCTATGAGATAGGTATATCTCCATATATTTATAATTTACCCTTGTTCCCGGGCACCCCTTTCCTATCCTGCCTTATCCTAAAGGGGCAATGCCTTTTTGTATGGCCCTCCTCATGGCACCAAAGGCAAACTCCTTGTGGCTTCTTAGCCATGGGACTCCCATTGTTCTTCCCTTGCTCTGATTCCTCCCCTCCCCACCCAGGCTAGCCTAGACCCTGCAACTGATGCACCTACTGAGGGGCTGCCTGTACCCCTGTTGCCCACAGGCCCCACATGCCCACCCCTTCCCTGTTCTCCTCACAGGTGGGACTCTCTTGGGCTCTCTTCTTCCCACTCTGAGTGAGGCTTCTGTCCCCCATCCCGGTAGGGGCATTCCCTCCTCAAGGGTCCCTCTTACCCACAGGTGTAATATAGCCCTGTCCCAGTTGCGGTCTCCTGGTACTTATGCCTTGCTTCCTCTCTCTCTTTTTGACTTCTAGTGACCTCTTCATGCATGAATATAAACATCTGCTGCTCAGCTAGCTGTGCCAAACAGGCCTGTAGGTACTACTGTGCCTCTCACGGTCTCTGATGGGTTTTGAGTACCTGCAGCAGCAGGGCCTAGAGCCACCATTACTACTTGTCAGCCCCTTTCTGCTGGGGTACTGACCATGGAGTCTAGCCTAGGATGGCACAAGAACCCTCAACAAAGAAGGTCTCTGCATACCCTGGCTCCATTGTCTTCACCTTCAGTGTCTCTCAAATCCCTGTGATGGACAATTGTCTCCACAGTCCTCAATCCTCCCCTTATATCAGAGGTGACCCTGTTCCCACATTCACCATCTCATCACACTGGCACCTCCTGCTGGTTGTCTTGGGTATTAGCTCTGCAAGTTGGTATACCCTCTCCCACCACCAATTCTGCTCCTGGACCCACATCACTCCAAGGACCACAGCATCCTCTTCAGAACACAGCCCTCCAGCCGGGTCACAATCTGTCCTCCTCCCTTCCAGGAACCCTGCAGTCAGCTGTCCAGCCACTTCCCCCAAGTGGCAACTGCAGCCAATTGTCTGGCCACTTCCCCAGTGGTGAGTGAGGTGTGTGTGGGGGAAGAATGAGATGACCAGGCCCACCTATTACTCCAGATCTGGCCAATGGCAGCCACATACATTCCCTCAAACTCCTCAGCACATTTTCCTGCACCACTTCCCCACAGCTCCAGCACCTTTTTCACCCTTACCTCAGGAACTCAGCATGCCAGTCCTAGCAGCCAGCCAGGAGTGTCCTCTTACTCCCCTGTTCCTGACCAGCACTACTCTGTCCAGAGTGCTAGCTTCCTTCTGCCTGCAAGGCACCAAGGCCTCCCCGCTTGAGCTCTAGAGAATAACTGACCCTCCTCTGCCCTGCAGCTCTTCTTATATGGGCCTGCCGGACCCTGACTGGCTGGTCTTCACTGCCTCTATCCTATTGGCTGCTTTTTGTGGCCTCCCTAGGGCTCTGTTGCCCCTTACAGGCAGATGGAACCAACGCCCCATCACAAATACCAAACAAAGAAATACATTACACCCGGATGTAAACATTTTCACAAGTGACTCAGGAGCTTAAGTCCCATTAACTTTTATTAGAAAGTGCCTAAGTATTTGTATTGTGGTAGCACCTAGCAGCCTCATGCATGGACCAGGACCACATTGTGCTAGGCGCTGTACAAATACTGAACAGAAAGATGGTCCCAGGGCTAACTTTTCAAAGATATTTAGATGCCTAAAGATGCAGATAGATGCCTAGCCTGCTTTGGCACTTAGGAAAATGTAAGTAGGCACCTGTCTGCATCTGTAGGCAAATAAATACCTTTTAAAAATTCGGTTTGCTGCACCAATTGAACTTCGGCTTTTGGAAAAAATTACTCCATGACGGCCAGTTTAAATGTCCATTCTGCATCTAGGCTAGCTCTGGTTTTGCAATCCTGGGTTTGTGTATTTGCCCACAGTTGCAATGGATAAAACACTAGGTGGAACATCACTGAATGAGATTTGCATGCTTATTTCTCCGCATCTAAAAATAAACCCTGTGCCTTGTTTAATTTTGTGATCAAACCAAAGGAACAATGTTTCTTTGGATAAACTGGAACGTATTACCGTGACCAGTGCATGCTCTGTCCCCCCCAAAATCTTATGCACTCACAAAAAGGCTGAAATACTTTTATATTTATTTTTTCCTGTTAGGTTATGGAATTTCAGGCTGTGCAGAGAAAGGCATGATATGAATTCACATCCCGTATACAAGGCTGCTTAGTTCTTTCTGCAACACATCAGAATCTACCTTTGAATCAGACTTGGGTGGCATGAGCAATGTGCAATGTGATGAGAAGGCCAGCCTTATGATCTCACAGCGTTGGGGGGTTTATACTGCAGTATTGCTTAAACTGTGATCAGATTGAACTAAATCAAAATGCTTTCCTTTAGCTTTGAAGGAAAGCTTTTCTGTTGGAAAATCTCTGCCTCTTACATATCATACGTGCTCATCTGAGAATTTGTATCAGCTTCCAGGACTGCCTCATTGTACAGGTGAAGACAAGTTGAACTTGATGCAGCTGCTCTTAACCAGAGTCCCTTAGGGAGGAGCTATCAGAAGAAGTTGCTTTGCTTTGTTGGTTGCTACAGAAAACAGATTCCAAACGTGTATCTTATATTCAACAGATTAGCATATTAAATCCTCTCCTCTTACAGATCTTGAAAATCTCCCCACAGCAAATTCAACTTCTTTTGTAGCTCACATGTGAGGCTTAGTTTTGTTTTTTTAGTGATACTGCATCTTCCTGAAGCAGGGAGAATTGTGGTCAGATTCATTGGCGTGTGATTGTTTTTCAGTTCCAAATAGAGTTGTTTTTCCTTCATAGTTCCTGGTTCCTGAAGGTTCTCTCCATGCATCTATCTGCATCTTTCTCATAGACATGGCTATATTTATAGTGCAATCTATACAGGCGAGACATTAATTAATAATTTGTTGTGTGGCACTTTTGTTACTGCTGCCTATAATGGTCAGGCCCAAAGCTCTGCCACCTAGACCCAAACACTCCAGCCTGTGCACCTGAGCTGTTAATGGGGGAGGGTTCAGGCTGGCTGGCCCTTGAAGGTGAGTCAGGCACAGCTTTGCAGGTCACTAGCATTTAACCCCCAGCTGATCATGTTCTGGACTCAGTTACAATTAGTGATCCCAGGTGTGGAAGGGTGAGGGAGGAAACAACATAGAGAAGGAAGGGAACTCAATGAAGGGAGGATAAAGAAGGTAGGATGTTCTTTCTCTTGGGGGTGGTCTGATGAAGACAACTTGAAGAAGTCCAAAGACATAATCCCTGTGGTGGGCTCAGGAAAGGGGGCAAGGCCCAGGGAGGCAGTCCTGTAGGTTGATATGCCAGGGGAGGAACAAGGAGCTGGTGGGGACCTCTGAAGATGCCCAAGGTCTGGGAACCAGTGCAGAGGTTGTATGAACCACAGGCTACTGGGAAACAGCACAAGGGGCTTGGAGGTCGGAAGTGGCTTATGGAAGCAGCAGCATGTCTAAAGGCACAGACCTATCTGCTTAATGCAGGGTCTATGGGCCGGAATCCAGAGCAGAAGATGGGTCTGTGTTTCCCCTACCAGCCCCAAGGAAGGGACATAAAAGCCCCTACACAAGGACTGTGGGACACAGGGTGGGGCTGAAGACTGTGCCTTCAGGATGGACGGAGGAAGAGCCCAAGTTGGATGAAAGGATCGTTGGTTGGATTTTTGTTATTCTGGAAGGCGACTAAACTTAAAATGGCCAGAGGGCTAGGCTATGGAAGTTTGGCTTGTTTCTGTCCACATGTGGCTAGAAAGTGGTGGCCAACAGGAGCTGCTGGAGGTGAAGGCCCCAGTAACACCCTTCTGTGACACCAGAAGGCACTATGGTGGTAAGTGTAACTGCTTACAGGAGGCATTGTAATTTATTGTTTGTATAGGCCATCTACCAACCATTTTCTCCATCCCTTTCCTCCCCACCCCCATACATAGCAAAGGAGTATCTCTGGGCCACTATGACTCTTGGAGCTTTGCAGCTAACTCGCCATACCTTCTTCAGGCCTGTGCCTAAAGGCACAATCTAGCCATATGGGAGGGAGACTTGCTTTGAAATAAAAAATATCTCCGGGGAAGGTCATGAAGGCAAGTTCTTTTCTTCAGAAGGGATGGGATCAAGTGCATATTTTGCAATGTGTTTCTGAGATCTTTCATTTGGTGCAGTATGAAACTAGGGGTCACCAAATGAAATTAATAGGCAGCAGGTTTAAAACAAACAAAAGGAAGCATTCTTCATACAACACACAGTCAACCCGTGGAACTCCTTGCCAGAGGATGTTGTGAAGGTCAAGACCATAACAGGGTTCAAAAAAGAACTAGATAAATTCATGGAAGATAGGTCCATCAATGCGTATTAGCCAGGATGGGCAGGAATGGTGTCCCTAGCCTCTGTTTGCCAGAAGCTGGGAATGAGCACTTGATGATTACCTGATCTGTTCATTCCCTCAGGGGCACCTGGCACTGGCCACTGTTGGAAGACAGGATACTGGGCTAGATGGACCCTTGGTCTGACCCAGTAGGGCCATTCTTATGGTAGGTGGTGGGAAAATAACAGGAATCTATAAATATCCCAGTGATCGAATGGTGCTCTCCAAACCAAGCATCTATGCCTTCCAGGTAATGCAATATGTCTCATCAGCACTGACTAAATAAATCTCTAATCCATGCACAATATGGACAAAGTGTGCCCCAATTTAATGACACGGAAGGAAAAATGATTTATTAAATACATGCACTAACTCTGTCAGTATAGGATAAGCATTAACTGAGACAAGTGGATTAAAAAGTGAGAGTCTCATTCACTGCTTGTGCCCGATGTGGAAAAAGCGAAGGACTGTGTCAAAGGCGCTCATTTACCCCAGGTCTTAAATGCATGCACTTGTTAACTGTGGACTGGTTATATCCTGACATGAAAAATGAAGTTTACATTGTGTGTTTGTGAACCAGTAATTTGCATTGATTTGCACATGATGTGTCTAATTTGCTAATCGTTAAACTGCATACGATATGTACATAGGTATAAAGTTTGAACTGAGGTTTTAAATCAATTTATGTGAACAACTTAATCTTACTGGCAGGCTGCCTTGGATGCACTGGGGACATAAGAATGAATTCTGCTCCCGTGCAGAGGGACAGCACAAGACGGAGAGATGTGTTTGAGACTGTCACTTTCTAACACTAACATAAGGTTGATCGACCTTCCAAAGCAGTGATCCTCAGCCTGTGATTCCTGAGATATCTATTGCGCTACACGGTTATTCAAATAGCTCCTGTTGCGTCCACATGTGTGACTAACGCTCCCTTACTCAACTTCCTTCTCCCTCTCTGCTTGCCTCCCTGAAAGTGGAACCCAAAGCTCAAATGCGGGAAAAGGAGATCAGGGTTTTTAAGCCTTTCTCTGCAGCATGGGCCACAGGTCTTTTGCTAGGATCATCTGAATAAATCTCACTTATTCCTTGCCATTGGAAGGGCTTCAGGCATTTGTGCAACTTTGACCCTCTTCTTCTCTGCCTGTGGCACAGAATGGCTTAGTCTTCTGGGGGCTGTAATACTTTTGTCTAATACTGGTTGTTGGCTTTGTGCAGAGGGGCTGGGTGGTGTTGGGTGGCCTGTGATATACAGGAAGTCAGACTAGATGATCTGGTGGTCCATTTTGGCCTTACCCACCGACTCAGGGTTTATGTCTACACTACACACACTAAGCCCAGGCTGTGACTCAGGTTTGAGCGTGAGTCCCCCATTTGTCCACACACAAGTCAGTCTATCTTGGGTCAGCAAGCACTCAGATTCTGGGTCTTAGGACCGTGCTAGCGGGAGAGACTGGGCCAGAGCCCAAGTGTCACTGTGACTTAGGTCACTGCAGTGTGGACACAGCTCAAACTTCAGACCCAAGTCAGAAGATCTGTAGAGTGCAGTATGGATGTGTTGGCACAGCTGTGAGACGTGGGTCCAGCGATTGTAAACCTGGGTTTACAATCCAGTGTAGACGCTCAAGCACGCACTTGGAAACACTGAGCCCAAAAGCTGGGGTCTCAGAGACCCGGATTTAGTGTGCACTGTGGACACACCCTAACAGGGCAAATCCCTTTCTTTCCAGGGAGTGCTAAAATGAACCTGGAGAATATCTGTCACGTCATAATGTGGCATCAATGCCTGATGGTCTCATCTTAATGAAGCAACATCACCACATATTGATATAACGTGGGAATGTTACCTTTGCAATGCACCATCAGGAGGCTGCTGTTTTGTGATTCTCTAAGGCTCCTTCAAGTGATGAAGTGGCTAACACTGGAATTATATTAACAATTCCAAAATGAAAGCAAAAATAACCCTCAGCAAGTGAGATTTTCAAAGCTTGTTTATGGTTTGGAATGAGTCAGTTTTGTGAAAGCGCTGGGAAAATTTCTCATTTGGCAAA
Organism: Platysternon megacephalum; assembly: GCA_003942145.1. NCBI lineage: Eukaryota > Metazoa > Chordata > Testudines > Platysternidae > Platysternon > Platysternon megacephalum. The sequence continues at coordinate 1,223,398 of QXTE01000211.1, read as the reverse complement.
AGAATGAGCGAGGGAAGCAAAGTTTGGGGTTCCCCTTCCCCAAATCAGCTTCTTTTGGGAAACATGCAAAATTTCAGATCTGAAAGCAATCATTTTGTGGCCATTTCGTGGTTAACAAGAGTCCGGGATTGCAAACAAGTCCAAAATTTAAATGATCATTTTACAAAATATTCATTGAAAAAATTATTCTCTTTTTCCAAGGTTCTGCTCTTCGCCTATAGAAAACAGAGTAGCAGTGCTCTTAGAGAAGCAGGCCGCCAGTAGACTAGTTGCATGTCTTCCTCAATAACAAGTTATCTCTCACCTTTTCCCTTTTTTATAAATTATTTTTGTTCATTTTTTTTTTTTCTTACTGTGTTTTTGGACAAAGAGATGAAACGTGTTTGTGGGTGTTTTTATTGTTTTGTTTGTTTGTTTGTTTTTCCCCAAAAAGGCTCATATCCACTTAACTCTGGTCCCATTGGAGTCAATGGTAAAACTTCCACTGAGTTTGGTAGGAAGAGTTAAAGCAATTTTGAAAATCTCCCCCAGAAGCCTTAGGAGTCCCCTGTGTGCTTCAGTTTATGTAGCAGAATAATTGACAGCATACATGTCTCTTGCATATGCAGATGGGAATATGAAAATTAAATCTGAACATCACAGGGGACCTGATTTTTTTTTTTTTCCCCCCCGAAATCCTGGGAGCCGGATGCTGCATGACAAATTGTGTGTGCAACTACATGTCTAAACTTGCACACAACCAAATCCTGGCTCCCTTTGAAATCAATGGCAAAACTCTCATTGGGTAAAGAATTTGCCCCATAGTTACTATCACTGTGTGCATAAAACAGGCTTTTGTTCATGCAAATACTGGATTGTTACATGGAATTGCTGCAACTACTCATGCAAACTAGTTGTGTGGAATGTTTTCCTCGGCTTTGGGGCCCTACAATTTGAAAATTGAATTAAAAATGGCCAGTCATAACTGGTAATAAATAATTCCCTATCTCTCCTTGCCTAGAGATCGTTGTATGCCACTGAATGCTGGTAGATGTACAGCTAGGCATGTTTTGCCTCTAGCTTCTAGGAATTCATGATTTATTGTTTTCCTTCACCTAAAGAGATCCAGTCCATGGTCTCATTTTTGTTGTGTTCACATCCTAATAGAAATCATGTGCTTCGTTTTCAGAGGAACTTAGTAGTGATGTTTATTCATAATCTGAATACATATATTTGAAAAGTATTGAAAAACGTTTTTCGGGATATTTATAGTGTTAAAGACATTCTACCTCTTGCTGACTTTTTTGCTTTTCTCTACAAAATAGTATCAGCAAGCAAAGGTAATATTTGCTATTCAAGTTTCCTTAACGTTTTGTGTTATTCCACTTGACATCATGATGCTTGTGGGTAATTACCTAAGCGTGAGGTTAAGTTGGTGATTCATTATTGTGACCACGAGAAATGGAGTTAATCAGTCATAAAGTCACAGGTAACCTGGTTTTGCTTTTGTGAAGCTTAGCTTTCACACCAGTCTGGGTAATTCTTCCTTGGTGGTGGTAATTTTGCAGTAAGGTTTGGGATCATAATTATTTTGTCAGAGGTGATAGACTAACATCCTTCTGTCTTGCTAACATACCGCTTGGCTTTGTCTGCAAAAACTAAAAGAAAGTTAAACTAATTGGTCTTGGGAACTGCTTTCTGAAATGATTATTCTTGCAGAATAGAGGGGATATGGGTACCAAGAAAAACACCTACGCTGAGCATAGAAGAGAAGAGAGAAGTTGTTTTCAAGACACTTTCTCACTTGTTATGAAAACTGACCTATGTGTTCCCACCATGCATTGTGCCCAAAAGTGATTACATTAAGTGCACAGAAGTGGTAGATTGAACAGGAAAGGGGAAAAAAATCATCATGATCAGTCATTCAAGAGAAATCAGTAACTTCTTCCTTCCCCATGCTGATGAATTTATCAAATCATATACTTCAGTGACTACTTCTGGCTTACATAAGAGATGCTAGGGTGGCTGCAATTAAAAAAAGAGATAATGAGAGCCAGAAAGCACTTTAAAAATGTGCTCTCACTGCTTCCTAGAATTCAATTGGAGCTAAATACTTAAGTTTGTCCATCATCTAATCTAAGTTTTAAATAATAGACCAGACGCAAGGACTGAGAACTTTATGAATAACCTCTTAGCAATCAGTAAGAGCTTTGACAGACATTTATAGTACAAATATATGGTAATGAATGACAATGGTAATAATAGTCCCTCTTCCTCAGGGGCAAAGTTTTCTGCCTAAGAAACTGTCTCCATCACTCCACACTGACTCTGACATTCTAGGCTTTAGAGTGAGAGACAGAGCAACAATCCTGGAATGATAGTATATGTCATAGACTAAAGAAGAAAGTATTGGGACACTGGTTACAACTTCCTAGATCCAAGTTCAACTCCCATCTCTACCAGACTTCCTGTGAGAACAGCACCGGTGTTAGCCCCCTGGGGGCCCTAAACAGGAATATTTGGGGGGGCTCCCCATACACAATACTAAAACAGGCGCATTCCTATATTAAAGAGCTGCTCAGGGCCCTAAACAATTGCTTAGTCCGCTTATGCCTAGCGCCAGCTCTTAGAGTATGGGCAAGTAACTTGACTCCTCTGTGCCTCAGTCCTCCATCTGTAAAATGGGAATGATACTACTTTCTTTGCCCTTCTTGTCTAGATAGATACTTCCTGGATACAATTAACAACTTCTTCCTGTGCATTATAGAATATATCCTAATCTATGTAGGGACATATGCATCATTATGGACACAGTGTGTGTATGTATATGCATGATAATAAAAAGTTCATAGAATTTGGAAGTCAAAGCTGATTAAATTTGGCTGGCATGAAGTTCTGATTCTAAATAGGTGGCGAGGTAGAGAATATGAAATTATATTGCATTCATAATATTTAAAATATCAGAAAAAGAGAAATAGTTTCAGTAGGTTCAAAACAACAATGCTAAGTATGCTGCGCAAATACCTGCAGTCTCAAAATGTCAAGTGACAAATTATTTCATAAATGAATATTTAAGTCAAGTAGTAATTGAGTTGATTTTTCCTAAAAATGATAATTGAAGTGCTTTATTCTTTTTTTACTGCCAATATAAAATAAAATTGCATAATTAGTACAAAATTACTTTCAGGAGTGACTAATTTTCGTTTCTGTTAAGTATGCCACAAATGCTACGCTGACAACTGCAAAAAATGTGAAAATCTTCCCTTAAGAAGGGGAGTATTTGTATTACAGGGCAATCAAAATGGTGTTAAAACAACAAAACAGTCCAATATACAATGGCAACAAGAGAACAAGAGGTAAAATAGAAATAAATAGTAAAATAGGGGATAACTCATAATAGGTAACTTCTAGATCTCTGGTTTGCATCAGATTCCAAGACCTGATCCTGATCCATTGAAGACAAAGGCAAAGCTCCTATTTACTTCAGCAGTGCAGGATCAAGCCTCACATGATTAGTGACTGGGTGGCCAATCTTTTGCCCATCAAAGCAAATGGAAACAACTCCCATTAGCCTGATTGGTGGAGGGCCAGGGCCTGAAAGCAGTTCTCTATGGGTGATTATTCAAAGGCTTATGTGAAAAGCCTGGTTCTGCACCACCTGTTCATCATCCATAGTACTTACCCACATGAGCAGTCCCAGGAACTAGTGTAACCGACCAGAATTGGGCCAATGGTTTCTAGACTCCCATGTCTCATTGAATTAGTTTGTTTTATTTCACCTGTGACTGGGACTGCTCATGTAAGGAAGAACTACTCGGCATGAACAAGTGTTGTAGCACCGCCCCCTGTGGGTCTTATCCAATAACCACTGAAATCAGCAGGTGTCCTGTAGCCTCATTCCCCAGCGAGCAGATAATCACTATTATTAGAGACATTAACTATTGAGATTGCCAGCCCATGTGCTAGAGTGGCTAAGGATTGGGCTTTGGGAGTGTCTTTGAGATAATATAATAAGCAGTCATGATGGACAGGAAAAACCAAGATCAAATATGGTGTTTCCTCTTTCCCAGGTGGCAGAGCCACTGGTATGGGAAACACTAATTTTTATGGTTGGCATGTGCCCTTCTTCTCACCCCAATCATTCTGTTACTTGCTGATTTTTTTTTTTCCAGGACAGCATTGCTGATGGTGGCAGAGGAAACTGAAGCTTTGACAGCCGGGATCCCCTAGACAGCAGGGCGCTCTTAGCATATAGAGGGGGAAACAAGTGTTCTAAAAATTATTCCCCAACCCCAGAGCAGGGGGGAGAAGCCTTGGCTCCCCTTCCCCACTGCAATGCATGAGCCAGTTACAGCCAGTTACCTCCACTGCCAGAGCAGCACAAGACAATTGTTTCTCACAGGGGTATCTGAAAAATAACGCCTCCCAAAGCTACTCACGGGCTGGTGCTGCTTATGCATCACCCCTTGTTCAGGCTAGCCCTAGAGGAACCATTTTCAATGGTCATTTAAGGGCTCTACTGCAAAAATAGACCAGCAACAGAACTTTGCATTCCAAAGTTATAGGTGCCCAAAAGAATTAGCTTGATTCTGATTCAACTTTTGCTATCATTACGCTGGTGTAAGAGAGCAGAATCACTCCAAGGCCTTCAAACAGATGTTCTAATATTGCATATTAGACATCCTCAAGTGTAGTCACCATGGGATGCAAACCATGGGAATATTTTTTTAAACCAATATTAAATAAATCCTTATACTAAAATGCTTGCAAAAGAGATCATTAAAAACATGCCTCACCTATCCTTGATAATCTGGGGAGCAGTGAGGCAGAGTTCAGCAAGTTGCTGATTTTGAGTTGCTACAAGTTTCAAGGACCAAGTGGGATTTGACCTAGTGTTAAAAGAGGCCTTAGCAGAATTTTACCCAGTGGTGACACACTTAGTTGACTTTAAGAATGAGGACATTATGTAGATGTTAACGACAAAATGGCAGTGTGTAAATTCAGAAGCAATTTTTCGATGTGTGGGAAATACAAGTGACAAAAAATATTACCAGCATACCTCTACGAGAGACAGTGAATAGAGCAACTGAACGTATACGCCGCTTGTGATCTAGGTTCTATAACTGTCTGTCCTCTGCCTGTTTTTCCTCTACCCTTTGTAGGTCTTATCTCTTTAGACTGTAAGCTATTCGGGGCGGGGAGTTTCTGTCTCGTGCTATGTGGCTGTAGATTAGAACAATGGGGCCGCAATGTTGGTTGGGATCTCTAGGTGCTACTGTAATACAATCATACACTGTGCAGTGTATATATCAAACATCTACTCCGTACAGCATAGTCATGCCCAAAATAGCACTTCAACAGGCTAAAGCAATATGCATACGCTAAATATGTAACATGTAGCAACTGTCAGATAAACATCATAACGTAGGAATAAAAGAGGCTAATTCAACTCCATTTGTCTAGATTCGGCTCTGGGTTGGCAGAAAGGGCAATTGCTATGGTGCAAGACGTCTCTTCCTTTGTGGTGGGGGGAGAAGATAAGAAGAACGAGCACAACCAGAAAAATGAGTGGGGCTGAATGGGCAAGAGTACAGTGGGGGTAGCAAGTTTCGTATTAAACCCTGATTGCAAGAGTAAGCCACTGGTGCGTGGGTACTACAGCCCCCTTCCCCGCCCCCCCCCTCCCCCACACTCTGTGCCAATCCACAGAGGAGATGAGTTGTTATATTCCCTTCTCCCTCCCCAAGCTACAGAGCTTTGGCTCAAAATGGAACAGCCCCATGTTTTTAGTTATTGAGGTCCCCGGTTCAATCAAAGGGATAGCTCAGTGGTTTGAGCATTGGCCTGCTAAACCCAGGGTTGTGAGCTCAATCCTTGAGGGGGCCACTTAGGGATCTGGGGCAAAATTGGTCCTGCTAGTGAAGGCAGGGGGCTGGACTTGATGACCCTTCGGGGTCCCTTCCAGCTCTATGAGATAGGTATATCTCCATATATTAAATCCTCATTGGGTCAGCCAGAGGGTGGTTGTCACAGAAGCAAAACCTGCCTCATCATGGTGAAATCTTAGCCAGGAGGGCAATGGTGCAAATACAAATGGCTATCTTCATTAAAATGCTCTGTGGCTTGACCTGCCTTACTAGTTTGAGGACACAATATTTGCACCTCCCTCCTACTGCTGGGATCAATTCACCCCCCGAGTGAATAAGTACTGCTAATGAGAAAAATTGGAATTTAGCAATTGCAAGACATGACTGGCTTAGATGCTCACCCAAACTCTTGTGTACAAATAATTTGTGCCTTATTCTGCGACCTTTAGTCATGCTGAGTAGTATGACCATTCAACGTTACCCGGGGTTCTTTCAACCCAAAGCTCTTGGTAACTTTTACTCTGTGTGAGGTGGTGTCAGGAAATAAATCAGGGGAGACACGGCCGTCCGACCGAGAGATGGCCGGCACAAACAGGACAACACGAGAGTGCTTTCACTTAAAGCTAAACTTTTCTCAGTCTCAAGCACTCACACACGTCCGCAACAGGTTAGTAAAACACCCCCAACCCTTGATAGTTACCAAAGCTGAGTGTGGCTCTCGCGTGACACAGCAGCCGGCTTCCGGTGGCCAAATCTTCTGTCTGCCGGTGGGGACTGCAAGATGTATCCAGAGGGAGAGTCCAAACAACTCCAACCCCCTCAAACTTTTCCCCCTTATTTATACATTAGTAATAGAATGACATGTACCTTAAAGAAAACTTGTTAAGTAAGCAGTTTCAATGGTCAAGCAAGAGGCTCCTTCTGATTATTGATTAACCAGGTGTGGGTTTTTCCAGAGTTTGCAGCCTTGAGGCCCCAATAGACATTCCTGGGGCACATCCTGCTCTTCTAAAATGCATGTATCAGCAACTTCAACACAATTCTTATCAGGAAGGATGCAGGGTCAAGCTGCCCTTTTTGTGGCACCCAAAACCCCCTCCCCTCCTGCCTTGGTCAAGCTGAGACTTCTGACTAGGCTGCTTTTAGCAATAAGCCATAGTGGTTTCAGGCACTTTACTGGTTTGCCAACATTTTCCCGTACATCAAGAACTCCCAGTAGGGTGACCAGATATCCCAATTTTATAGGGACAGTCCTTATTTTGGGGTCTTTTTCTTATATAGGCTCCTATTACACCTCCCCACCCCCATTCCGATTTTTCACACTTGCTGTCTGGTCACCCTAACTCCCAGTATTGCATAATGATGCACCCTGCTTGTAAGTAACCATATCATGATGGGGTAGGTGGGGGGTATGCAGGGAATTCCTGACCTACCCCAGCACCTGTGGTTGTAGCTAATGCTATCTGTTTCATGGAAGGAGTTCTGAGGGTCCACCCCTGTACAAACTACTCCTGGTTAATGCTGCTGCTCTTTCTGTAGAGAGTGTAGAAGCAGCTGGATCTGCTGTTTTCTTCTGAATTTGGTGGGAAGTCCTGGAGATGGGCTGGAAGGCCCTGACATCCCTGTTGCTGCTGCATAAAAAGGAACAGTTTAGAAAGACCAGCAAAGAGTTTTCCCTCTTGGCTACCCTTCCCACTGTGTTTTCTGTAATTAATTTCCTCTCTCTCTGTCTTTTACCTCCGCCAGCTTGCACAGCCTTGATTGACAGGCAACTAGAGACCGCGGAGTTGCCAATTTACATTTGCAATCAATAAAGTACCTAGATCTCCAGCAACATTATTAACATACATTTAATAAACAACAAGGTTAACTTTCAGCTGACATTTATGGCTATTTATTGAAGCAAAAGCTTTCTCACATGTTTAAACATGCTTACACAGAATTCTTCTTTGATGCAATTGCCTTACATGCTTCTGCTCTCTGCTTTCCATTTCAAGGGAAACACTCAAAGACATAAAAGTGCAGCTGCTCTTGCCTAATGCAAACAAAAAATACTTTTGCCTTACTGAGAAAATGTCTTTCGCTGAACTACTCAAAATTCTTTTGCTTGCTGCCGCTGCTTTAGCTTCAGAAAACTTGTGCAAGCTGGCTTGACTGACAACCAGTGAGCTCCCAAAGAGCTGAGCGGGAGACAAGACGTATGGCTAGGAAACACAATTTCCGTGGCTAGTATTGATGTGACGAAGGAATTGACTGACACTTTAGGATCTGTCTTTGCTGCAGAGTTGGACTAGGTGTGAGCAGCCACACTGCAAAGCCCTACGTGAGTGACTGGGTCCTCATTAGTGTTGTGTTCCCATGTGTGTCCGTAGGATGTCTAGGCGTATAGCCAATGGTTCTTTGTGCTGCAATACGTCAAGCTGCTCTATCATTCTTTCCCAGTGACTTGTGGGAGAACTTGCATGTCCTGAGCATAAGGAGGGAATTGTGGGAACATAGAGGGTCATCAGCACTCGAGACATTTAGCCTGTGCCCTCACCNCCCCCCCCCCCCCCCCCCCCCCCCAGCGATGCCAGATAGCCAAGGCTGAAACCACCGCTAAACTCAGGTAAGAGGGCTTTGTGTGGGGATGGGAGGGGACTATAGGCAACAGGTGGGTAAAAGCATGAGCTAACTCTGTAGTGAACATAACCTTATTTTAGATTAAGGGAAATGACAATGAAAGAAAAGACTCAGCAAGAGCACGGTGTGTGCATCTCCTTCATTACAAGCTGCAGCAAGGCTGAGAACAAAATGTATGCTGTGATCTGCACAGGAAGAGCTCTTAGAAATGTAGACGTGAATTATACAGAGGGGATCATAATTCCATAGCTCCATACACCACTTTTCATTCTCTGCGCTCTGCCTCAAGTTGTAGCTACATCCTACAGCAATGTGGCATAATAGACTTGAAATTCTGTGTGAAATTAAAAATGGGAGGGCTTAGTGAATTTAAATATGAACTGAAAATAATCAGTACAGTAGACCTTGTATTTGTTCTTTTTTTTTATCAAACCCACTGTTTTACTTTTTTCCACATTTTCCAGTTCCAAAAGCTATGGCATATCAAAAAGTAAGAATTTATATCTACGTTATAGAAGTGGTTAGGAGAGAAGTTGGAGGTTTTGGCAGCTGAGTATGGGACACTTGGGACTTGTAGCTCCTGAGGAGGTATGAATCATAGAAAAGTAGGGCTGGAAGGGACCTTGAGAGGCAATCAAGTCTGACCCTCTGTGCTGAGACAGGATGAAGTAAACCTAGACCATCCCTGCCAGGTGTTTGTCTAGCCTGGTTTAAACCTGCAATAATGGAAAAAGGACAGTGAGAAGCATTTTAGCTGTGTCTGTTAACCATTTCCATGCTGATCACTTTAAAGTTAATAATTAATATCATTTAATTGCCTTCTTTAAAGTTCCATAACTAACGTCCCATCAAGATAGTGCCAGTTCATTCCACTCTGAGCTATAGTGTGAGACTCTCTGCAGACTCAGGAAGGCAGCAGGGCATTGGTTACACTTGGTTCAAAATTTCAAGGTTCACTTTGACAAATGTATTTGTGTCCTTTTGGTTTGGAGTGGGAAGGAGAGGCAGTGGGAGGGGTGTGTGTGCTTCACCTTAGCCTAGGCAACTGAAATCCTCCTCTCCCCTCCCCCCCCCATCCTCCAGCATGTAGGAAAACTTTGATTCTGGAGAATAATTTTGCAGTTGGAGATGGATTCCGTGGTTGCAAATTTCTGGAATATTCATGTCACTGCCCACAAGTAAACAAATTTCCAGGAGAAAGAAAGTAACGAGGGATGGTGGTGGAGGGAGCAGTCTTCCTGAGGTGTGTGTTTCAGTTTTGTTAAAAGTACACCACTAGAAATGTTTTTAAAGCACAAAATAGTCTGTAAAAGATTAAAGAAACTATTTCTTATTCGGGGGGCCTTTTGAAAAAGGGCAGTTTCCCTTTTACAATGCAAAGAAGGTGCAGCTGGCCTATATATGCTGTGTTCACTTTGATAATCGGGGCTGGATTATCGCCCATACTGAATAAAGACATCAAAGTAAGCCTTATAAAACTACAATTTTGCATCGCAGTGTTCTTGAATATTGTAATATACAATAGTATCTTTTAAGGGGAAACGGAATCCCATACTGCCTGAGTAAGGACTTCAGGTGCTAGGGCTGGTATGGTTTGAACCATTATTGTATAATTCTGTAGCATACAGTCCATTAAAATAAGTTTATTTTAGTTGCATCTTCGTCAAGATGTTTGGCCTTCCTGTATGGTCAGAACCTTCGGCATATATGTCCCTGGACTCTCTTTNAAGGACTTCAGGTGCTAGGGCTGGTATGGTTTGAACCATTATTGTATAATTCTGTAGCATATAGTCCATTAAAAATACGTTTATTTTACTTGCATCTTCGTCAAGATGTTTGGCCTTCTTGTATGGTCAGAACCTTCGGCATATATGTCCCTGGACTCTCTTCAGTCTTATGCCTTCCAAGTTTAGTATGGGTATTCAGGAGATTAAAGGAGTACATTCCTGAGACCTCTGAGTTTCATAGTTTAATGGGAATAAACAATCCATTTTGATAACAAAACTGCATGACGTTGCAACAACCAGGCAGCTAGGTTTAAAGCAGGGCTTTAAAGCTATCCCACGTCAAAGCTATGATCACAAAATGTGTCCAGTTTGGATGTCCACAATTCAAGAAGAATGTTGATAAATTGAAGAGGCTTCAGAGAAGAGACAAGAATTATTAAAGGATTGGAAGACATTCCTTACAGTGATAAAAACAGATTGAGCTCCTTGAGTCTAGCTTAATGAAGAGAAGGTAAAAGAGGGACTTGATCATGGCCTATAAGTACTTACATGGGGAACTAAAGTTTGATAATGGGCTCTTCAATGGCTGGAAGTTGAAGCTAGACAAATTCAGACTCAAAATGAGATGCAAATTTGTAACGGTGAGGGTAATTAACCTTTGGGGCAATTCCTCAAGGGTCGTTGTGGATTTAAAGACGCCAAGTGCCGGAGAATCCACCACATCCCTTGGTAAATTGTTCTAACGGTGATTAACCTTACCGTTAAAAAGCTGCCCCTTACTTTGTTTGACTCTTTCTATCTTCAACTTCCAGTCATTCGATCTTGTGATGTCTTTGCCTGATAGATTAAAGACTAGTGTCAGATTTCTTCTCCTTACGGAGTTGCTTACAGACTGTGATCGAGTCACCTCTGAACTGGCTCTTTTTTTAATATACTTCCTTTCAAAAGTATGTGCTTTAAAGTTCATTTTACTTGAGGAGCTTGTGTGTCAGTGCAGGGGGAGAAGAAACAGGGTTTGTCCTTAGAATTTCTCTCCCTGAATTCAAAAGACCTTATGCTTTTAGGATAGTTCTTAAGGTGTGTGTCTGTTCCACTGAGTGACTTCTGATTTCTTCAGTTCAGTCTCTTAATCTGGTTTTTACTGAATATTGATTTCAATTCACTACCTTTTGGAAGTACTGTACCAAAAATTATCTTTCAATAAACTCCAAGCATGAGTGGCTTATTCAGTCTCTCCTCTATTAGCGGTTTATATTCTTATAGCAGGCTTTCTACCTCTCATAACATATCAGTTACTATTGAAGGCAGATCTTCCTAAAAGGTGTATCTTAACCTTTTAGTTAACGGTTTAATTAAACACTAAAAACATTTTTTTCCCTTCCAATAAAACAGCGGAGTTATCATCTGAATTTAAAGATATTTGGAACCAAAGGCAAGTCTGTGACTTATCACCTCCCTATTGGGCCTATTAAAAGGGTGAGGCCCAATGGGATTTTTTTCCTCTCTAGAAAAGTTTTAAACTAAATCTAAATTCATTAGACAATATTCTTGGCTGCACCACAACAAATTTGTGCTGCCATGTCAGATGGCGTGGCTGAGATTCCCCTCCGCAACCCATACCCCCAGGCGCAGTTTCTTCCTGCTGGGGCCATTTTCTAACGTTGGAGCTGGAGGTGTGGTTCCCAGTTCGCATAGACATACTTGTGCTAGCTCTCATTAAGCTAGTGTGTTAAAAATAGGGACGCTGTGGTAGCCAGGGAAGCAGTGGCATGGACTAACCACTCCAAGTATCTACCCAACAGGTTCAGGTGGGTTTGTACTTGGGACGACTAGCTCATGCCGCTGTTTGCTGCTCCTGTGGCTGTACTACTATGTTTAGCTTGGCTACTGCAAGTATGTGTACGTGAGCTGGGAATTGGGATAGCTAAACCCAGGGTTGTGAGTTCAATCCTTGAGGGGGCCACTTAGGGATCTGGGGCAAAATCAGTACTTGGTCCTGCTAGTGAAGGCAGGGGGCTGGACTCGATGACCTTTCAAGGTCCCTTCCAGTTCTATGAGATAGGTATATCTCCATATATTATTATATTATTTACCCCTAGCTCCTTGTCTCTTCTCTGAAGCCTCTTGTCTGGTAAGTCAGGACATAGACGGCCCCACTTCAGGATGAGGGGAATGGAATGAAAGCTTTGCACTACCTTTCCTGCCTACACTGTGGCCTGTTTCCCCCTCTATCTAGTAACGAAAAAAATGACATTTCCTGACTTACCAGACAAGTGATAGTCTCTGAGATGGTTTTGTTCAGTTCTTGCTTGCAAACAGTTGGGGGGTTCCTTTTAGAATAAAAAGGGGGTTGAGCAGAGGGAAAGTAATTTACCTAATCAGTCAGAGTAGCAGTTAAAAAGGTAGTGTCCAGGAAAGCATTCTAATTATAACAAGGTATTTCCTTATCGACCACTGATACATCTCCTTAGTTTCAGATAAAGATATTATCCGATTGCATATTTGAATCTTGCATTAGGATGTGATGGCCCTGGACAGGCCATCTGTGAAGCCTGAACCCAGAACCCCTAGTTCTAAAAACAGGTCTCTGCTGCTCGAACTAAAGGGCCAATTCCATTAAATTGGAAGTGATAGCAGTCATAAATTTTTATATCGTCTAGCCACCAGAGGGTGACAAAGAGCCCCACTCTGTTAGCCTGGATTACAACTAAATAGACTAGCTGGGCTAGAGTGCCCTGTTTTATGAGGCCAGTCTTCCTCACTCTCTGAATGTGGGGTTAGATTAAATTAGACTGGGCTGTGTATACTGGCCTCCCCTTGTGCTGAAGACTGAACTCCAACACTGCTGTATGGCAAGTGTATTGAAAGCCTGCTGGGAATACAATATTAAGAAATAAGAATACATGTTTCTAGGTTTGAACAAAAGACAATTTAGTGGCTTGAAAAGCCAGTCCCCAGGAGAGAACAGCTAAGAGTTTCATGCAGAAGCTTAGAATGATTTAGTCAGAGTGACTATGTTTAGCGACTATGTTTCACATATTTGGGATTCTCTGGGGACAAAGAAAAGACATTTCCTTGCATCTAGTTTGATTTTTTTTCTATCCGTTCCTGGTGTGCCCACTTGCTTCATTATCTGTAGTAGAAAGAAAATGCAAATGAAAGTTGACTTGATATGTCAAGTCACATGGACTGAATTTGCCCGTGATGTAACAACATATGACAGACTTACATAGGTGTGATCCCGACCCTAGTAATTTCATTGGAATTACACCAGCCATGAATCTGGCCCACGGAGTTTCAGTTCCATTCTCTTAACTTTGTCATTTCTGTGCCACACAGGATTCAATTTTCCTTAGCCCACCATTTTACACTTCCAGCATCAATTCCCATTGCCTCTTAGTCTTGGCAATCAGCTTTTAATACTTCTCTGCCTATTAAAGTCAGATCAGGCACAGCGGGAAGTGCCATGTTCACTATATGAAATGGGCTTTTCTGTAACATCATGATTTTCCATTTCAAAAGGAAAGGTTCTAGCTCTGATACCTAGAAAGATATTATTCATTCATATAAGAGGCCAAATCTCATGTAGATGTAAATCTGGATGGCTCCATTGGCTACAATTGTTTTACACCAGCTGAGAATCTGGCCCAATGTCTTGAAATTTCGGGCTGGATTTTGCAACATATACTCATATGAGTAATACTTACTTAAACAAATACTCCATTTAATGTCATTGGTTATTCACATGAGTAAGGATTTGTAGGTTCAGATTATATCCCACACCACGAACTGATTAGCTACTGCTGCTCAAGGTTGTGCTAACACATGTCATAACACGTTCTGCTTGCATTTGATATCGGAGTTACTTTGCCATTCAAAAAGTGCTTTGAAATTACCTGGAAAGGCAAATATCTGTAGCTTTGGGTTGATGTGAATTCTTGAGAACCCTTTTATGTTTTTCAGTTTTGAATAGACCTAAGACCCGTGTGTGTCCATCCATCTGGATTCTTATAGTGGCACCAAATCAGCTAAGTCTTCAAAGGCTGGCCTGATCTCTTGGGATCAAAACCACCGAGTTACAGATGAGTTCTTCCAGAAATGAGACATTAATCCAGGCTTTCTGAAAGTTTAGCGAACCTTTCTGTTAGTATGGCCACAACTTTGAGGTTGTAGTGTGACCTAGTTTGGGGGTTTATAATGAAGCACTAATTCAGATGAGTTTTGCCTCAATTCTCCTTTCACTGTGCTCTAATCTTAAAATAATGTTTACAAGTTAAACAATAAAGGTGTGGGACTCTTTTGCTTTAAGATAGCAGTTGCTTTAAGCAGTTTTTAAGCATGGGGGATAGAGAGGAAGTGGGTTTTTGGGGACACTGCATGGAAGAAGTAGGACAAACCAGTCTCCTCTTACCCCATTCTCTCAGAACTGACTACTGTAAACAATAAGGCCCCATACTGTATATGAGGAAATAGAGAACATGCTCACAAATGTAATTAATTCTATTCTCCACACACATCACAGCATTTTGTAATGAGTGAACGCTACAAACAGTATTCCCAAACCTCACTGTCTTGCATCTGCACTACTGCAACCTCCTCTGCTTTTGTGGCCTTGGAAAATGCCCTTGTGTCCCTTTAAATCCAATTATAATGCTGCAGCAAGATCATCTACCTAACTCATTGCTCAGATCATATTCCCCCCAGCCCTCCCTTTTTCCATTTCTCCACTGACTCCCTCTTTTCTACAGCATCACACACAAACTGCTTGTCTGTACTTTTAACTCCCTTCCTGGCTTAGCTCCTGTCTACCTACAACTTCTTATATGATGGTGAGCTGTAATTCTAGTCCAATTTAATATTCTATTTTTAATTTAAATTCTAATTCTGTTTGCAGATAATTTGCACACAGAAAGAGGGGCTAAATGAGGTGAGTAAATGTTTCACTGAGAATACTTCACCCAGTTCTGCTTCATACTCTGAACTAATCTAAATATTGTTTGAACGTGATGAACTGTCTGGGTTTTTTTTCTAACTCTTATTTAGTGAACATAATGTTTTTGAGGGTCAACATTTTAAAAGAGTTCAAATATTTTATGTTCTTGAGCATGTTCCATGTCCCCTATCCACTGGATTGGTCGTAAATCTACTCTGTCTATATACCATTTCCTCAGTCTCTAATTTCAGTACTTCCTTTCCCACTGTTCGATGGAACAGGGCAGTTCATCAATTCACGTTTCCAGTCTGTTTGTAATATCTGGCTAGAAACAAGGCACTAGACATAAGTATTTTTGTCTAAAGCAGAATGAACAGTGCATAGCAAAAAGGGGTTTGGTGCAGCAAAGAAGGCTGCACCAATCTTTATAAGCGGGAAGCACAGCTTGACAAATTGATTTTTTTTCCCTGTGAAATATTTGCTGCTGTGGGAAAAAAAAAAAAAAAAAAAGCCCACTTGCATTTTCAGATTTCAAGCTCACTGAGTTGCTTGGGCTCACTAGCCTATATTGTGGGATTAGTTCTGGCTTCATGATTGTCTGACCCTGCTCCTCTATAGTCAGGATATTAGCAGCAGTCATTTTGAATCCCTTTCTCAGATGGCTAGATTATCATTGGCCCTCACACAACCACACAGTAAGGGGAATCAAGGACCCTTCCTTCCTTTACATCCCTTTGCAGCTGCCTTAGGCCACCCCAGACCTTGGGCCTGGGTGTGGGGCAGAAAAGCAGGGGCTGAGAACCCAGTACTGCTCCCACAATCTGTTGGAAAGGGAATAGGCCAGAGGATGGGGAGTGTGCTGGCTCCACCCCTTCTCTGTGCTGGCCAATGGAGTTGAGCTAGAAGAAGGGGATATGTATGCTACACCTGGTAAAAGATCAGCAAATTACTCTCTGTGCCCTGTCCAATGAGCAAGCAAACAATTTCTTTACCTTTGTAAATCGATTCCATATTAGGCTGGTCTACATGTGTATTTTTGTACTAACTTAACTATTTTGGGTAGGAATGTGATTTGTATATCAACATGTGCCTACAGAAAGATGTTTATACGGGTATAATCACATCCATATTAGCAAGTTGTACCATTTTAACTGCAACCTCACTATTCATAGATTTTAGCCCAAGAGTCAGATTTTTTTTTTTTACAGCTAGAAGTGACCATTATAATCATCTAGTTTGATGATCTGAATAACACAGGGCAGAGAAGCTCAGTCAGCAACTTATATCCAGCCCATAAGACACTAGGCAGATGAACCAGTGTCTGATTACGTACAAAGCTGAAATCTTTCCACTGGTCCATTAAGCCACTACATATGGCCTGCAGGTATCTCACCAACACCTGGACCCCAACTGATGAGTTATTCAATATATTCTCCAGTACTTCGTGCAGTTTAGTTTTAAATAGCTGAACTGATGGAGCCACCACTTTGTGTGGGAAGCTATTCCACCATCTAATAGCTCTTGCCATTTGATATTCAACCAAAGTTTCCTTTGGCTTCATTTCATACACCTAGGAATAATGGCGTCTCCCTTGTGCCACCTTAAACAATTTGTTTCCTTCCTTGGTGTTTACTTTCTTCAAATACATGGAGATAGTTATCAGATCCCCCTTAGTCATCATGTGACCATGCAGTACATAATTGGTTCCTTTAATCTTTTCTAATAATGCTTCATTTGATTAAAAGCTAGCAAGCCATGATAGAGTTGCACTTTCATTTTAAGTCAGCAAGGCTAGTCCATGTCCCTGAAGAAACTATGCACTTGAGCGGCGTTCTGTTTTTGACATGCCAATTCTTAAATGAGCAGTCAGGCAGGTAATAGAGGGGAGCAATTTGGGCTTATGCCTAAAGAAAGTTGAAGTGGTGATTCCAGCTTCATTTAGTCTAGTGCAAGACATAGACCATTACCTATACTTGCATGGAGAACCCAAACACAGAGTGAATACTAACAGGATCTTTACTCTTCCTTTGTCCAGGCAAGGAGATCAGGGTAAGCAGTTTCAGTGGTAGAGAACCACCATATTTCATTGCTAACCATACTGTGCTATAATATACAGCACATACTTTAGCTATTTGAGGGCTGTCATGCAGTAGCGGCGCCAGCATTTCTGGCACCCTAGGCGGCGGAAGGTCCCGCCCCCGAAAGGCCGCCCCCAACAGCGACGGTGGAAGGTCCCGCCCCCAAATTTACACGGCCGGCCAGGGCGCCGGCGCCCCTCAAATGTTTGCACCCTAGGCAACCGCCTAGGTCGCCTAATGGGTTGCGCCGGCCCTGCTGTCATGTAATGTAGACTCTGGGATCTTGCCATACATTTTAATGGAACAGGGCGAAGTATGACCAGAAGACATAAATATGTACTGTATCACTTGGCTACTTCCAGAAGATATGGAAAGGATTATTCAGACTCAACATGTTTACACTGTAGCAAAGAATTATTAATTAACAAGGAACAGGATCCAATCTGAGCTTGTGTGATTCAGTAATTTCAATTTATAAAGCTTCATTTGAATATTTTCCTTTTAGTTTCCAAAGCATGTCAGTTCAACCTTGTGCCTCTCCAATCCAAGCCTGAATATTGTTTTTAGTTTAGGGTTCAAACAAACCTCTGGTTCTACCCTGAATCCCAATCAGAGAGAAAGTAGGATACCTGTTGGTTCCCTGGACCGGTCTACCTCCCCAGTGAATTGTCTGTTTTCCATGCTTCTCTAACCTGCCACTAATTGGAATGCCACACAATAAAAAATCAGTGTCAATTCTGTCTTGTTTATTATGCATTATCATTGCTGATGTTGACAAATGTCATTTAGTTTAATGACCATAGTTATCCATTGTCATAATTAAAGGAGATCATTTAATGAAGCTGAATGTAACATTTCTTAATTTGATGTATTAAGCAAAGATGTCATGGCCAGGCACACAAACATCACCCATCATTTGTGCAGATGAGTCAATAAATTAAATCCTTCTTATTAATGTGACAACATGGCCCTGCTAAGGTTCTGTGGGGACAATGAGAGAGGGTGCCCGATGGTTGTGTTCCATGCAACTCTTTCGCCCCATCCCCCACCACTATCGTGATGACTTGGGGGGTTGGACTCCTTCGTCCCCCTCTGGCACCATACTCAGAGTGCTTCTTGTGCACTGCAGTGTACTGGCTGATGCATACATATACCACAATCTCCTGTTGGATGGAACGTTAGCCCTGTCCAACATCTGTCACCCTCTAGTGGCTGCATTCCAATATTGCTATAGCTAACAGACGCTCCCTTACTTTATGTGAGAGGGCCTGTATTTTTGCAACGAAGTCATGAACTCTGAGTTGTTGGGCTGATGTCTGTATATGGAGCCTGTGTATCCCTCACACCACTGCCTTAGGGCAGCTAGAGTGTGATAGGGTAGCAGTACCTGTAATGGCAGTAGCACTCATCTGTTTAAAGGGGCTGGCGAGAGGGGAACCATGGCCACATTAACGCCACTGGTTGGGGTGGAAGACAACTGCTGAGTACTATACTGCATTCAACTGTGGGGTCTGAGCACCAATTAGGGCCTCATCTTTACTAAAGATGGGCCTGGACCAAAACCCTGGATTCAAACAGCCCGGAAGCAGGATCTGGTTCCTATCTGTGTAAAAGGCTATGTGAACACCTGGAACTTTGGAGTGATTTTAGTGGCTTGAGCCCATCTCTCTTTTAACCTGTCTTTCCAGGCTCACAAGAAAGTGAAGTGACTTCTTGTCACTTGCCTTAGTCGGTAGCTGGTTCAGGATTAAAATTTCAGGCTCTGTGTTTGCAGGCACCATTATGCTGTGTGGTGACCATGCAATGAAAAGGAAGATGCCAATGAGTGCAGATCTACTACCTGTGTTTTATGGCAGTGGTACAGTGTTCATACCTTCTTGAACAAAGCTTGCAAGAAATTTCAAAAATCACAAGTGATGGGTTCCTTTCACTTTTGACCAGTGAAATCCAGTAAAAAATCTAGTGTGGTTACAATCCTCTAAAGATTGTCTCCAGGGCCGGCGCTCCCATTAGGCGACCTAGGCGGTCGCCTAGGGCGCTGCTATTTTGGGGGCGCCTGCGCCCCCGCCGCCCGTAGAAATTTGGGGGCGGGGCCTTCCGCCGCCGCTGTTGGGGGCGGGGTTGCGGGGGCGGGACCTGCCGCCGCCTAGGGCGCCGGCAAAGCTGGCGCCGCTACTGATTGTCTCTGGGTGGTAAGGTTGGACTCTGCAATTTGGCCATTCACACAGACACTTCTTTCCAGTGCCCCACTCCCTCCCAACACCCACTCCCTTTCCCTCAGCAGACTGGTGTTTACAAAACTAACACCATGTTTGCTATTGTAGGACACTCATCTGGGTTGGGTCCTAATGGACTAGGCAACCTCTGGGAAACTTGACGACCACCTGCATTGTGAAATGCACTCTGCTGCCTAGGCAGGGATTTCCCTGTACCCCCCTCGGGTGTGTGTGTATACACCCTCCTGAATTCATTCCCCCCCTCTCCTCCCCCAGTGGTCAACTAGTTACATCATGCAGTGTTGCCAACTTAGATCTAGTTGGAAAATGACTATCTTTAAAAATGTTTTGGTTGGAAAAAAAATCCATTTAGTAGTTTGTTGGAAATTTGAATTGAAATTGAAACATTAATACACACTTTAAAAGCATATATATGATAAAATACTTGTACCTGAAAATACATAGTAGGTTTGAAAAGTATGAACAAAGACTAGCTTTCTCACACAGCTGTGGTTGTTATGACAATGTCTGTGCATTCATTTCGGCGATGTTGGCCGACCTAATTTAAAATTATGATTTATAAACAACAATAAATCATAAATTCAAATGCTGATGTTTGTTGGTGTCTTATAATGTTTAAAATGTGGGACCGTGAGTTAGCACTGAATTGCCTTGCCAAAGAAAACATATGAAACTTGCTTACAGCAACCAGGCAGTCACAGTAAGCTTAACTCTGTGGTTTTTTTTAATTGAAATTTTGTAAAAGTTTATGCATATGTAGAAGAAATTTGTATAATTTCATTCTTGGGACAACTAGATTAGTATGTTTTAGTGACTTTGCTCAGAACGCTAGATTTGTGATTGGTAACATTATATAAATGTGTTTCCTAGTAGGCCAAGATTTTTAAAATGCATTATTTGCAAAGGTCATTATTTTGCATTGTCACTATCTCAAGAGGTTATCTCGGAGTTTCTGTACTAAGTTGATATTTTTTTGTTTTAGATTTCTAAAAATGTGGGGTTTTTTTTTTTTCCAGTTTTTACTATGGTACCATACAACCCACCTTCACCCTCACAATCTCACCCCTCAGCCAATCCTTCCCCTACCACCCACCCACCATAAATTCAAACACCTGCTCTAATTTCAATTCCTGGAGAAAATACTGTGCCCAGGGAACTCAGGACATGGAGTGAGTGGTGTTATCTGGTGGGGCAGAGTATCTGTTAGATCAGGACATAGGGAAGGACCAAGAATCTAAGGAAGACTGGAAAAATGAGTGGTAAAGACTAGAAGGGAAGGAGAAGCTTAGATACTGGGACAAATGGGATGGAAGAAGCCATTGAGGCGAATGAAGCAGTAGAATGGTTAGGAGATTGGTCTTGTTAAGGCACTGCACTGGACTCAGGAGGTCAGGATTTAATTCTTCGCTTTCCCCCAACCTTCCTGGTGATCTTGGGCTAGACACTTTATCTCTGACTCTGTAAAATAGAGACAATACTTCCTTACCTCACAGCGGCGTTGCAAAGATAAATCCCTCAACATTTCTGAGATGCTCAGGCACTATAATTATAAGGGGTAAAGGAGCATGTACACCGATAGGAAGCAGCCCATGACGAATGAGTGAGAAGGAGCAGGCGGGAGGTTGATGCCCCCTAGCATCATGCTGAGGGATTCATTGGCTGGCTCAGAGGAAATGCAGGCAGCAACTGTGTCCCTATAGCACACTTGTTTTGTTTTTTTCCTGGAAGTCACACATATCAGAGTACTAAAAAGGCCTGACCCTATGTAGCTCACAAAGTCTGAGATCCCAGACTTTGATAGCAGAGCTATAAACTAAACAGATAACCTGTTTTATTTAGTGATACATGAAGAAAATCTGAAGTTCTGATTGAACACCGAGTCTTTGAGGTTATGTACTCTGAGAGTGAAGAGTGCATTAGGACCTAAAATATTAAAAAATATGCCCTTCAGGACTGAATATCTGAACAGTATTTTTCCACATTTTTCAGGACATTCAATAGTTTTTAAAAAAAATGTTGTTAGGAGTTGTCAGCAAATCAGTGGCCAGTTACTCCCACTGATTGGGACTGATGAAGCTGTAAAGAGTTCTGCATTCTCCAAGGATTTTTTTCCCCTTAAGTAATAAGAACAATTTCTTGAACATTTTCATCCTCAAGGACAGAATACATAATTGTGCTCATGAGGTTCATCTATCACAACTGGAAAAGAATTCCCTTGTAAGTTTTAAATACAAGATGTAGGATTAAAGCCCATTCTACTTTTTGCTTCACACCCTTTAGGTCTCGGTTTTTGGTGCAACCTAAATCAGAGAGCTGCATCATGTGTAAAATGTGTTCAACAATTTTCAGTCCCACTGATTCTCGGGCCATGTTAAAGCTACATGAAAGGGTGTATCCAACAAAAAGTGAGGATCATTTTAAAAGGGTTTACTTGTCCAAGGAAACAAGTTATTGCATTCTCCTCTTTCTGTAGAAGAGGAACTGGTAAAAGCATAGCCATGTAATTTATAGCTGCCCTTGGCCAGCTCTGAGTTATTCACTGTTCTTACAGTACTTATCACACCCACAATATCTCAAAGAAACATGACATGCTAGACTAAAATGCTACTATCTTTCTTTTTATCTAGCATTGTATTTGGATTAATGAATAGAAGTATTTTGTTGGCGGAGTTTCCCCACATAATGAGCAATTTAAAACCCCTTTGCTAAGACATACAAATTCCATGGTGCATACACACTGCACTCTGGGAAAAGGTCTTAGCATTTAAGCATGGGATGGATTCTGTTTGTTTATTTATACATTACATTACAGTGGTATATACAGGCCAGGATCTCATTGTGTTATGTTCTTTAAAGACATGTAGTGCCGGACCCCAGATGTACAGTACCTTCCCTCTTAACTTGTGTATATTTAATTTTAAACATTAACTTTAATAAAATTTTTAGATACTCCCCACCCTGAAGAACATATGGTCTCAGTAGACAAGACAGACACAGGGTGAAGGAAACATTATTATCCCAAATTTGCAGGTAAGGAATTGTGATGAAGAATTTAAATGACTTGCACAAGGTCATGCAGCCAGATTCCTCAGTGCCTTTCCTGAAAGAACATTCTTCCTCTTTACGCTGCCTCATCCTGTCCTCTATAACACCTGTACAACCACAGAATTGCACTGGTGTAACTGGGGGGGTAGAACGGAGTCATCTGAGTTTAGCTGAAGCGAAAGTAGATACAGTAACAAAAGAGCTTGTTGGTAAAACACAGATGCTATGGAATAGTTTTCAACTATAATGTAATTACACATGAAAGCTGTGATTAATGAGCCACAATGTTTAATTGTGGCATGGAGATCCACACTAAAAAAGCAAGATGCCAAGACATAGCCACAAAATCTGACAGCCACAGTTAATTTACAGTCATGGAGACAGTGTTTGTTAAACTTGGAGGGACTTTTTTGTCACCAGTTATTTCCAATATAGCTCTGCATTTATTAATAGATTTCAAGGTATTGAGCCAAATCTTGCTCAGTTGCTTTACTATAAATCCATAGTAATGTAATTGAAATCAATGGTGTTACTGTGGATTTACACCAGTTCCATGTCAATGAAATTACTTCAGATTTACACCAGTGGAACTAAGAGCAGGGTTTGGCCCATAGTATTTTATTTAATACTCAAGAGTCTATCTTCTTGTGAGACTGAATGTGCAATCAACCCATGTGCTGAACTGCTATTAAAGTCAATTGGATTTGCAAGTTCAGATCAGTTGCAGGACTTAAGCCAAAAGTGGTCCTGGATACTGATTTCACGGCAGGATTCCTAGTATTATCCTAATGTAACTGCATGGCAACCCGTTTTTTTCTTATAAAATCCTATTGAAGATGTGATACTTTCTGGGGATGAGAATGCACTTTTCAGTTCTGAGAGTAGTCTGTCACTTTGCTGCTTACTTGATAATAGGAAAAAGGGAAGGAATATCAAGGAAGCAAATTGATTCATAGAAACGTTCAGTCTTCATATTATAATGCGCAGTGTGCGCGTGATCTGGACTCCAGAGGTGGAGAGCTCCCTCAACTCCTGTTGGCTTCAGTGGGAGTTATGGGCCCTCAGAACCTCCTGAAAATCAGAGCACCTATATTTGGGCAGGGGGAGAGCAGATGGCAGGATTTCTCCATTCTGGCAGTGACTTGTCTTTGGATCCAAGTTTTCTCCTTTGTAAAGTGGGGGAATATAACTTGCCTCCCACAGGTGTTGTAAGGATTTCTTTAACATTTGTGAAGAGCTTTGACATCCTTGAGGGAAGGGTGCTATAAAGTAAAAACAAAGATGTATAGACTTCAGGTGCAACTAATTATTATTGTTACTTTGGCTGGTGTGTATTGCATCTCGTGCAGTGGTCTGTTTTGTAATCTGTAACAAGGAAAACTATCCACTTCAATGTATTGGCAAATGACACTGCAGCTTCCCTCCCCAAGGAAGTGCAATTCACATGCTGGAGAATTATAACTTATGTATTTTTTTTTCTTTCATAAGGAAATTCTTGCCTGACTAAGGCAAGGGGCAGGATGGGTGAGAAGAAGGGAAGTGAGGGTGGAAAGGGAAAGAGGTAACAGTGCAAAAACCTTTACTGGTTAGGGATAATTCTGAGAGAGAAAATGTGGAGCTGGATCTAGATATTGGAAATGTGCAACCTGATCCCCTTTGCCCTAACTTCTGGGGGGGGAATTTGGATTTGGTAGTAGTTCACTGCTGCCAACTAAGGTGCTAAGGACTTATTTTGCTGCAATTTAACGTTGCAGGGGACTGAAAGATTAACTTGTCATTAAGGCACTGGGCTAGCACTTGGATCTGGGTTCAATTTCTGGCTCTGATGCACATTTCTTGTGTAACCTTGGGCAAATGACTTCATATTTCTATGCCTCTGTTCCCCACGTGTACAATGGAGACAACTTCTTTCTTCTACCCTTTGTCCGACCTGGGTATTTGCTATGTTTCTGAACGGTGCCTTGTACAGTGGGGCCAAAATATGTATGCTCCAGTTGAAAGTGAATTATTTTGGGGAAGTTCTATGGCCTGTGCTATACTGAAGGTCAGACTAGATAATCATAATGGTCCCTTCCTGGGAATAGAATCCATGAATCTTGGGTTGCACATAAAATCTCCATTACAGTCCATTGGTAGTTACTGGAGCAATGGCAATTCAATTTAATCAGCCCAAGTGCAGGGAAAAATGGTCTTTGATAAGTTGAAATGGACTTTTTTCCTTGGTCAGTAATTCCAAATGCATGTTAATATTGTTTTCATTTAGACACAATGTTTGGATACAGAGTTATCATTCAATATTTGGAGGATGTTCAGGTCTATTGACTCCATCTGTCCATCCATCTATTTATACTGTTCTCATCACCATAGTATCTAAGTGCCTATCTGATGTGTTGGTTCAGCAAGTTGCAGAAGGGGGCTACTCTCGGATCCCGATCCAGCCATCCCAAAATTTGGAAGTGTTTGGATGTGGAGCTTTGGCTTAGGGCCCTCTGTGGCTTTTTTCCTAGTGTCCGTTTACCTTGAAGCTGTTCAGAACTTCTTGTGATAACATACTTTGAGTTCTACTGTAGTTGTTTCTTGAGTGCTAAGAGCATGATCTTTTGAATGCTTTGAGTGACAGACCTTAGAAATTAACTGGAGTGGTTCTGTCAGTGAAAATAAAACTGAGAACAAGAAGGTGCTCTTAGCACTTAAGTCGAAGTACATGTCCAGTGACATTTTGTGGTTGAAATGTGACTGAAAGATAATTATAAAGTCTATTTCCTTTCAAATCAGGGGCTTCATGATGACATTTAGAACCTGACAATCTCTTGGTGTCAATGAAAATTTCCAGGAGTGGTGAGGGGGACCAAATTGAGGGGTTTGGGAGCCCTTCACTGTATTATTGCACATGGTCCTATCCCTTTACAAATCTCTTCAATTTCTTTTTCTCCCGCTGCACAATCACTTGGTCTTTCATAACAACACCAGACAGTTTCATCAGGGCCAGAACCTCAGCTGGTGTTAATTAATACTGCACAAAATCAACATGGCACATATTAAATGGATTAAAAGCTGGCTATCTGATGCCTCTCACAAGGTAATTATTAATGGGGTATCATCAGTTAGTGTGGGTGTTTTCAATTGTAGTCCTGCAAGAGTCAGTTATCAGCCCAGATCTGTTCAATATTTGTACTTGTAGTGAGGCGGTGTGGTTCCCTGCCACCCCAGAGAGAGATGAGTCCCTCCGGACACCAGAGTGGGCAGAGCCAGGGAGCGCTAAGCCCACCCCCCCACACACACACCTCCCCCGAGGGTCAGGCGTTGCCCTGGAAGTATAAAGGCCTGACCTCAGAACTCACTGGGAGAGCAGCTGCCGGGGAGGCCAGACGCCTCCGGCCTAGCTCACGATTGGGAAACCCCAGCGGCTTGCGGTAAACCCGAGGACTGGCCCGACCTGCCCTGCGCCAGCTACCCGAAGGAGTTGCTGAGTCTGCCCCTCGCCAGCTATCCCAAGGAACCCATGGTGCTGGACCCCCCGGAGGACACCACCCCGACCCAGGTACCTCAAGAGGGGGAGTCTGGAAGTAGCCCGGGGGCAGCCGACCCTAGTCTGGCTGCCGCACTGCCAGAGCCCATGTCAGTGTGTTGCGGCCAGGATCCCCACTGACCCAGCAGCGGGTCTTCTACCGCTGCAGGGCCCCGGGCTGGGATGCAGTGGAGTGGTAGGTTCTGCGTCCCCCCTGCCACCCAACTCGCGGGTGGCCATCTCCCCCTCTCCCAGGCCTTTTAGAACCTAGGGCCTAGGCCTACTGTTTATATACTGTTGTTGTTCAGCCCCTGCCTGAGGGTCTGAGCGACTGACTCACCATTGCCCTGCCCTGACCTAGGGCCTGGGCTTACTGTGTTTATTTCTGCACTCACAAAGGCCGNTGAGCGCCTGACTCACCATTGCCCCGCCCTGACCTAGGGCCTGGGCTTACTGTGTTTATTTGTGCACTCACAAAGGCCACAGAAGAAGACTCCTGCAGCGAACTAATTCCCCACAAGACATCTTCCCGAGTTTAGTGAGGCGGCGTGGTTCCCCGCTGCCCCAGAGAGAGACGAGCCCTGGCTAACCTCTCTACAGTACTGATCTGGAAGGAAAAATAAAATCATTACTGATAAAGATGACTAAGATTGGTGAGGTGGTAACTAATGAAGATGGGTCAATGTGATCTGGATAGCTCTATAAGCTTGGGACAGACAGATAACTTGTACAGCCAAATACAATGCCATATGTCTAGGAACAAAGAATGCATTGACTCTGAAAAGACCTTAGTGGTCATTGTAGACAGCCATCTGAATGTGAGCTCTCATCCTGACACTATTGCAATACGGGCTAACATAGTCCTAGATTGTGTACACAAGGGGATATTGAGCTGGAGTAGGGAGCTGATATTGTCTCCATATATGGGATTGGTAAAATCATTACTAGACTACTGTGTCCAGTTCAGGTGTCCGTATTAAAAAAATTGCTCTGAGAAGAGCTATAAAAATGGCTCAACGTTTGAAAAATACACCTCACAATGAGAGACTTCAGGAGGTCAATGCATTTAGCTTATCAAAGAGTGTTAAGAGATCAAGGTGTATAAGTACCTATACAAGGAGAAAACATCTGATATTAGGCGACTCTTTAATCTAGTGGACAAAAGTATCTCAAAATCCAGTGGCTGAAAATTAAAAATTAGAAAAGCCATGCAGGAAATAAGACATGAACTTTTACAAATGAGAATTATTAACCATTGGAACTGCTCTCCAGGGCATATGGTAAATTCTCCAGCACATGAAGTCTTTAAATGAAGACTGGATGACTTTCTAAAAGAGAGATTCTCTAGTTTAGTTTAACCCTATTTATTGGACTTGGTGATGGGATTACTGGGTAAGATTGTATAGCCTGTGTTATTCAGAGATTAATAGGTTTTAATACCAGAAAAGATCAGTATGATGATCCAGTTTGATATTCTGCATAACGCAGGAGGTCATAGTGGTATCTTTTAGTCTTAAATTTTATGGGCCTGAGCTTCAGCTGGTCTAAATCAGTATAACTCCAGATTTATCCCAGTTGAGGATTTGGCCTCCTATTTTTATTAATTTAGTAATATCAGAAAACATGCCTTCTTAAAAGATATCCAATTTACTATGAAAGTTCTTGTTGCATTTGGCTTCATATCATGTGACTCTGGTGATTCTTGATATGATTAGTTGAAGCTCTAGCTTGACTTTAAAATAGCACCTGTATTGGCAATGCAATTCAACCTCAAAGAATGAATGCTTGCCGGTATTTTCATTCTTCATGAAAAAAAATTAATTTCAATTTTTTTGTATGTTCCACTGACAAACCATCTGCAGGTATGACATTTAGCATCTGTACTTAAAAGTGGCCAACTGTTACGCTGTGGTGATCCTGATGGTGAATCACTCAAGATAAATGGAATTCATCATTGTGATTCTGCATATCTTATGATCTGTCATCTCCATGACATTCATTATTTTATGTTATCTTACCAAGTGTCTGGAGTACATTGGTGTCTGGTTTATTGCATTGCTTTCAAAAGTACTCACAAATAAAGAAAAATCATAGGCACATTTTATTATGTTGCCGTTGCTTCTCTTCGGACTTCTGGGAGGGTGGAGGAGAGGGCCTTGTGGTAACCCCGTATTATATTTTTTTTTTTTCTCCCCAAATTTTCAAAGTTTGAATGCAATTTCTTCACAAAAATATTTTGGAAAAATATTGATTCAATGTTTTCACTTTTTCTCAGTGGGCTGTATTAGCAATGCCTCGAAGGGTAGGCCTACACACCCTGCAGTAGCAAGTCTCAGATCCTGGGTTGGCAGTCTCGGGCTTGCACCATGGCACTAAAAACAGCTGTGTGTAGATATTGTGGCTCAAATGCTGAAGCCCACCCCCTTACCTAGGCTTCAGATCCTGAGCTCAGGCCAGAGCCCTAATGTCTACACAGCTATTTTTAGCACCACAGCATCCAACTGAGTCTGTAGACCTGGACTCTGAGACTCACTGCTGCTTGTTGTGTAGATGTACTCCAAGAGACCCAAAGGAGGAATTCAGACCCTACTCCAGGAAAGGATATGACTATTTGTGTGGAAATATGCAATAGTTTCTTAAAGCCAAAGGCTTACAAACTTGACTTCAGTGGAACTACTCATGCCTGAAGTTAAGCATGTACCAGGTCTATACTTGTAGGATTGGGGCCTTAGTTGATGGAGTAGTTCCTTATAACCAATNTTCTACTTATTAATTAACTCAGAGTATGTATTAATACCTGGGGGAGCGAGCGGCTGTGCATCTCTCTCTATCAGTGTTATAGAGGCTGAACAATTTATGAGTTTACCCTGTATAAGCTTTATACAGGGTAAAACGGATTTATCTGGGTTTAGACCCCATTGGGAATTGGGCATCTGAGTGCTAAAGGCAAGCACACTTCTGTGAGCTATTTTCAGGTAAACCTGCATCTTTGGGGGCAGGTAATTCAGGCCCTGAGTCTGTGCTGGAGCAGACGGGTGTGTCTGGCTTCACCAAGACAGGGAGCTGAAGCCACAGAGCTGGCAGGGAAAACAGGAATAGAAGTAGTCTTTGCACATCGGGCGGCAGCTCCCAAGGGGATTTCTGTGATCCAGCCCATCACAGAGGAATTCAGACCCTACTCCAGGAAAGTATATGACTATTTGTGTGGAAATATGCAATAGTTTCTTGAAGCCAAAGGCTTACAAACTTGAATTCAATGGAACTACTCATGCCTGAAGTTAAGCATGTACCAGGTCTATACTTGTAGAATTGGGGCCTTAGTTGATGGAGTAGTTCCTTATAACCAACAGCATGAGAGGTGGCATTGCCTAAGAATCCTTGTATAGACATAAAAGGGATAATGACAGCCAGTGAGACATGGCACATACTGCGAGACTAATAAAGAGGAATGTGTTGTGTACCTCTGTAACGACCAGCTAATAAATAACACACTTGCAGATACCTATTTTTTCCCCCTGAGTTATATTCCCTTGGAGGGTAATTTGGGAGCCAAAGTCCTCCTTCTATTTGCAAATGGTGATAGACGTGAGACTTTAGAAACAGAGAGTGTCTGGCACATCTCTATTATGTTGAGATGTGCCAGACACTTATAGGCACAGGGACTTTTTAGAGGCATGTGTATCTATAAAGGTTATATGTATCTTTGAACTAGGGAATGCATTATAGCTCCTTGGGGGAGATTTGCCAAGCTTCCTCCAGGAACTAAAAACTCTGTGTGGGGTGAGGTGCAAATACTGCAAATCTCAGGAGAGCTAAACAACTCCAGAGAAGTACCACCCTGGGAGGCAATCGCATAGACTGGGTTCATGAGGCCCAGGAGACAAAGGAAAGTGTTTCGATATAAAGGTTCAGTCTGAACTGGATGAGGGATCTTCATTTTGATCCTTGTTGAACTGACATAAAAGGTAACTGATGGAAGAGTTTGAAAGACTGGCAGCCTGCCAGGGTGTCCATGTGGGATATGGGTAACACTTGGGACACTTAGCATGCGTGTAGACAGTTTGTTGTTTCACTATACGTTACAAAGACAATGCTTTTTGTTCGACTGGAACAGCTTACCTAGGGATGTCAAGGATTTTACGCTGCTTGTCATCTTTAGATCAGAAATGGAGGTCATTCTAAGAGCTATCTCTAGCTCAACCAGAAGTTATTGGACAAATGCAGGAATTGCTGGGTGAAATTCTATGGGCTGTTATGAGGATGTCAGACTAGATTATTATAATGGTCCTTCCTGAATCCCTTATGAATCCAAGGGTAAAATTTGCCCTTGCTCAGTGAGCCAACGCAGGTCCTATGCATAACTTAAGTGCTATTGTTTTCAGAGTTAAAATGGGACTTAAACTGTGCCTCTGCCTTTTGCTGGCCCCCTGCACAAAGGTGGACCCTTGCCTGTCCTTAACCTGCAATGGTTGATTTCAGAGTAAACTGTAAGGGAGTGAGAGAAGGCTAATATCTTTCCCTTAGGCTACTCAAAGATGTTTTTTTTTTTCCTTTTACACATTCCATTTGTGCATTATCCATTTTTATTTCTGATTTCTTCATTTCACTTGCACTGTGTAGTTACCTTTTGAATAAGAACTCATAATAGTATAAGAACATAAGAATGGCCCTACTGGGTCAGACCAAAGGTCCATCTAGCCCAGTATCCTGTCTTCCGACAGTGGCTAGTGCGGTGCCCCAGAGGGAATGAACAGAACAGGTAATCATCAAGTGATCCATTCCCTGTCGCTCATTCCCAGCTTCTGGCAAACAGAGGCTAGGGACATGATTCCTGCCCATCCTGGCTAATAGCTATTGATGGATCTATGTGTTACACCCCAAATCTGGATATACTGTAGGACTTTTTTTTTTTTTAAACCAAATTCCACCCTCCACATCTCAAGGCAGTGTAACAAAAATGCACACTGGGTTTCTGGCCCATCAAAAGGCAGAAGTAATTAAATAATGGACTCAGATGGAGTCCTAACTCTTACAGATCATGTACAGTGAAAGCTTCTTACTTAGAAGATAATTAAAATTTTGAATTAAGAACCAGGAGATGCCACTTGTGTGAAGAAAAGAGATGTAGCTGGAAAATAGTGATTCATTTCACTTGATCCCTAAAGAGGGAACACAAAATCTTATAACAGCTCTTAACACCCACTTCTGCCATGATGCTTGTAAGAAATCAGCCAGCTGATGATGATTTGAGGGACACATGGGGGGGAGTTCACTTTTACAACAAGTAGATGAAACAATTTGAAAATACTCTACCTTATCTTTGACTTTATCCTTCTCCCACTCCACTTTGTATATCCTTTTTCCTCCCCCATGGATCTAAATCCTATAAGTTGCCCCATGTGGTTAGACCCCTGAACCCACTCAAAGCTCTATTAAATCAAGGTTTGGGGATTTAGTGTTAATTGTTTGGGGCATGGATAATTTCTCTTTTTTGTACATTGACTAGCCCGTTAACTGCTCTGCAGTCACACTGGTGCACAGATACTAATGGCAGAACTTGATCATAAGTGGGCTTGATTTTAATCATAGAAGTTATGTGGAAAAGAAGTAGTAGGTCATCCACTGTAAGAAAGGTCTCAGCTGGACTGTTCTCAGTTTAACTCAAATTTCTATGATCATGACCCCACATTCTTTATATTTCAAGAGGGTCTCAGTTTTCACTCTCACCTAGATTGAACAAGAATTTATTCCTGATATCCCTGCATTACTCCCATTGGAAGCACAGTGAATAAGACACTCCGTGAATGGCTATGTATTTACCTAACCTGTTTTCATAAAGTATTCTGCAGATACTTTTATAACCAAAGTAAATGTGCTGAAACAGAAATGTTGAAACCTTCTATCGGAAATCATTTGTGCAAAGTGCATTCTTCCAGTGGCAATGTGTTTTTTAACATTGGCTGTATGGGGTAAGCACCTTGCTGGATTCTGTAGATCTAGCCATAAATAGGCATTTAATAATCCCAATGCCTCAGTCAACAGCTTTCCAAATCACTATGTGATTTATGAAATTCTTCAAGGAGTGGAAGGAGTGTCATTGTGTATTTAATAAATGGCAAATGCAAAGCTACAGAAAAACAGTTTTTCCCTCTCCTATATATCTCCTGTGTAGGAAGTTATTTTAGAAGCAATCTAAAACTAAACAAAGAATTAAAGAATATATTGTAGGGAATAATCCTGCATATGCAAGCGGTTGGACTAGATGACTGAATAGGCTGGACTGATCACAAGTTTCCGGCTGTATCATTCTGCATTTGTGATACAAAAAAGTGATACCAGTTAAGCCAGGTTTAAGGCTGATTTGCATTGCCAGAGTGGTGCAAAGCTTCCTGATTATACTGCGGAGTCTGATCATTAGTCCGTTCCCTTATATATGCAGGATTGTTCTCTGTAATAAACACTTTCCATTTCTAATATTGCTGTTTTGCCCTTTATACAACTTACTTACTATGAAGGAATCGCAAAGACAAAAGAGGTCCCACATAACCTTGTTCACTAATTATATCCACATATAAGGTTTTGCATTTGCCATTTATTACATTCACAATGGGGGGAGGGATAGCTCAGTGGTTTGCACATTGGCCTGCTAAACCAGCATTGTGAGTTCAATCTTTGAGGCAGCCATTTGGAGATTTAGTTGGGAATTGGTCCTGCTTTGAGAAGGGGATTGGACTAGATGACCTCCTGAGGTCCCTTCCAACCCTGATATTCTATTATTCTAATGACACTCCTTCCATTCCTTGAATTTCATAAATCACATAGTGATTTGGAAAGATGTTGACTGAGGCATTGGGATTATTAAATATTCCTTGACTTTAGCAAAGCTTTTGATACGGTCTCCCACAGTATTCTTGCCGAGAAGTTAAAGAAGTATGGGCTGGATGAATGAACTATAAGGTGGATAGAAAGCTGGCTAGATCATCAGGCTCAATGGCTCCATGTCTAGTTGGCAGACGGTACCAAGCAGAGTGCCCCAAGTGTCAGTCCTGGGGCTGGTTTTGTTCAATATCTTCATTAATGATCTGGAGGATGGCGTGGACTGCGACCTCAGCAAATTTGCAGATTAAACTAAACTGGGAGGAGTGATAGATACGCTGGAGGGTAGGGATAGGATACAGAGGGACCTAGACAAATTAGAGGATTGGGCCAAAAGAAATCTGCTGAGGTTCAACAAGGACAAGTGCAGAGTCCTGCACTTAGGACGGAAGAATCCCATGCACTGCTACAGACTAGGGACTGAATGGCTAGGCAGCAGTTCTGCAGAAAAGGACCTACAGGTTATAGTGGACAAGAAGCTGGATATGAGTTGACAGTGTGCCCTTGTTGCCAAGAAGGCTAATGGCATTTTGGTCTGTATAAGTAGGGGCATTGCCAGCAGATCGAGGGACGTGATCATTTCCCTCCATTCTGCATTGGTGAGGCCTCATCTGGAGTACTGTGTCCAGTTTTGGGCCCCACACTACAAGAAGGATGTGGAAAAATTGGAAAGAGTCCAGCGGAGGGCAACAAAAAAGATTAGGGGGCTGGAGCACATGAGTTATGAGGAGTGGGTGAGGGAACTGGGCTTGTTTAGTCTGCAGAAGAGAAGAATGAGGGGGGATTTGATAGCTGTTTCAACTACCTGAAAGGGGGTTCCAAAGAGGATGGATCCAGACTGTTCTTAGTGGTACCAGATGACAGAACAAGGAGTAATGGTCTCAAGTTGCAGTGGGGGAGGTTTAGGTTGGATATTAGGAAAAACTTTTTCACTAGGAGGGTGGTGAAGCACTGGAATGGGTTACCTAGGGAGGTGGTGGAATCTCCTTCCTTAGAGGTTTTTAAGGTCAGGCTTGACAAAGCCCTGGCTGGGATGATTTAGTTGGGGATTGGTCCTGCTTTGAGCAGGGGGTTGGACTAGATGACCTCTTGAGGTCCCTTCCAACCCTGATATTCTATGATAAGGCTAGCTCCATGAATATACATATGCTCTGGCAGGGTTCTGGTGGCTTCTGAAACAATGAGGGTTGCCATAGGGATCACAAACTTATTAAAGGGACACTTCCAACTCCTATGCACTACAGATATCTATGGGCCAAATGCTTGGAGATTTTGAACACTTGCAATTAGCTTGGATAAAGGGTTGAAACAATCCTGCAGATTTCTGAAAAGTAGGTATTTCATACTTAATTCCTAGAAAACTACACAATCAGCCACAGTTTTGCTACATACGACATGAGTGAGAATTCAGTCCACAATGCTGACATCAACATAAATCATTTGAGGGAACTGGGGGGGGGGGTAATGGGGAAGAGGGTGAATATTTCCACTATTTATTTTTAAGGGACCACAGACACTGAGAAATCAACTTTAAACTCAGGGGCCCAAATCCTGTGTGCTTAGCAGATCGAGGTATGATCTGTGTGTTCTTTCTGTGTTCTGCCAGTACCTGAATTGGCCTCTCACCTGTCCCATAGAGTCTAAACCTAATCCCTATTCCAGTATTTCTTCCCTGATGTCTCTGCTCCTGATGGGTCTAATTTCTGCCTTAAATTAGAGAGATCTCTGTTAATCCTTCACTTCACATATCAACAGCATGGCTGTGAAAGAATCAGCCTTGCCCTCTGAGCCCTGACCAGTTAAACCCTTGACTTCTGACAGCTCTTCTCCCATTGAATTATGGGATTGCTAATCCAGAGGGGAAGATCAACTAAGGACAGGTAACTAACTAAAGTCTACCAGATCACCTCTGGGTCAACTGGTGGGATTAGATTCCCTTGAAAAGAGGGTCCTGATGGCTGAAATTGAGAAGGCTGCATGGTATGTTCTGCTGTTTGAGAACATAGCTAGGGGATAGATAGGTTATGGGGCAGTCTGAATGCGTGGCTATGTAAATCCAAGGAAACTCGTCCAGAGTAGAAACCGATGTAAAAGCACCCCAACCACATGACCTGGTGATGGGCCAAAGGCTGCTCCATCTGCAGCAGCTTCTGATGAACAATAGGTGCAAGGTTACATAGGAATAGCAGAGTGGCTGCATAAATCACAATAAAGGAAAATTGCTGCTCTAAAAGATATTGAATAATTCTCTGTGGGATACGCTAGCTGGGGAGCCCTGGACACACACTTAATAAGGAAGGAACAGAGAGGTTGTGAGGTGGAGGGAGGGCCTCAGGCATTCACCAGAACTTGCAAGCCTGTGCTAGCCACTTTGAAAAAAGAGAAGCTGCTCATAGTCCTATGACTATGAACAGCCTGTGAACAGCCTGTAAATGATTATCTTTCTCTGAGCTTCATTTCCCTGAAGAGTCCCAGGTTTCTCAAACATACCATACGGCTGCTGTTGATTTATGAAGATTGACTTAATTTCATTTGTACACATAGTTAACAAACTGTTTCCAGATTCCTGTATTTATACTTCCAAACCTCACTCTTCTTCCTTGAAGAGTCCCTGGGTGTGAGATCAGATCAAGAAATAGGGCACATAATGGAGGGGAATCAGATGTTTCAGGAGGCGGTCTCCATAGCACGGCTCCCTGTACAACACCTCTAACACTCTAATGAACTTGATCAAAGTTCTATAACTCATTTTATTGCTTTCCAGCTGGTACGGGTGAAGAAAAATGAATTCACTTAAGACTGAAACTTGTTTGAACATCTTTATTCTGCCACTGTATTTTTAGAAGGACACTTGGCTATAACAAAGGAGCAAAGCAAAGTCTTTGAAAACACTTTCTAACCAAATCTAATGTCTTGGTTTTAATATCAAGCCTGACATTACCTTTAAGCCTCCCCCCCCCCACCCTCCCTTCACGGGAGGGGGGATGCAAAGCTATGTCTAGCAAAGATGCAACCCTTTTGAAGTTCCAATAGGTTTAATTCAAACACACCCCACCCCATTCACTATTCATCAGCAGACATTCAACTGGTAATGCCTAGAGCTTTGGTGAGCTGCTCTGTCTTGGTTGCATTGATCACTAGCCGGTGCTACTTATGCCCAGCCCATGGTAAGCAGGTGGTGTGGAGCTGTACTATTGTGTCCAGAGACAATGTACCTGCTTCTTCACCCCTCTTGGTAGAGTGCAGTTTACTACTTCCTGCATAGCTAGCTTGCACCAAAGCTTCTTAGCCTCATGATAGTTAAACCTTATCCCCTACTTCTCCCTGCCCATTTTGAGTGCTGTGTATCTTATGGGAGGGCGGGGGCTTCAATTGTGCCTGGTTCTTACGCGGACTTCTTATGACCTTCCACCCCAGAAGGGCCAAGGGAAATCTTGCATTTCTGAGCATTCTGTCTCTTCCTTTTCTCAAGAGCCAGAATAGTTTGCTGTCTAGCGTGGGGAGGTTTAGAAGAGATTTTAGTGTGGCAAGCTGTCCCATAGTATTAGCATATAACATGTGGGTTTTGATATTAACATATGTCAGGGAGAGATGTAATTAATTAAA
The DNA here is from genome assembly GCA_003942145.1 of Platysternon megacephalum. Classification (NCBI taxonomy): domain Eukaryota; kingdom Metazoa; phylum Chordata; order Testudines; family Platysternidae; genus Platysternon; species Platysternon megacephalum. The sequence goes on along the minus strand of QXTE01000211.1, from coordinate 1,186,920 downwards.
GTGAGATCAGAGTAACAGGTTTACACAGCTGCTACAAAATATGTTATGATCCTTTGTCATAGATCATGAATCCACTGGAAACGTCAGAAACCTCCAGGTATGCCTAATTCAGAGAGACAAGTGGCTATTCTACTGAGTAGCATTTCATACACTACTAGTCAATTCTTTATCTACATAACCAAATCTTGATGACTTTTTTTTTTTAAATGGTCTTACTGGTAAGGCAGCTTGGAAAGCAGATCAAACAGCAGGTAAAACAAATCTGAACAAAAATTATTAACTTACAAAGCAAAAAGAACAGGAGTACTTGTGGCACCTTAGAGACTAACAAATTTATTTGAGCATAAGCTTTCATGGGCTACAGCCCACTTCTTCGGATGCATAGAATGGAACATACAGTAAGAAGATATTTATACATACAGAGAACATGAGAAGGTGGAAGTAGCCATACCAACTGTAAGAGGCTAATTAATTAAGAGAAGCTATTAACAGCAGGGGAGAAAAACTTTNGGGCCATCATGATTATCACTTCAAAAGTTTTTCTCCCCTGCTGTTAATAGCTTCTCTTAATTAATTAGCCTCTTACAGTTGGTATGGCTACTTCCACCTTCTCATGTTCTCTGTATGTATAAATATCTTCTTACTGTATGTTCCATTCTATGCATCCGAAGAAGTGGGCTGTAGCCCACGAAAGCTTATGCTCAAATAAATTTGTTAGTCTCTAAGGTGCCACAAGTACTCCTGTTCTTTTTGCTGATACAGACTAACACGGCTGCTACTCTGAAACCTAACTTACAAAGGAGAAAGTTAAAGTCAAACTAATTTGCAACTAGATAATTAAAATGATGATATATTGGTTAATAACAGCAACAGAAAGGCAGTAGAGTGTAGATGAATGACCACTGATTTGGGATTCAAGAACTTTTCAAAAGCACCTAAGTAATTTAAGCGCCTAAGTCAATAGAACTTAGGATCTTAAGTGATTTAGGCGCTTTTCAAAATGGTACCGTAGGTAAAATTGTTTAAATGTCAGTGCCTAATGTTCGGTCCCTACTTCAGATTGTAGACAACTAAATAAAAGGTTTCAGAGTAGCAGCCGTGTTAGTCTGTATCCGCAAAAAAAACCAGGAGTACTTGTGGCACCTTAGAGACTAACACATTTATTTGAGCATAAGCTTTCGTGGGCTACAGCCCACTTCATCGGATGCATGAAGTGGGCTGTAGCCCACAAAAGCTTATGCTCAAATAAATTTGTTAGTCTCTAAGGTGCCACAAGTACTCCTGTTCTTTTAACTAAATAAAAGTGGCTTCATTTAAGGCCCTAGTCTTAAAGTTGATGGAAGGCTCCCATTAAATTTAATTGGACATTGGATCAAGCCCTTAAGGTGGGAAGGGAGTCAGGTGTTGCAACACTGAGCATCACAGTGCCTAACTTTTAGGTGCCTAGAAAAATCACAGGAACACACTGCTATCCACAAAGTCAAGTTAGGCATCTAGGCTCCCTATACAATGCATGGGGAGAGATGGGTACCTCAGAATGGGGTCCACAAAAGCCAGCATGCTAGGCAGGGAGCCACCTAAGCCAGCCAATTGGAGATGTTGCTGATGGGGGTGTATGCTAAGCCCTCCCCTCTCGGAGACAGGTGCCCCCTGAAGCCTGTGTTTAGGTGCCCATCTCTGCTTAGTGATACACAAAGGGGAACCTGCCACCTGGAGTCAGGTGGCTTAGGAGCCTGCCTCGTTCCACACAGAATGGCCAGAGAAGGAAGTGGTGGTGGTGGTGCCACCCAGGAGAGTGCTCTAACCACTGAGCTAGGAGATATTCTTTATAGAGGGGAGGGGCTCCCTCATTCTCAGTCTTTCCTGCTTTGAAGCTATTCCCTGGTGGATAAATAATAAAAGAGGATTTGGAGCAAAAGGGACTGAACTCTGGGTCTCCCACATCTCAGGTGGGTGACCTAATGCCTGCATTAGAGAGTCGTTCATACTCTCTCTCCAGCCCAATGGAACAATCCTGAAAGTTGGGAGACTCTGTTGAAATCCTTTCTTCCCTTCAGGCAGAAAGGGGGTAATTGAATCTGAGTCCCCACATCCCAGGTAAGCACTCTAACTAGTTATAAGGTGGGCAGCACCACCTCCACCTCTGGCCAGATTTTGAATGGGACCCAATCTGATATCTGTGGAGTTAACACATGTTGCAAGAGACCATTCAAGGTGAAATGGGCTGTGATGACCTTGGGGTCGTAGGGCAAAGGAGAGTTAGTGGGTTCCTGATTGTAATGAGTCATAAATCCAGTGTCTTTTGTGTCCATTTTTAGTGTCTAGCAAAGTTATGAATTTGAGCTCCCATGCTCACCTTTGAAGTCGTGCAGGTTTCCTTCGAGGGTGAGGAATGAAAAGTGAGATATAGAGTGAAAAGTTGATTTCTTACAACATTGTTAAGCTAAGAAGTTAACACCACCTTGTATTTAGCTGGGACCAACACAGCTACAACAACCTTGAAAACCACACTGGAAAAGGTCAGTTTTGTGTATGTTGTGTGTTTATTCACTTCCAAAAAATATTGTAGTGGAAATCGAGATGGATTCAGATTCACATGATAAAAATGACATAATAGATAATAACATAATTATTGTCTTGTCATATATTTCACAAAAATACAGTAACATTAAACTTACGAGTTACAATGGGTGCCCTTACAAAGCTAATTTATTTTCTTATTGTATGCTCTGTTTTAAGTACAGAGAATCTCTCTAATGCCACTAAAACTGGAGTAAGCGTTTAAGGGCACTCAATCATCTTGTGAGAGAAATGGGAATCTAATAGTGTGTGTGTGTGTATAGTGCCCATTACAATGGGCCCACCATCTACTGTAATATCAATAATAATTATGACACAGCAGCTTGCCCCTTGATGTCTATTACTTAAATTGTCAGTCATTCAAAAGCCTTATCACTTGCATTTAATCAATGTCTATCATAACATTAGAATAACAATAGCTGCATACATTTAATTTCACATTCAATGTATAATTTGAAATAGTCATCTACTTAATTGATAACCACAAGAGCATGCTTCTTGGGAACACCTGTAGAAATTAAAAGGCAGCAGGTTTAAAACAAATGGAAGCATTTCTTCACACAATACACAGTCAACCTGTGGAACTCCTCACCATGAGATGTTATGAAATCTAAAAGTATAATTGGGTTGAATAAGTTCATGAAGGATATGTTCTTAAATGGCTATTAGCCAAGATGGTCAGGGACGCAACCCCATGCTCTGGGTGTCCTTCAACTGACAAAGTTGTTACTGGATGACAGGGGATGGATCGCTCAAAATTGCCCTGTTGTGTTCATTCCCTCTGAAGCTACCACAGGTCACTGTCAGAAAATAGGATACTGGGCTAGAATGACCATTGGTTTGACCCATTATGGAACTAGACTGGGTTCAATTCCTGGCTCTGTCACAAGCTCTGTGACCTTGGGCAAGTCACTTAACCTTTCTGTTCCCCATCTGTAAAATGGGAATAATAAATACATATTTTTTCCCACTACTTGTCTGTCTTGTCTCTTTGGCATGTAAGGTCTTTGAGGCAGGAACTATCTCTGACTATGTGTGTGCAGAGCCTGCCACAATGGCACCCTGATCTTAGATGGGGTCAATAGGACCTATTGTAGCGAGGTGGCTACTGGCCCCAGCCCTGACAGGGTTAAAACCAGCCGGAGGGGGGGGGGAGGGGGCTGGAGCGCTGGGAGAACAGCCCAGGCTGAGTGGGAAGCAGGCTCAGCTGGGGCCACGCCCCAATCAGGACCCAGCTGGCCCTATAAAGGCTTGAGCCTGGAGCTCAAGAAGACAGTCTCTTTCAGCTGTAGAGAGAGAAGGGCCTGGCTGTAAGGGAGCTGAGCAGGGTACTGGGAGTGGAGCAGGGCTGGAGGAAGGCTAGAGGAGCTGGGGAGCTCCAGCCTGGAAAACCCCAGGCTGAGGGCCTAAGACGAGTACCGGGGCTGCAGAGGGGCAGCCCAGCTATAGGGAGAGGCAGCAGGTCCAGCCCAACCTTGCCTGTGATGAGTGGCATATACTGCAGTCTGCCCCAGGGAGTGGGGCTAGATGGTGACTGGCAGTAGCCATACACTGAGGCAAGGTGGGGTTAGTGGGTGGGGGTTCCCCTGGGGGGGGAGACCCTGAGACTGAGGGGTTCTGCAACGGGGGCAGATACCCAGTGAAGGGGCACCGGGGTCCTGGGAGGGACACGGGGGCCAGAGTGAGGTAAGGAGGATCACTGGCTTGCAGAGGGCACTCCTGGCTGGAAAATGAGCTAATTCCCGGAGACGACCAGCAGGAGGCGCCACAGGGGTGAGTCCGACTCCTTACAAGCATATATTACAAATAAAAAGATTTGCTAAGTTTGGACAGTATAGTAGAATATCACAAATTAGGTTCTCTTCATGGCTACATTGTTCTGCAACCAGAATTACTTTCTACATCACCTTTCTGATCCTTTGCAAATGCTGTACCTGATTTACCTTGGAAAATGGCACGGTAAATAATATCAAGGCTGCACTATTAATCAGAAATAATGTCAAGCATATTGAATTTTTTTTTCTTGCACAATAAAACGATAGTAGAAAGTCAATTATTAACTCTGCTACTTGATTTATTCCAACATTTTGACTGTATTAGAGGTCAATGTATTTAGGTTTTTTATTCTGATTCCAAATGGAAATTAGGTTCTCAGAGGGTAAGTAGATTATAACAGATCCCAGCTTTTGGGCTCGTGCTGTGGCATGTTACTGGGATTTATCATAACCCCCACCTTCAGAGGATGAGAATTACATGCATTTTCTCTGTCTCGTTAATGAGATTAAAATATGGTTCAGTGGGTGTTTGCAGTGGGATGTCTTGATGCTGAAAATTCACTCAAAGATGCAGATATTTAGCTTTATTGGCTGAGTTTCTTAATTTGAGCACTTACTCCTGTACATTTCTCATTTCAAGTACAATTCACCGTTAGCCCAGCGGTAAACTTTCAGGTTTCTAAGGCCACATTGTATCATCTATGAAATATTAAGCTTTTCAGGTCCAGTGAAAGCTCATTGGGCAGCTAAATGAAAACAAATCTGCAAAACAGGAGTTTTATGCTAGAGATAAACAGACAAGTTACATGTTATGAAGGGGGGGGAGTTGAGAGAACACCACTTTCATTGTTGAAACAGAAGCTTACCATGCAAATTACCCTCACAATTTTTATGGCATACATTATTATTGATTGGTAACTAAATCAGATCTTTGCTACCTAAAGGCTGATTTCATTACATTGATACAAAGAAGCAAAATAAAGGTAATTTGGTTCATGAAGTGATTTGAGCTGACTTGTTCTCTCTGGTTTTTTGGTGGGTTTTTTTGGAAATGAAGCGAGCCCGGAGAACGAGGATGTGAAGTGACCTGGGGCTTTTATTTTTCCCTCTCCTGCTGGTGAGGCCACACGCTGGCATACATTATACAATCGGTTTGTTGTTCCCAGTCAAGTTCTTTAACTCTAAGCAACACAGTACCACAAACTTTAAAGCTCTCCCTCAATGTGGATAATACATTTTTTCCTCCTCTTTCTCCTGCTTGTATTGTGAGTAGACTTTCCCTTGCAGTTTCCCCAGGTACAGTACTACACTCCGGAAACTACTAGATATGTTTATGTAAGTGTACAGAGTTCCACTGTGCTAGCAGAAGGTGAAATCAGAAATAGTCCTCTGTTGGTTTATGCCCCGGTATTAATTGACCTGAGGTTTGATAATCTCAGTGGTTCACGGGGCTGGAATAGCAAAGGTTTTAAAAATCAGTCAGTTATTGACAAATTTGAAGATATGTAGGAAAGTGGATTCTGACTGACAAAATGGGTGACTGGGATGGGGTAGTCTGCCCCCGTAAGGGTAATGGTGCTTAGCAGTCAGCTCCATCACCTGGCATGGCCCTCAAAGATTTTGGAAGGTTCTGATGTATGAGAAGGCCTTGAAAATAAGAGACACAGGTGGAGGTAGTGGTCTCAGGATTAAGTAGTGTTTGGGGAAAATATCAGTTTGTTTCTTTAAGATCCTGAGTCCAAGAGCAGGGCAAAGCTCTCTTCTCCTCTGACCAACTGGGGATGAGCTGGGAGACAGGAACTAGTGTTATCCCAGAATTTGACATTCCTGCATGTACCCCATAACTTGACTGTACTGCAATCAGCCATTTTCTATGGTCAGCCACTGCCAGCTGAAAACCAAACATCACATAGCTAGGAAAATCTTAGACCTTTGTGAGGCAAGGTCAGACAACTGAATACTTGAGATTTGTTAATCAGAATGGGAGGATGGGACAAAGTTATGGAAGAGTGCACTAATAGCAACCTTGGTTTTAGGTGACCCTGACACATTGTCATTATGGCTAGAAATACTAGAAACTTGAGATGATAAGTAGTTTGTTGAAATTAGGAGAACTGGTGATCCAGTACATGTTGTTATGCTGATACAATAGGAATCCCTATAGATTATATGCTTTCTTAGAGTTAGCTATAAAAGATTATGTAAAAGTAAGTACCTCGGAGCAGTCCCAGGAAACTTTCCTTCAGGCAAGGAGCTGACATCTAAATTCCCCATCAGCTGGACAGAAAGAGGGCCCCTGGAAGCCCAGCTTGTGATCACTCAAAACTATCTCAGACTGTGGGTAACTATATCTGGGATGTCCTAAACCTATTGTGTGCATGCTTCACATCTAATAAACAGTAGTTTTAGATAAGAGCTCGCTTGCTTGTGTCAATCATTTATCAGACAGAAGCGCAGTGTTCCCATTGATTTATTCCTGACATCGCCTGGAGAGAAACGGTTAAATTACCACTGCTTTGGGTTCTGAGAAACCCCGGGTAACACTAACATATGCCACCTGCTCCCCCATAGCAGGGCAGACCCCAAGACAAGACTGTCAGCCAAACCCTCTGAGCAGGGAACTACTGGGGAAGGGGGCCTGATGAAGGAGACGCTTGCTAAGGCTTTACAGCTGGCCTGAGTTGCAACCCAGCTCCAGAGAGGAGAGCTGGGGACTCTTGCCTTGCAGATCTTTTGATAAGTAACACAGAGACTTTCTCTTGGGTGACTATGCAAATCAGTCAGCTAAGTAGTAAGGAAGTGTGCATGTGTTTTAAAGAGTCTGAATTACAGTATGTGTCCTTCTTTTGCAACAGGTTCCAATCAAGATTGTTGAAAAGTATATTTGAAACTGAACAAGTTACCGTTAAGATTGTAGGCTGCTTCTTATTTGTCTACCATAGTTAATGGTTTCATACTGCCTATTGTACTGGGGAGTTCAGCCATAAGACTGAGTACAAGCCTCTTGGACTGTACTGTGTCTATACATCATAAATGTAGGAGTTTATATGAAATAGTTGGGAGTGTTAATCGGATCCTGGGGCTAATATAATTCATTGGGAAATAAGTTAAAAGGGTTGAGTATAGAGCCATGAGGGAGAAGTCCTTGGTGAACTGGTATGTAAGTAACTGACAGAGTTGCCTCATGCTTTAGCTTTGATGGTCGTTTCCCCCCCTCTTGTGTTAGCAACACTGGAGTTTGATAACCTGTTGGCACAAGTGAGGCTTTATTCTAAGAGGCTCCTAAGGGATGTCTACAGTGCAATTAAAAACCCACTGCTGGCCCACGGCAGCTGACTTGGGCTTGTGGGGCTCAGGCTACTGGCTGTTTAATTGCAGTGTAGACATTCCGGCTAGGGATGGAGCCCAGGCTCTAGGATCCTGTGACAGAGGAGGGTCCCAGAGCACAGGCTGCAGCCCAAGCCCAGACATCTACACCACAATTAAACAGCCCTACAAGCCCGAGTGAGCTGGCATGAGCTGGCCATGGGTGTCTAATTGCAGTGTAGGCATGACCTTAATTGGAAATCTAAACGAAGTCACCTTCCCAAGACAGGAATTGAATGTTGTTTTCCATTTTTGGTTGTGTGATTTGTTTCTGAAAATGCAAATGGTCATAGCTAACTATATTCTAGCTCATGTAACCAAATTATAAGTCTAGTACTATTTTTGTCATCTTATATCTTAGTTGCTGTTTAGGGTATTTAATAAAACCCTGTAAAACTGAGTTCAACTCAAATCCTTTTCAATTAAGCAATCAAAAGTAAAAAAATGAAGAAAGGTGGTATGGATAATCAATTAAGCAGTTGCTTAACTAAAGTTTGTTTTAAGCCTATCTTTCTTACAAAGTGCAAAAAATGTATTAACATGTTTCTTATTCTTTTTCTCCCTTTTTAAGGTAATATTTCTTAATTTATGTGATAGTTCAATATCATCCAGAAGACTTAACATTTAAAATGCAATGTAGTAGTCAGTTATATAACATGAGAATTTCTGTCTCCATTGCAAGTATATCACCAGAAATTTTGGCATTAGAGTTGCAAGAGATCCAAACAGGAAAAAAAATCAGCTATATATTTAGATTAGGATAGATAACTTGCAACCAATATATAGAAATATGTAAGTAGATAGTGTATTAATATTCAGTTTCAATATGGTTTTAGCTATTTGTTTACATTCTATATTGCTTAAATATTTATTTATATATCACAAACAATTGTTTCTGTAGTAATAGCTTCCATTCATGCCGGGCAAACCCCAGAGCTCTGGAGTTTCATTTCATTTCAGATATGCTCAAAAAATTTCAGAGTTTACCTGACCCTCTTGAGTATGAACAATCAGGCATATGAAAACCTCACCAGAACAATCTTTCCTCTGGAAATGGCATTATTTTTTCTGCTTTTGGAAATGCTGCAAGACAACTTTTTGGTCAATATTTTGACACTTCTGCCTTTTGTCGTGCGATCACCAGGAGGAGGAGAAGTATGTAAAACTAGTGGGGAAAAGAGGTAACTAACCACCGTGACCCTTATGGACAAATCCTATTGCATTCAATAGGGATTAAAACCCTAATTCAGAAAAGCACTTAATCAGGTGGTTACCTTTAAGCACGTGCTTTAAATTAATCCCACATGCTAAAGCAATTTGCTGAATCAGGGACTCAAACCAATAGGACTCTGTACATTATATGACATTACTTGGAGAATTTAACAGAGAATGAGAACTTCCTGTAATGAATCTATAGAATTTAACAGACCATTATATCCCTGCAATAGAATTCAGTCCAGTCCAGCAGCTTTAAAATTCCAACTTCCTTGAAAGATAGAAGGGCCTTTATTTTATAGGTACTTAATGTAATTTACTATGTAGGGCAGAAAATCCCCTGCAGGTAGTTTAAGATTACAGAATGTTAGGAACCATTAGGAAAGGGATAGATAATAAGATAGAAAATATCAATTTAAATCTATGCCCACACCTTGAATACTGTGTGCAGTTCTGGTCACCCCATCTCACGAAAGGTATATTAGAACTGGAAAAGGTACAGAGAATGGCAACAAAAATAATTAGAGGTATGGAACAACTTCTATATGAGGAGAGATTAAAAAGACTGGTCAGTTTAGAAAAGAGACGACTAAGGGGAGATATGACAGAGGTCTATAAAATCATAAATGGTGTGGAGAATGCGAATAGGGACGTGTTATTTACCCCTTCACATAATACAAGAACAGGGGTCACCCAAGGAAACTAATAGGCAGCACGTTTTAAACAAACATAAAGAAGTACTTCACACAAGACACTGTCAAGTTGCCTGTGTTGTCAGGGGATGTTGTGAAGACCAAAAGTATAACTGAGTTCAAAAAATAATTAGCTAAGTTCATGGAGGATAGGTCCATCAATGGCTATTAGCTGAGACGGTCAGGGACACAACCCCATGCTTCAGGTGTCCCTAAACATATGCCAGAAGCTGGGACTCGACGACACTTTATAATTGCCCTGTTCTGTTCATTCCCTCCTGAAGCGTCTGGCACCAGCCACTGTCAGAAGACAGGATACTGGGCTAGATGGACCATTGGGCCACCCCAGTAAGGCTCTTCTGATGTTCTATCATTGTAGGTAGATTTCCATTTAGGTCATCAGAACTGAACGTCATTCTAACTGCTAAAACGCTGGGCTAGAGCCTCAGCTGGTGCCAACTGGCATTTGCTTCAATGGAGCTACATTGAATTGCACCAGCTGAGGATCTGGCACTTTATTTTCCACTTAAGAGTACTATCTTGTAAATGTCCAGGGCATTTTACTTTTAATTCAGTAGCATGCTGTAATAGAAATTTCATCAGACTATAAATAGAATCCACACAGCAAAGTGCGGATTATTGTTTGACAATAGCACAAATAATTCAGGTTATGATTTATGATTAGAGACTTGAGAAGTTGATGTCCAGGATGTGGGCTGAATAAAGTGCTTTTCTATGTTGTTGGAGGCTTGTGTCACAGAGTCTATAGAGTCAAGAAAGGTGCATAGGGTAGTGTTGTTATTATTAATACGTATTATTTATGGAGTACTGTCAGTGTGCTTGGGGCTTAACGCACATAAGAGAAGACAGGTCCGTCCCTTAAGGAGCAGATGGCCTGATTAGAGACAGTGCTGGAACAGGCATTCCAAAGAGAGGGAATAGGTCCTCTCCCTTCTTCCTTCCTAAGTTGGGAAGAAAGTTACTCAGAGTTGAACCCTTGATGAGGCCAAAGACGGGAGTTGGATAGTGAGTGGGGCTTGCAGTAAGATTGTGTCACCACAGATGAGGAAATAGAGGAGGCAGAGGAATCGGTGGGGATAATCCTGTCTAGTTATAGGTTCTCCATAATGTTACTGATGAGCCTGCCATGATCTGTATCTGAAGGGGAAGGATGTGGTCTCTTGGTTAGCTTGTAGATGAACTAAGTCTCTGGAGATTGGTGCTGTATAGGAGCAAGGAGACACTTCAGCTGAGCCCGATGAATGGAGATGCAGGGCAAAATGTCACCTGCATATCAGTGGCACTGAAGCTCATACTGCTGTAATCTCAGGGCTTGTCTACATGGGTAAATTATTCCTGAGTAAAGTAAAGCACTATGGCTCTTCTGAAATAACTCCTAGTGTGGACACACTTCTGGAATAGCAATGAAGGAATAGTTATTACAAAATAGCTATGCCAGTCAATTTTCCTATGTAGACAAGCCCATCCAGTTCTATAAATAAATGGCATCCTGAGAATAACTGTATCAAGGGCCACCAGAAGATCCAATTCTGTTAGCATGGATATGACTCCTATCCATCATCCATGAGGAGAGTGTCAGTCACTTAGGAGAACTCTACTCCTATGCCATAACCAGCTCTGAGGAGCCTGTCTGACTGGGATTCCCCACCCACTAAAAGAGTAGATGCTGCTAGATTTTACTGCATATTGAGAGAAGATGGACCACAGCATGTTTGAGGGTGATTGCAAGATTCTTTTCACAAGACCCAGAGGAAGCCAGCAAAGTATTTTAAATAATTCACATGCCAAAATTCATCTAGACCGTTTACAGTCAATAAAGCTGCTAGCTCTTTACAGTACTCTGACTGAGCCTTTAGTGTATTAATTCAAAGCGCTTGGAAGCCAAAGACACCCCAGGATCCAACGGCTGAGGTGGAAATGTGAGAAACCATATGGGACTAAGTCCCAAGAAGGAGGACATAATAAAATTCATAGTGTGGAAAGTTTAAATGAGAAGGATCGATTTCTTTAGCATAAATAACGTGTTCTCTACCCTACATTTCATGATCCTATGTTTCTAATGTGAATAATTCAAATAGAGAAAGTGTGATTATACCAGGTTTGTGTGGGATAGACCTAAATTTAGCTTCCGTAATGAGGGACAGTCAAGTTTTTATGTGCCCAGTATTTCAGCTGTTAAAAATGTTTTCTCACTACTGAAAAAGTAGAGCTTGCAAAATATTTTCCAACCAGCTCAGTTGCCCTGTTAATTTGGCACTTCCTTTTTTTTTTTTACTTTTAAGAACATTGTGGAATATTTTTTTTAAAAATGTGAAAATAACAAACAAGCCTTTCAGTATTGTCCAGAACTGTTTCTATGTACTATAACTCTGGGATCATGAAATCTGGCTCCGATCTTGTATCATCTCAGGGAAACAAAGGACACATGGTAACGCTTTGTTAGCACATTTTAAAAACCATTAACTCTGCTTTGAGTTAAGACTAATATCTTGTTACTGTCTAATATAGTGTGTTTCAGTTTTATTTCACTGACATGTAGTGAGAACTTTCTGGCTAATTCAAATGGAGCAGAAGAGTCNGCTACCCGCCGATCCGGGCGGGTAGTCTGGACGGGGCCTTAGTCTATAAGGTGCCACAGGATTCTTTGCTGCTTTTAAAGTATTTTAAATAATTCACATGCCAAAATTCATCTAAACCGCTTACAGTCAATAAAGCTGCTAGCTCTTTACAGTACTCTGACTGAGCCTTTAGTGTATTAATTCAAAGCGCTTGGAAGCCAGACATCCCAAGATCCAACGGCTGAGGTGGAAATGTGAGAAACCATATGGGACTAAGTCCCAAGAAGGAGGACATAATAAAATTCATAGTGTGGAAAGTTTAAATGAGAAGGATCGATTTCTTTAGCATAAATAACGTGTTCTCTACCCTACATTTCATGATCCTATGTTTCTAATGTGAATAATTCAAATAGAGAAACTGTGATTTATACCAGTTCTGTGTGGGATGGAAGCTAAATTTAGGTCTGTAATGAGGGACAGTCAAGTTTTTATGTGCCCAGTATTTCAGCTGTTAATGTTTTCTCACTACTGAAAAAGTAGAGCTTGCAAAATGTTTTCCAACCAGCTCAGTTGCCCTGTTAATTTGGCACGTCCTTTTTTTTACTTTTAAGAACATTGTGGAATATTTTTAAAAAAATGTGAAAATAACATACAAGCCTTTCAGTATTGTCCAGTACTGTTTCTATGTACTATAACTCCGGGATCATGAAACCTGGCTCTGATCTTGTATCATCTCAGGGAAACAAAGGACACATGGTAACGCTTTGTTTGCACATTTTAAAAGCCGTTAACTCTGCTTTGAATTAAGACTAATATCTTGTTACTGTCTAATAGTGTGTTTCAGTTTTATTTCACTGACATGTAGTGAAAAAACTTTCTGGCTAATTCAAATGGAGCAGAAGAGTGCTGCATAAAAACCTCTTTGAAGTTTGTCAATGCCATTCCTTAACCAACTGGAAAGCTTTGCTGATCTGTGGAGTGCAGAAATACAGGAATTGACAAAGTGGATCAGAGCTAAAGGACATTGTATTCCATTCTATATAGGTTTTTATATGGTGGTTATCACCATACTATCTGAGTGACTTCTTTCCAGTAGTGCATTAAGCAACATGACTACACACCTGTCACATGTCCATCTCTTTCAAAATCCTATCTCTGACAATGGGTGGCAGACACTTCAGAGGAAGGAACAAGAATCTCATAGCAGGCAGATATAGGATAATCTGCCCCCTACATAATAGGCTTTATCCTAATCTCTAATACTTAGAGATTGGTTTAAACTCTGAAACATGAGATTTAATAACATTTAAAAATTAGTGTTAGCAATAATTGTTATAACTCTGGATATTTGTGTTAGCCATATAAATGTCCAATCACGTTTTTTAGCCTTGTTAAATTCTTGGCCTCCACAACTTCCTGTGTCAATTATTTTATTTTTTTTCAATTTTGAATTTCCCACTTTTTCAATTTCATTGAATATCCATTTGTTCTTGCCTCACTTTCTGTGGGCTGAATCTATTGCGTTCATAGTGCTCCCAAGGAAAAGAGGGTTAACTTTGGTCAGGTCACTAACCCTGGGCCAAACTGAGTTTCCATTTCCAAACCACAATCTTCCCCCTTTTTGTGCTGTTTTGTTATGATGATTCAATATCACTCCAACACTAGAGTGGCAGCTGCATTTCCCATCTGCTGATAATGTTACCTGGGGTGATCTAAGTCTGACACTCTAACTAATCTGTGTCTTCCAGGCCACTTCAGGAATCAAATCAATGGGGGACACAGCTCCTTCATCTGATAAATGATTGGTACAAATGAGTGCTTTCACTCAAACCTCCTACCTCTTAGACATCCTCCATGAACTGTTCCAAATTGCGCACACTCAACTAATCTTTTATAAATTACTCAAAAGAAAGCACATAACTTATATTAACCTCTAAAAGGCTAACAATTTCCCTAGCAACAGCGAAAAACTCATACTACTTATGAGCAAAGCAACTCTGTGTCATAATAGTAAGACACACAGATCCAAGGTGAGTTATCCATGCTTTTTTTTTTATTCTAATAAATCTGTACAAAGCTGCAGCTGTTCGTCTGCTCTGCGTAGACAAAGGCCAAATTATTTCTAACTATGTGGTTGTTTTCAACTAGTGGCTGCAATTATATCAAGTCCAGTTCTCTCATAACAATAACACTGCATGTAAATTACCTATCTCTGTTAAACACACAGCCATCTCTGGTAGCAGATCTGGCATATTTAAGGATATATTTAAATTTCCTCCAGATGTTGTGGAATTGTTAAGCCTCTTTCAGAGGGAGCAAGGGCTGCTCTGATGCTGCTGCCAAACCTGCAGTCGAAAGAGGGGACCCTAGCTCAGGCTACGAGGGACTGGTTGAAATGCTAGTTTGATGGCTACTGCTCACACTCTGCTCTATGGGGTGGAACATGAATTGTTCTCTGCTAATTGAGAACCCCAGAGGGAAAACTTAAGGTTTGAAGGAATTGGGATGACATCTCTAGTATGAAGGGTCTACATACTCTACACATTCCTCAGGACATCTTCATCCACAGCTTCCCAGGCTCCTTCCACAAACACACCTAGTGGTTCTGGGTATTTTCGCTATTGTCCCAACCCTCGTAGAATTGTATTCTATGCCAGCTTGTGAGGTGAGGGGACAGGGGAGTATGGGGTAGGTGCACACTGAACCATAGGTCTTGCATCTAGGGGTCCTATTTGCATGTGGTAGGGACAGGGGGCAGATTTGTTTGAACTTGCCCTGAGAGGCTGCTAGGAAATTCCTAGAATCAGAAGAAGATGGATGTCAACGATCCTATCCCCAAAGCCACCCTCAAGCTCCAGTGTCAATGCAACATGCTGCCAGGTGGAGTAGGTGCAAAATTTAAATCCTCAGCTGGTAGAAGGTGGGAGGGCTCAGAAGGCAGCATGCTCAGCTCTTGGCAAGTGAGACCAGGGGAAGAATCACTTCCCTAATTGCTGCTTCTGTTGGAATGACCGAGTGCATCTGATGGGCTGTAAAAGCAATGTATATCCAACCCCTCTCATTGTGTTAGGCCATGACACCCTTGGCATTACCATCTTCCTCACCTGAAGGATGATTACCTTAATGAGGGAGATGGGGCGTGCCTTGAGGCTGAAGGATATTATAGATTGACATCGACAATGCAACACTCCAAACTAACTTTTCTCAGAAATGTTGTGAGATGAGCAATGTATTGTGTGCTGGGGCTGGTCAGAGTAACTGTGCCCAATGAAAGGATATATTTTTTTTTGGCAGAGGGGAAAGGGAATGTTAAATTCTATTAAATCCAAAACATAATTCTGTGACTGGATGACACAAAATAACTGCTTGGATGGAATGGTTTGGTGGAGTCAAGTTTGAAATAAGGCCTGCTAGTGCCAGCAGAGTTGAGTCAACCCTTCATCGTTTTGAGTAAAAGCGACCTTATGCAATGTACTGTGTTTACTTAATGATCTTTAACAATTGCCATGGTGTGACTTTTTTTATTTTCCCCAGGAGTGTTGAGCACCAACAGCACCACTGAGTCAAAGGCCCTGGGACAGGAAATATCTCATGCCACCTCACATGTTGATTACCCTAGAATTGTCATAAGTAGTAGTAGAACAGAAGCACTTACGGGACTCAGTCAGGATCAGAGCCCCATTGAGGTAGGCACTGTGCAAACAGAGACGTGTCTAAAATTCCATTATCCACACTGCAGCGCACTCTTTCTGACAGTGCGTAGGGTGAGATGGCTTTCTTTCAGCAATGTGTAGGTGATGCCAGATCCTAGCATGACAATGACACTGGGCACCCTCAGTTCCTGCTGAATTTGACAGGCGTCGAGAGGTTCTGCAGAGGACACTTGGCACCTTGCATGATCGAGCTCATGTAAATGTGCCAGAAGCATCATATGAATATTACAGGCCTGACTTTCAGAGGTGCTGAGCACTCATCTCCCATTTACAGTAGTAGAAATCATAAATGTTCTGAATATGAGGCTCGAGATATATTATTGGTGCATGGAAAATTGGCACCATAGTTATAGGCTTCTTTTCTTGCACCTTCCCCTTTGGAAGACAATAGTTTTGCCACTGGGAGCTGAAAAGGGATCCTTGTCCTTAGCTCCTGGTGTTGACCACTGGTCTAAGAACTCACTTTCCCCTATTGTCCTAATATTGTCCACAAAAATAATTTCCCTGGTATGATGCATTACATGCTCTCTCAACTTTCGTCTTTGGAATAGCTCCTACTTGATTTTAATTCAGATGGATATTCTGTANCCCCCTACAGTTCCTTATATCTCCTTGTCAAGTGCTGGAGATGGGCCATTTTCATTACCACCACAAAGACCTTTTTTTTCTCTCCTGCTGACAACTGATCACTCTCCTTATAATGTGTATGGTAAGATCCATTGTTTCATGTGTGTATATATATCTCTTCCTTCTGTATTTTCCACTGCATGCATCCGATGAAGTGAGCTGTAGCCCACGAAAGCTTATTCTGTACTGTGCATCTCTCCTAAACCTCCCCTGCTTGTTAGCTGATCTCGCTTTGTGTTCAGTCTTTCCAAAGATTCCTTTCTGTTTCCCGAGAAGAAACCTTCATTTGTAGAGGAGTTACTGAGAACTGGAGCTTTGTATTAAATTAGCCAGGGGATATTTTGAAGAGGTTATGTTTCACTAGTGATGTTGATCTTTACATTGTCTTAGCATTGAGGGTTTTCAACTGGATCGTTCAGATGTTTCCAAATGAGTTTCTCTATTTTGATGGCTGGTATTTTTTCTCCCTAAAGAGAAGGAAAAAAAGGCTGGCTTCAAAGCATGTTACAGCAAATGCTAAGCAACACTGCATTATCTCCCCCGAGTTGCTCTTGATGCAAAGCAGGGCTAATGATAAGAACTGTAATTTGGCAGCCTGTAATAGCAGTCTAAAATACCTGGATTGAAATAATGACTAGTAGAATTGAGTGAATCATGCCTTTCTTTGCCACAGATAGGTTACTATGTAACTTAACAACTTACATGCACTTAAAGAAATCTGGCACATTATAAAAAGAGAAATATTGATGAGATAGGAAACAAGGGATGCCTGTAAGCCTTTTGACTAGAGTTGAGTTTGACTCCTGCTTACATGTTAATGGATATCAGTATTTAATGTCCACCAGCATCTTCAAGTTGCAGGCATCCTGGGCAACTCATTTCAATTACTCTCCTATTAAAATCAGATCCCTTTCCCGCCTCCCATCTGTGAATAAGTAAATGAATTAAGTCATCTTAAATTAATATCAAATATTTATATGATGTACCAGCTACAGTAGAAAAATAGGGAACTTAATGGAATCTAATATTGTAACTAAACTAAAATATGTATAAAAGATCCCATCTCATCCAATCCTTTTTGCTGGATAGAAATAGTTACTGCAGAATGGTGCAAAGTCAAGCCTATAGCTTGAACTCTATAGCCATACTTATTTGTAAGGAACAGCCTCCTTTTTATCCTATGTTTGACTCTTGAGGCACCCAATTCCCATCTGTTTGCAATGGGATTTGAGAACTTAACTCTCTTCAGTGCCTTTGAAAATCCCAGGCCAAATATGACCGAGGAGAGGATATTATCAGCATCTGGTCTGTTAGTCTTGTGCGGAAGCACAGCTAATAAAACTGTGTCAAAGCTATGCCTATATGGACCTGGATTTACCCTCTCTGAGGCTGTATGTGTCCCCAAAAGTTTAGTAAAGTAGTACATTATATACTGAGGCTCTGATTCTGGTTTCATGCCTGAGTGAATCTGGGGTACCTCTATTTACTTCAGTGGAGTTACTCCAGGTTTACACTGGAGTAACTGAGATTAGAATCTGGTACTAAGTGATCTTATTCTGATCTCACCTACATTGAAGTAAATAGATTAATAGATTCGAAGAACAAAAGTGACTTGTGTCAGTGATGGAGACTCCATTATGCCCCTTGGTAAATTGTTCCACTAGTTAATTACACTCACTGTAAAGCTTCCAAACAGCCTTCATCATTTTCTTTGTAAGGAGAGGGGTTGTTGTGAGACTATCAAAGAAACTAAAGATGTGAGAGACCTATTAGAGCATCCAGCCAGTACACAATTGTGCCTTGTTCCACATGTCTATTTGGGCCTGACTCACCAATGCATTACCCCAGTGTCATGCTGTTGTAATTCTATTGAAAGTAATGGGACTATACTGGTGTAAAATTGGAGTAACAGGCTGGTGATGATTCTAGTCTGATTTTGTTCCCTTCCTCACTTTCAGCAGTACCCACGGCAAACCACTGCTAGTTTTCTTGCTGTTTATTCAAATATGCAAAATTATGTATCTGGATGTAAGCAACAGCTAACCCCAGCACAGAGTTACAGAACCACTTATCCTACAAACGCGGCCTCTTCTACCTCTTGTGGGTTGGGTGGGTGTTTGATGTCTAACAATTTGGTCTAATGGCAACATCATAAATCTCCAATCCAAACATTCTTGGAGGAAGTTGCCTCCATTTTCAATAATGCACAGGGCTCTAAATTTACTATATAGGCATAGAGGTTGCATAGTTTGTTTGCTTTTTTGAGGTGGGGGTGTTTAAAGGACCTGGCAATTCTCCTGCTTAAGGAGTCTGGGCTGGCTTAGTTTTTCATTCCACTCCTAAGCAGAGGACAGCTCTGGAGGAAGAGAGATTATAGATTTAAGCAGCTTCCTGAGCCCTGAAGTGCAGTGCAAAACTGGGGCACATAATTCAGAAGACACAGTGGAGAAGAAACCGAGAGAGTAGAAAAGCAGGCACAAGGGGAAAGGTGGAGAAAACCCCCCAGAAATGAATAGCTTAATCTTATGGAGAGGGTTATATTCCAGTTTCCTCTGGTTGCTGATCAAATAACATATCACTCATATTTAACTTAGTAGCTCAAAGAAACTCCGACATAAAATTCCCTCCCAACTTCTGAATTTCCTCTTAGCTCCTCCCCCAACGCCATTTATAAGAGACAAATAAAATTAAAGGTCTTCAAAATGGGAGCATCTCCTTGATGAGGCCTGCACAAAGTGATGGCACATTATATCCCACTTCCTAAGGTTCATGGTAGCCAAAGTCTCTCACAGGCAAGGATCATAGCAAATGGGCTGCAAGACCTTTTCCCCCTATAACTTCCCCACTAGTGGCAGCCCTTGTATCAAGTGGCCACCATCATTTTAAATGTTGTTCCATCTAGAACTGCTTAACTGTAGTGAGCATTTGTGTCTCCGCCAAGCCTTCCATCGTTAACGATTGTTTTATGCCATAGTCTACTTCAAATGTGATCATTACCTCACCTTCCGTTCCTACTTTATAGGTTTGCTGCCTGGCATTTGGATCTGAATTTGTCACTTTATTTTCATACTTTTCTCTTTTTTTCTCTGCTCCAAATAAAACACTTCAACACGTTTTCTGTGTCTGCAAGGTGTTATGTACCATAAACTTAAATTAGCATTTACCACATATCCAACACCGCCGTTTAATTGGTTTTCTGTTCATTGCATCTCTCTCGAGCATGTGCACACGTACACTCCTGTATGTTTCCCTTCCCTCTCCTACTCAGGATGCGGACGAACCATGAGAAAATCAAAGTCAGCAGCAAGGCCACGGCTGTTTTGAACCGGCGTGCACTGTACTGACAGCTGTATTGATTGGCTGCAACTTCCTGGGAGGTAACAGCTCATCAGCTGCAGTGTATGTTCTTCTTAAGTCAGTTCTGCACTGTGTGGTGCAGGCAGTCTCTCTACTCAGCTTAGTACCGTGTGCTGTGTTCTCATTTCTGAGTGTCAGCAATTTTGTTTTAACTGAATTCTGGTGGGGGAAGTAGCTGCTTCTGCAGGCAGTACATGAGAAACACGAAGAGTTAAAACCTGTTTTCTTTCTATCTATTGTAGGTATATGGCCCTCGTTGTCATAGCGTTTGAGCACCTCTCCATCTTGAATGTAACCCTCAGTCCTCCCCTATAATTTAATTAAGAAGATACAGAAGCTGGTGCATGTTGTTTTTTTTAAGCCTTCAACAAACACTGGCTCTAACAAAACCTGAAGAAGAGAGCTCTGTGGAGTTGGAAAGCTTGTCTCTTTCACCAACAGAAATTGGTCCAATAAAAGACGTTGGCTCACCCACCTTGCCTTGCTCCTATCCTAGGACCAAGGGCCATGGCGAGATACATGCTAAACATCCTTCCTCAATCACTTTGCTTTATGTTCCATCCTATCCTTGTTCTCCATCTGAATGGAGATGGGGGGGAGGGATAGCTCAGTGGTTTGAGCATTGGCCTGCTAAACCCAGGGTTGTGAGTTCAATCCTTGAGGGGGCCACTTAGGGATTTGGGGCAAAATTGGTCCTGCTAGTGAAGGCAGGGGGCTGGACTCGATGACCCTTCAGGGTCCCTTCCAGCTCTAGGAGATAGGTATATCTCCATATATTAAAAAAAAAAAAAATGCTGTCAAGTTTGACTTTAAGATTTTTGGGCCAGCGACTTTGCCCCTTCCTTGTGTGCAAAATGTCAGACACACCTTTTGTGCTCTATCTATATAATGCCAATTAGTATTAATAATTGGGATAATGAGGTATTTTGATATATTGCAGGATAGGCAGACTTTCTCCAATGGTGCTGGCTCCTGGATCCACACTTGCTGCTCACATGCTCTTTATAATAAATGTATCATCTTTTCCCCTCCCTAGATCTCCCTGCACTTTAAACAGGTGGGAGAGGATTTTGTTTACAGATTGGGGAAACTGAGTCACAGAGGTGTAGTGATTTGCCTAGATTTTCTCTTGGCCTGAGCCAGTACCTATTTAAATGTATTGAAAGACTGCATTTGACTTCAATGAGCATTGGATCAGATCCACAGTGAGTCAATGACAGGACTAGGAATAGAATCCAGATGTCCTGTGAATAGGGTACAGGACTGGTGGGTAGGCTAACTCTTGCCTCTCTGCAGACTCCGAGACAGAGGAGCCAGGAGGCCTGGCGTACATGACGATAGAAGTAGCTATCCTCCCCTAGAGAGCAGCTTTAGGGAAACCGCAGCAAGGCAGAAGTCAGGAGATTGTTGGGCTTAGTTTGTGATTCTAGGGGGTGTTGGTGTCCTGTGATATCCAGGAACTCAGACTAGATCTGGTGGTCTGTCACAGGTCGCTCTAGTCACCACTAGGACGGCACTTCCTCCTGGCAGTTCTGGGGATTAGCTTGGTCAGTCTGACACCCCTTCCAGCGGTTATAACCCATCAGTTTCTTCTCTGCAGCCCATTTCTCACTCTCAGGAGCCACAGCATCCTCTCTTTAAATCAGCCCTCCAGCCAGGTCACTGTTGTGGTTTCCCCTTCTGAGGGAGAGCGTACCAGGTTTCCTGCTCTCCAGCAATCTTCTGTTTCACTGCCTCATGTTGCCACTCCTGCAGAGTCTGGCAAGGGAACCCGGGCCCACCCTCTTCTCCAAGTTCCAGCTCAGATACCCTCTACACAGCAGCCAAGGTCCATTCCTTGCACCTTACTGCCTTTTCTTGAGCCGCTTCCATATCTTATGGCCTTCCTCACTCCTCAGGATTTGCCAGACTCTTCACTCCCTCCTCCCAGGGAGTAACTTTAGTCAATTTGTCTCTGCAGTCCCTCAAACACTCCCATGGAGTGGCTGCAGACTTCTCCCCGCTGCCCCTCCACTTCCAATTTCCTGTTTTTTGTAGATGCCCCACCTGTGAGGGACAGGAGATCTTCTCTCTAATTAGCAGCCTCTAGCATACAGCTCCCCAGTTTGCAGCCTGATTGTGTGATCATGGGAGACTTTAACTTCCCAGGTATAGACTGGAAGACAAATGCTAGTAATAATAATAATAGGGCTCAGATTTTCCTGGATGTGATAGCTGATGGATTCCTTCACCAAGTAGTTGCTGAACCAACAAGAGGGGATGCCATTTTAGATTTGGTTTTGGTGAGTAGTGAGGGCCTCATAGAAGAAATGGTTGTAGGGGACAACCTTGGTTTGAGTGATCATGAGCTAATTCAGTTCAAACTAAATGGAAGGATAAACAAAAATAGATATGAGTAGGGTTTTTTTATTTCAAAAGGGCTAACTTAAAAAAATTAAGGAAATTAACATAAGAACATAAGAGAGGCTGTACCGGGTCAGACCAAAGGTCCATCTAGCCCAGTATCTGTCTACCGACAGTGGCCAATACCAGGTGCCCCAGAGGGAGTGAACCTAACAGGCAATGATCAAGTGATCTCTCTCCTGCCATCCATCTCCATCCTCTGACGAACAGAGGTTAGGGACACCATTCTTACCCATCCTGGCTAATAGCCATTTATGGACTTAGCGACCATGAATTTATCCAGTCCCCTTTTAAACATTGTTATAGTCCTAGCCTTCACAACCTCCTCAGGTAAGGAGTTCCATTAGTTAGGGAAGTGGATTGGACTGAAGAACTTGTGGATCTAAAGATGGAGGAGGCCTGGATTTACTTCAGGTCAAGGCTGCAGAAACTATCAGAAGCCTGCATCCCAAGAAAGGGGGAAAAAAATCATAGGCAGGAGTTGTAGACCAAGCTGGATGAGCAAGCATCTCAGAGAGGTGATTAAAAAAAAGCAGAAAGCCTACAAGGAGTGGAAGATGGGAGTGATCAGCAAGGAACGCTACCTTATTGAGGTCAGAACATGTAGGGATAAAATAAGAAAGGCCAAAAGCCATGTAGAGTTGGACCTTGCAAAGGGAATTAAAACCAATAGTAAAAGGTTCTATAGCCATATAAATAAGAAAAGAAAGAAGTGGGACCGCTAAACACTGAGGATGGAGTGGAGGTTAAGGATAATTTAGGCATGGCTCAATATCTAAACAAATACTTTGTCTCAGTCTTTAATTAGGCTAATGAGGTGCTTAGGGATAATGACAGGATGACAAATGGGAATGAGGATATGGAGGTAGATATTACCACATCGGAGGTAGAAGCCAAACTCGAACAGCTTAATGGGACTAAATCGGGGGGCCCAGATAATTTTCATCCAAGAATATTAAAGGAACTGGCACATGAAATTGCAAGCCCATTAGCAAGAATTTTTAATGAATCTGTAAACTCGGGGGTTGTACCGTACAACTGGAGAATTGCTAACATAGTTCCTATTTTTAAGAAAGGGGAAAAAAGTGATCCGGGTAACTACAGGCCTGTTAGTTTGACATCTGTAGTATGCAAGGTCTTGGAAAAAAAATTTGAAGGAGAAAGTAGTTAATGACATTGAGGTCAATGTTAATTGGGACAAAATACATGGTTTTACAAAAGGCAGATTGTGCCAAACCAACCTGATCTCCTTCTTTGAGAAGGTAACAGATTTTTTAGACAAAGGAAACTCAGTGGATGTAATTTACCTCGATTTCAGTAAGGCATTTTATACGGTTCCACATGGGGAATTATTAACTAAATTGGAAAAGATGGGGATCAATATGAAAATTGAAAGGTGGATAAGGAACTGGTTAAAGGGGAGACTACAGTGGGTCATACTGGAAGGTGAACTGTCAGGCTGAAAGGAGGTTACTAGTGGAGTTCCTCAGGGATCAGTTTTGGGACCAATCTTATTTAATCTTTTTATTACTGACCTTGGCACAAAAAGTGGGAATGTGCCAATAAAGTTTGCGGATGACACGAAAATGGGAGGTATTGCCAATACAGAGAGGGACCGGGATATCCTACAGAAAGAGCTGGATGACCTTGTAATCTGGAGTAATAGTATGAAATTTAATTGTGGAAAGTGCAAGGTTATGCATTTAGGGATTAATAATAAGATTTTTTGTTATAAACTGGAGACGCATCACTTGGAAGAAACAGAGGAGGAGAAGGACCTCGGAGTATTGGTTGATCACAGGATGACTATGAGCCACCAATGTGATTTGGCCGTGAAAAAAGCTAATGTGGGCTTGGGATGCATCAGGCGAGGTATTTCCAGTAGAGAGAAGGAGGTGTTACTACCATTATACAAGGCACTGGTGAGACCTCAGCTGGAATATTGTGTGCAGTTCTGGTCTCCCATGTTTAAGAAGGTTGAATTCAAACTGGAACAGGTACAGAGAAGGGCTACTAGGATGATCTGAGGAATGGAAAACCTGTCTTATGAAAGGAGACTTAAAGAGCTAGGCTTGTTTAGCCTAACCAAAAGAAGGCTGAGGGGAGATATGATTGCTCTTTATAAATATATCAGAGGGATAACTACCAGTGAGGGAGAGGAATTATTTAAGCTCAGTACCAATGTGGACACAAGAACAAATGGATATAAACTGGCCATCAGGAAGCTTAGACTTGAAATTAGATGAAGGTTTCTAACCATCAGAGGAGTGAAGTTCTGGAATAGCCTTCCAAGGGGAGCAGTAGAGGCAAAAGACATATCTGGCTTCAAAACTAAGCTTGATAAGTTTATGGATGGTATGATGGGATAGCCTAATTTTGGCAATTAATTGATCTTTGATTATTAGCAGGTAAATATGCCCAATGGTCTGTGATGGGATGCTAGATGGGGTGGGATCTGAGTTACTACAGAGAATTCTTTCCTGGGTGCTGGCTGGTGAGTCTTTCCCAAATGCTCAGGGTTTAGCTGATCGACATATTTGGGGTTGGGAAGGAATTTTCCTCCAGGGCAGATTGGCAGAGTCCCTGGAGGTTTTTCGCCTTCCTCTGCAGCGTAGGGCACGGGCCACTTGCTGGAGGATTCTCTGCACCTTGAAGTCTTTAAACCACAAGTTGAAGACTTCAATATCTCAGACATAGGTCAGGGGTTTGTTACAGGAGTGGGTAGGTGAGATTCTGTGGCCTGCGTTGTGCAGGACGTCAGATTAGAAGATCATAATGGCCCCTTCTGACCTTAAAGTCTATGAGTCTGAGTCTATGATTAGGCCCACTTGGCCTAATTCAGCACTTGTAGGGCCAGTGTGGGGAGCACACTGCATCACGTGGTCCCTTCTGGCCTTAAACTCTATGACCTTGGTAACATGGTAGTTTGCAGACAGCACTCTACACGTTTGTGTAATGTAAAATATATCCCCTTTATTTTTCATGCAGTAGTACCACTGGAGGGCTGATGCGGTATAAGGATTGGCTACCTTTACACAGCCTGCTTGGGTTACAGGGGTCAAGGCTAATTTTGCCTGGAACTTGGTAAAGACACAGAACTTTTTACAAGATAAATATTAGCACATTTATTGCTTTCCGAAATGATTATGAAAAGGCTGCAAAAATTGTCTTTAATCAGTCCAGTAAAAGTAATGGTGCATGATACCTATTAACTTGATAATGACTTCTAATGGCACAGAGTCCATCCATACTGACTCTTATGCACTGAAGACCACATTCTTGCCTACCGAGAGAATGGACAGGACATGAAATGCTTTGCCAGAGGATGAACTCTCCCTGAGAGATGATTGCATTACTCCTGATTCCTTTGAATAGGCACAAGGAACAATAGCTCAGAACAAACTGTTTTGTAGCAAACCTAATGACCCGATGGAGCTTGTCAAAGAGAGATGTTCTTTCATTTATGATAAGGGGAGTGTGCCAAAGGAATCTTCACTGTGAATATTTTGAGTGTCTGTTCTCCCAGTCTTGTGTGTCAATAAACATTCCCGGGCAGACTGGCAGAGAAAGGATGGTCCAGTAGTTGGGGTGGTAGACTGGAATTCAGAAGTCCCATGTCCAAATCCCTGCTGTGCCACAGACTGTGTTATTTGGCCTTTATCTCTGCCCCAGTCGCTTTCCCATTCATTAAACAGGGCTAATAGCACTTCCCTACCTCCCAGGAGTGTTGCAAGGACAAATATGTTGAAGGTTGTGAGGTACTCTGGTATGACAGCGATGGGGGCCAAGTAAGTACCTTAGATAACTTCTCAGAGCTATAATTTCTGCTGTTTGGGTGTGGACAATTCTCTTGTACTAATGAGTGAGCAGACCTTTCCCTTGGCTGTACATACTGTTGCTGTAACAAAGCTATGAAGTCAGCTAGTGGAGGCCATGATGGAAGTTTGCTTTTGAAAATATATCTTCCGGTGTGTGGGTGTAACTGGGCAGATGTCTGGTCAGAGGGGGAAACAAGCGAGTCAGCCACCATGTGGAAGTAGCCTCTCATAGGAGCTTGAGTCACAGTAAATGGATGGATTCTAGCATGTAACCCATGAATTGTATCTTCTGCTCATTCACAGGATTCACCTCCATTGCTAAGGCCTAGATTGTGCCTTGTAGCCACAGTCCATAGAAAAGGGTGATATGGAGCTTAGCGGCAGGACCATCAGGGGCTGCAAGGCCATACCTTCTGCCAGGCCTCTCTGCAGTCCAGGCTATGAAGGGGAAAGGGTCGTTATGTCCTCCACTCCACACCTGTGTAAGAGCCAGACAGAATATGTCCTTATATAATGTGACTTAAACACATCTTGGGGGCTTTACCCCTCTGGACTCACCCTGCGTTGCATATGGCTGCTGTGGATGGCAGGTGATTGACAGTGGCATATGTTGTGGCTAGCTTCAGGCTCAATTGCTGGTTCTGCTTGGCTCCCATGCTTTAAATTAATGGCCCTTAGCTACGCTGTAGAACGGCACTACTCATATTTGCTTACCCAGCTCTGAAGTTCTCCAGATGGACAAGAGCTATGAGTGCAGTTAGGCCCGTCTCTCAGACAAGAAAACGGAGACCGAGAGGATAAAGGCAGCATTGCCTGGGCAACGCTGCTGGCCAGAGGGCCTGGAACCTGAAGACCTGTGTCTGATTCTTCTCACACTGGTGTAAGTCAGTAGGAACTCCTTTGAAATCAATTGTGAGTGAGCAGCGAATGGGGCCTCTAAACCTCTATTTTCCTCATTTTTACAATTATGATATTAATACTTATCTATCTCATCATGGAGCTGTGAAGATTAACTGAGAATGTCTGTAGAATCTTTTGTAAAGATACATTCTCGTTTGGAATTAGACACTGGATTTGATCAATAGTGGAATTGTATTTGCTTCTGTAAATGCTGTAACAACTTCTCCTCTTGAACACACACCCTCCTGTATCTTTAAATTTACTAAGTTGTCTTTTTTTTTTGTAAAGGGATTGCAAATCTGCTTAATATTAAGCTCACCTTTGTACATACAATAGGGTTGGTAGTTCTCCTGTATACAAAAAGCCATATTTATTTTCCTGACATAACCTCTGAAATAATTTCATCTTTAATTTATGATTGTTATATTCTAGCAAAATACTGTGTTCCAGGCACTTTTCCCACTTCTACACAAATGTTTGACTTTGGAAACAATATTTTTTTATGTAATAAGTGTTGAAAAATGTACTTATTGTTGGCAAGATATTGCTACTCATACTTCAGCTGAATAGTACCTTAGTCCATGAGTTGTCCTACTGAAGGCAATGGGACAACTCAGAGTAATATGCTACTCATCATGAATAAGGGCGTCAGAATCTGTCACTCCGATGTTTCTCTGCATTTTTAAAGCACCTGTACTCTGTTGTATAAGGTCCTGGGCCTCCAGGATGCCCAATGTTGAGGGCTCTTATCTAGGTGAAAGGTGCACTCAGCACTTTGAAGAATTAGGCTTCAGTACCTATGTCTCATAGACCCTATTCCCTTCTCCAGTTTTCTTGTAGAAGAATCGGTAAAAATGTATGTAACTCTGTACCAAACCAAGCTGCAATACTCCTGTAATCAGAGAAGCCATCCTATGAAAGTGTGACAGCCACCAATTTGGCTGAAACACCAGGGATTGAATTTGGGATATCCAGAGATAAAAGCATGAACTGCTACAGCTTGAGCAAAAGAGGCTACCCTTCTCCTGCTGGGGCTGTAACTTATTCATCGCCTTTGTGAGTCCAGCACAGAGGGGCACCTGTATCCTACAGTGGGGAGTGGATTACACCATCCTATGGGTTTCTTCTGACTAATATTAAAAAAAAAAATTGACTAAGGCAGCGAGAAGTAGTTTGGTAGAGTTCTAATGACCAATTTCAGGAAGTTGGAAAGGGAATAGTAGAAAGCTAAATAAGTGCAACTGGTAGTGCTCTTTAAAAGCTAAAACAGGACTGGGTTTAGCAGCATGCTGTCAGTTTCATGAGACAAACAAGCAATTTTCAGTAATGATTTTTTCCCCCTGACATAAAGTACATGTTAGAATGCAAAGTTGCACATTTTTTCTGGGGGAGAAAAAAGGGGGGTGAGCTTAAATAATTCACTTTGAATAATGTAAATGTATCCTATTTTTTTAATAGCTCTGTTCAGCACAAAAATCATGCAGTCAAAAATAATCAAATTCATGACTTCACACTGACAAATATCCTGATGGTGCCTGCTGATTCCTATCAAACGTTTTCCCATCAAGAATTACAAGCATTGCTGAAAATTGTTCAAAACAAGAAACTCGCTATCAGGTTTCACCATCAGGCACCATCATATTTGCTAGTATATTTTAACCTAATGCAAAGCTAGCACAGAGTATCTCTGAAATTAAAGAGAGATGTAATGGAAACTAGAATCTTTCCCCCTCCAGTTCTATATGGATGTGTCCATAAGTTATAAAGCAAAGCAGGAGTTGGTTTGGCAGTTTCTAATTACATATTTCTTGGCTTTTGCAATGCTTCTGACTCTTTGGCTTATTCCTATAAGTACCAGCTGCTCATTCAGGCCTTGATTGCCAGCAAAGCACTTAAGGCTAGGTTTTCATGGAAGTCTAAAGATGCATGCCCAAGTCGGACTTTCAAAAGTGCTTAAGCAGATTGGGTGTGTAACTCTCATGCTTAAAGTTACATGCTTTGTTGAATTGAAGCCTTATGTATCATGCTGGTGAAATCTGGTGGTTATTCAGGTCCCATGTAGTCTTTATCTGCCACTGGTGAAGCATCATCACCCTCATGAGATATAAATACATGCAAAACCCCCCAAAATTAAAAGGAAGTTATTTAGGTTGCAAATTCAAACACTTGAAAGTTGGGGATTGCCAGCTAGGTTCCATGGACAAACATTAATTGTGCCTCGGTGTGTGTGTCCAAGCTGAGCACTTAATCAGGCAGGGATCCTACAGAAAAATAGTATATGGAGATGTAATTAAAGGTTGTATCATGCATATAAACAAGGGGATATCTGTAGGGCACTACCAAAATATTAAATAATAAGTTGTAGTGACTCAGAATAAAAATGCCTGACAATGAGATATTCTAGAACAAGCTAGGGGTAAGATCATAACTGCAGGTGATTTTAACATAAAATATTAACTGGAACACTTAGTCAGAAAAGGGAATTGTAACCCTTCTGCCAGGTGGAGCCAGCAGCAACCAGGTCTGGGTTCAATATCTAGGGGTTCCTTTCCATTGATTCAACACAGAACTGGCCCGAGCCCCCACCCAGTAACCGGGGAAACTTACACACCACCCTTGGGTGCCTCTGAGACAATACTTCCCCACTTGCAAACACAGAGGGTGAGTGTAGAAAAACTTTTAATAAAAGGAGGGGAGTAACTTGGTGTTAATTTGGGAAAACACCACAAACAGGGTTCATAAACATTGACTTTAATGGACCAAGTTGCATGACTAAAAACTATTTCCACAAGTAAGGGTTTTCAGGATCAGGTCCTATATCATTATTCTGTCATTCAGGGAGCATTGATTTCTTTCAAGACTTTACTTCAGTTTGCACATAATGAAAGTTCTGAATAGTTTTTTTTCCAACATCCTTGCTCAGCTGATCATCTAATACCAGAGGAGTGTAAAGCATTATTCCAGTGTATAATTACACTAAATAGATTACAATAGGCATTCTGTAGCTTTGACTGGGACAGATTATTTGGGTTTACAAACCTCTTGACTACTTCACTCTTGATGCATTATGTTCCTGTTGCTGGCGAGAGGTAGCAGGCATCTTCCACCCTTGCATTTGTAGAATGACTTAATAAGCAACAAGTCTGCAAGATGCACTATGGCTCAGTGACTAGAGCACTGGTTTGTGACTCAGACCTGTGCTCGACTCTTGGCTCTGCCACTTACCAGCAATGTGAACTTGTACCTGTCACTCTAAGTACAAATCTACATTGTAGTGTCCATTTCTGGGCAGATGCCGATACTGTATTAGCACAGTCCAGGACTGATTCATTATTTTCTGTAGTGTTGTTCCTTATGTCGAAGACTTTGAATAATGTACTTCCATTTTTTTGCTGTTTAATTGTCAAGCAGAATATTTCATTCCAGCTACACCAATTATATTTATAAATACCTTTCCCATCAACTCGACAACCAGGCTTTCTCTGCAGTAAACAAGCAAAATTAAGGCAGTAATTAGATATAATTGTTTTGATTTCCCCCACACATCTAC
Source organism: Platysternon megacephalum (assembly GCA_003942145.1). Taxonomy (NCBI): domain Eukaryota; kingdom Metazoa; phylum Chordata; order Testudines; family Platysternidae; genus Platysternon; species Platysternon megacephalum. The sequence continues at coordinate 1,156,345 of QXTE01000211.1, read as the reverse complement.
CGAACAGATGCAATTGAGCTTATTTTCTCTATATCTAACAATCATGTCGGAGGAAAAGTTTTTTCTTTTTAAGTTCAAAACCACAAAACGTACATAAAAACTTAACTGCACTTGTCTCTTAGACCATAAACTAAAGTGCTTAAGGGCATTGCCTGGATTTAGTGTAAAGAGTTAACGAATAGGGAAGCAGAATGATCCTTTAGATAGAGCTCTGGATTGTGATTTGGGAGTCATGGAATTCTATCCCTGTCTCTATCAATGTCCTGCCCTCTGACCTCGAGTAAGTCACTTCTCCTCTTTCCATTTTAATTTTCCCATCTGTAAAGTAGAACTCTCCTATGCAGCAATGATAGGTAGAAGCATGCTCATTCTCCCTCATGCATATAGGGGTGTATGTCACATAAGCAGTATTACATTGACATGAGGTCAGATTTTCCAAAGTGCCATTATTTTCAGTGAGCCTACAGGGTGCTGAGCACACTGGAAAAGCTGGCCAATAATGTGCCGGTGCCAACACATACACAATATTGTCATGAGCTTGACCCTAAACCAAACAATAGCACTCATCCACATAAATAGTGTGTAGCAAGAGTAATAGAATCTTCCTCCCCAACTTGGTCATCATAGTCCCTTGGTTCCATAAGAGCCCACCTGCAAAACTGATGTGGCCTGTTCTGGTAAGCCAGGAAAACATACTGCCCTTTCCCACAACTAGGTGTAAATGTTCCAAAGAACATACGATTTCCAACTACAGATCACAATTGGCACAAAACCCAGATATTTTTCTTTAAAAGTGATACATAACCAAATTGTGAAATAGGGCCACTCCCACCCACCAATGTGCAGAATGTATATGCATGCAAAGATACAGAGGAATGATAGTTACGTAGTCAAAAGAAACAAAAAATTAGGGAAAAATCTGACCCAGAGAGACAGGGAGAGAGAGAATGCTGACTTGTTCCATGTCTGTATTTCTAAAGTATCCAACACCTTGGTTTCTAAGCAGCAATTGGCAATGGTGGGTTTTTAGTGGTTTTTAAGGTCAGGCTTGATAAAGCCCTGGCTGGGATGATTTAGTTGGTGTTGGTCCTGCTTTGAGCAGGGGGTTGGACTAGATGACCTCCTGAGGTCCTTTCCAACTCTGATATTTTATGATTCTATGGTTCTGGATTGTCAGTCTGGGCAGGTAGCATACGTATGGAACTTGTCAATGTGCAATTGAACACTACTGTGGCAATTCTCACAAAAGTGTTTGAAGTCAAATCTAACAGTCTGGCCCCCCATCCTCATGTATATCTTACCTGCATCCCTCCCAAGAAAACCAGTAATAATAGGAGGCTATGACTGCATGATGATAAACCGAGACTTGCCCATCTACAAAGATCTTCAAAACACCCCAAGATGCTGCCTTAAGTCCAGGAGCCCCTTCTGGTTAGCAGCCAAAGCTCTCCAAATCTCAGAACTATCACCAAAAGACAGGTGGTGGAGGTTGTGGGAAAAGGATGTGCCCAGAGTTAAGACCTGATCACGGATCCTACCGATCAACCACTTGGCTTCACCATGCTATGTAAGATATAGATCACAGTGAATTGTATCAGACCTCCACGGGTGCTGCAATTACCCACCATAGAAATGGAATATGAAGGGGAGCTGGTATGTGAATGTGGAGAGGATAGCCAAACCACAGAACACCTAAGATCCTTTTCCGGAAGGACAGTCTTGGTTCATTCCATGTCACTGCAAGCCACAGAGTGGATGAAAAAGTTGGATGTCAACGTTTAATGTTGCTTTTCAAGTTGCTATGTGAAAGAAGAAGAATTAACCAACTAACTGAAATCGAATGGCCCTTAAGGAAAAAAGAGAGCATATATTCTCCGGGGAAAAGATTGGCAGGTTTTCATGAAGGAGCACAAAAGCACATTATGGAGAACTTATTTATTAATGCTCATGGTCCCTCCACATTCTCCTTCACCTCCTTATCCTCTTACGAGCCACATGCTCTGATATTTGGTAGTTGTGTGGAATATTTCAACCATGGAATAGAAAAAGAAGATATAATTTGGGAAAGAGAAATATCTCAGTTATCTGGCTAGATTTCCATAATTGTTTCCACACTTATTGGCTTCTGCACTTCTATTTTTACGCACAGTTCAGCCAGAGGGATGAGGCAACGTGTTTTGTAATATTGTTGTTCTGAGAGCAGTTTGTTTGTTAGCTGCATTTTTCATACATTTACAGTTATGTGAGGTGGGTCTGGGAGGGCGGCAACTGGGTGGAGTTAAATTTGGATCTTTAGATGCTTAAGCATTACTTTGTCAAAGTCATTACTTAGTTGCATAGTCTGGGCAATGAAAAAATGTTCTATTCACACTATGTCAGCTTCTCCACATTGCATGTGCCAAGGCCTGTTGGTACATACAGCACCCATTGTGGGGGAAAAAGCCTTTTGATTATGTCCTTAGATGTTAAACAGGAACAGCCTCTTGAGCTGTGAGTACAATAAAGGGTCTGCATTGGCAAACCCAACACCTGTATTCCATGGAGATCCATCAGCTAATGTTGTGGCCCTAGCCCAATCCTCTAGGTTGACACAGATGAAGTTAGTATACCACGCTGACCCAAAGGGCTATACCTACCAACCGCGAGCTGCTCCTGTTGCACTTTTCTCCGAACCGCATGACACTGGCTGGTGTTTGCAACAAAGCCCAGCCAAAGGGATTCAGATGCCGTATCAATTCACCTTTGCTTCCAGTAGTTTGTCTCCAACTTCCTTGGACAGGAGGGAGGATTATTCTTAAATGTAGGGTCCATGTATGTGGCCAGAAAATAATGCTCTTGTTACCACATTTCTGAGATGGTATGTGGTGATATTTCTGCCTGTGCTAACCGAAGACTGCTCTGCAGCCACAGGATTTCAGTCCCTCTTTCTTCAGGGATTCTATTTTACTTCTTAAAAATAAAACTGCTGAGCACAAGTTCAATACATCAACCATGTTCTTTCCCTCTGACCCCGGTATCTTCTGAAGGGGCCTATATACACCCTATAGGATTACACTCTGCAGACCATCTGTCTGGGAGTCAAGGTGAGTCTCTCTGTTCCATTTCCTTCCTACTCTGCTCCCTGTGGGATTACAATCTATAGGCCCCGCAAACCTGGCATAAACTGCGTTCTTTCCCCTGTCTGCTTCTCTACTGAGCTACTTCCTTGCTTTTTATAAGGACTAAGTGATCTTCACAATATCACTCAATTACCTGATCCCTTCCCAGTATCTTCTGGGAAACAGCTGATCAGTCACAGTTGGGAGCAGGCCCAATGCCCAGCCATCCTATGACACTCAACCACAGAAATACATTGATTTCCTTACTGGGGGGAAAAACAGTGTGACCTGCATAGCGTCATGAGAAGCCCACAAAGTGTTGCACAGTAGTTAGCAATGGCAACTCTGATGGTTAAGAGTGCAGGTTGCTGTTTTTTGAGCCTGAGAGGAGCAGCGCAGGTAGGAACTGTACATGCTAGTGTGATGCTCTAAGAATCAGTCTGACAGGTGGAGTGCAGAATTCCACCTCCCCTCCACCATCTCCTTTCATGTGGTGGCCAAGAAGTTCATGCTGTAACTGAAGCTCTTACAGAACGTGACGAGCAGCATGAGACTGACTAAAGTGGCCACACCTCTTCTGGGCCGTGCCAAGAACACCATCCAGCTTCATATCACCTATGAGGAACCCTTCTGACACTAGGCTGAGGCAGCGTACACAGCAGGATACATGCAGAAAATGGCTACTATGCACTATCTTCCTCACATTTAACATGAGATCCAAGGCCACAAACTAAAGAGACAGAAGGTGCTTACCCACACTTCTGTGACAGCACTCAGGTTCTTCAGCATATTGATAGCAGTGTGTTGCTTCTCAAATCCACACATGCACGGTGGGGCATGCTGGGGCATTATGCAGCTGCTGCAACTGCTGACCACAGTGTCTGTTTCCATCTGTAGTCTCTTGTTATATACGTAGGTCTGGTCTACACTACAGAGGTAGGCAGCTTATGTCAACCTAACTATGGAAATGTCTATACTTAAATTTCTCTCCTACCGATGTAACTGCCCCACTACACCAACTTAACTCCACGTCCACAAGCGGCTTAGAGTGGATGTGATTATGTCAACGCAGCATCAGTGTAGACACTGCATTGCTTATGTCGACTCTTACTGGCTTTCAGAAGCCGTCCCACATTATCCCTTACGCCGACAGTACAATTGATACAAGTGGTCCTGGTGAGGACGCACACTGCCAACACAAGAAGCCAAGCGTAGACACGCGCAAGCAATGTAATTACTGTGGTGGCCGTATGCCAACATAAGTTAGGCTGACTTAATTTTCTAGTGTAGACATGGCCTTACATTGGAAGCTTTTTGGGGTAGGGGATGTCCTTTTGTTCTTTGTCCAGCGCCTAGTACAATAGGGTCTTGGTCCAAGACTGTCTCTCCTAGGCACTGCTGATAAAACAAATAATAAAAAATGGCGACACTAAGCTTCTGACGGTCAATTAAACTGCAGGTGTGCTTGGACCTCGCTCAAAGCATCTTGAGTTTTCACTAGGGGGTTCCCATCTTATTGCTCCTTTAAATTGACCATGCTTAGGTGGTGAGGTCTGATCCGATTGCTGCTCGACGTCCTTCAAGTTTGTTTACTTGCTTGCAGTCTTTTCTGGAACTGCACCTTTGGTAAGTAGCCATCAGAGGATTTTGGGCTTCGTTTTAATAGTGCTATCCGATAGCACTGCTCAACATAACTGTTGTAAAAAAAACCCCATAAGTTTCCCAACGAAGCTGTTCCTGGAAAGCTCCCTTTTGATTTTACAGGAGAGCTGCTCTAACATCACAAAGCATGGCACAGCAGGAACAAGAAAAGAAAAGGAGCTTGCAGCTCCAACTGTTACTGCTCCTTTCCCCCCTAATTGTTTCAAATACATTGATTAATATTGATTTGAATCAAGGAGTGCATTTTTTTTTTTGCATTGAGTGGAGGAGAAATGCACTCTGCACCGCAGCCATAACTATACATCTCCTTTTTCACTTGCAATTACCTTAAAAACAGGCTGCTCAGAGCTTTGTTCTCTTCAGCTGTTTGCACTTCAAAAGGAAAGCTAGAGATTAGTGTGTACAGGAGAAGTCACATAGTCCTTCAGAAAGTCTCCTCCCAGAAAAACAATTGCTAGACTGTGCTAGGGAAAAAAATACTGCAAGCAGCTACTGCTGCTCCTACCAATATAGGGGCAGTCCTTGCTTACAGAGTAAGTCCTACTCAGCGGGAGTAAGGATGGAAGAATCTGGTACTTTCAGATAGCTACAATATATCCCTGATGACCAATGTTAGTCCCATTAAAAAATGATTCTGTGTGTGTGTTTGCAGAAATTTTAATAATTACTAAAGTACATCAGTGACAGAAGAAATGAGATTTTACAGCAGGTGAGCTGCAGTCTCCTAATCAAGTAATGGTTCATCTAAGATCCTCTTTAACATGGTTCATATTGAGGCATCTCTCTGCAGGGCCTCTCTAATGAAAAATGTTTTCTCTGCTGGCATTAAGCATGGAGCAGGAGCTCAACCACAAGCTGTTTACTCTCCATTGCGGTATGGTTAATTAACTGAGTTACACAATGTGTATCCCCTCTGACTTTACTCTGGCATGCTCTGTGCCAGTGGGGGCTCTAAGCAGAAATATTTTTGCCCCCTCCTCACAACTCATACTTATAATTAATGGGGGGGGGGGCCCTTGAGCTGCTTGGGTCCTTAAGTAATTGCTTAGTCTGTTTATGACTAGCACCAGCGGTATGCGCACTACCCTGTTAAAGGGACCAGGCCTGTCGTTGGTAAACACTGCAGCGTTGTTCTGCCAGTGGAAGGACATGGGGAGATATTCAACGACACAAACGATAGTTCGGCACAAAACTCCCATTGACTTTCAATGACTAGTTGGGTGCTTAACTCCCTCTTGTGCCTTTGAAAAATCTGTCCCCTAAAATATACAAAAGCCTAATTCTACTTGCAAGGTCCAGTGGTTAAGACAGAGAAGTAGAGGTGAGGAGGTCCAGGTCCTGTTCCTGGCTTGGTGACACACTCACGGTGTGATGTTAGACAAATCACTTACCTCCTCTGTGTCTCTTTACTCCATCTGTAAAATGAGGATGTCAGTGTTACAATCTGTACGGAGCAAGCCATTTGCAGGGCACAAGAAGTTGTACTGGGGCTACAGAACCCATAAACTATGCTATGTACATTTGAGTGCCAGCTATTGGCACTTGTGTTAATTATATACAAACTTAGAGCAGTCTTCCGAGGGGACTTGCCCACCTTGAAGAGGGTGTGTGCCCATCATGATCAAAGAGGATCCCAAGCTGAAAAGCTCCTATCTGCCTTGAATGTCCCCAAAATTCAGGGAGAAAGGGGATGTTTGGATTTGGGGTTTGGTTCTGAATCTATACGGGGGTAAGGAAATTTGTATCCACGTCTGAATGCTCAGAGCTGAAAGCCCAGAAGTTTGGATGCTGGATTTTGGTTCAGGGCTATTTCTAACTATGATGAGATAAGAGCCATAGACAGATGGAGAAACACGGAGCCCAATGTTTGGTGTCCATAGCTGGGCCAGACACTGAAAGATTTGTGAATGGTGAGGGATGCTGTTCAGCTCATTGACTGCTCCCACCATAGGTACTGGAATTCTGGGGGTGCTGCCACAGATCTCTCAGCCCCACTCTGTCCCGCCCCCCCACTCCTTCATAGTCTGCCCATACTACACCCTATCTTTGTTGCAGTTCAGGCAAAAACCAGAAGAGCTGTGCTCTGCATTGTGTGGCATATGCACCATCCTACAATTTGAGAGTCCCCCTTTCCTCTATCCCACCATTTCTGTTCAATAGAATGCCTGGTTCCTCTACTATGGGCTGCTCATCAGCAGTGGAATTGGGGCAGGATATTTCTACCCATTACTTCCCCTTGAAAGAGAACATCTAGAAAAAGGCAAAATTGTCTTTTCCTGGGGTTCATTTTTAGCAATCAGAAGCAAGTTTGATGGTATATTTAGTGTTTCTTTAAAGCTGTAGCTAATAACCAGGCAGGAGAGATCTGGATCTAGTCACAGGTTCTACAGTGAAGTGCAGAAAGAGGCAGAGTTGCTTTAGGGACAAGAAAAACGAGGCCGGTGGCACCTTAAAGACATCGGAAGAAGTGAGGTAGGTTTTTTACCCACGAAAGCTTATGCCCAAATAAATCTGTTAGTCTTTAAGGTGCCACCGGACTCGTTGTTGTTTTTGTGGATACAGACTAACACGGCTACCCCCTGATGCTTTAGGGATAACATTGTTCTCTTGCTTCGAACAAAGCTCCTTGTTAAGTGGTAGAGAAAAGTGACTCTAGTCACATGCCATGACGTAGCTGATTAATCCAGGCAGAAGCATCCCAGGTACACAAGACACTTGGGCACAGATCCACAAAGGGACTTAGGTTGTTTGACACCCAGGTTTGCAGCGCCTACATTTTAGGTGTCCAGAAAATCTCTGGAATCCCACAGAGCTTGGATTAGGCTCCCAGGCTTCCCCACCAATGAATGGGGAGAGATAGGTGACTAATAATGGGATCCACAAAATCAAGTACGCTAGGCCTGTCTCCCTCCTTGGCCAGTAGTGGATGCTAACAAGTACAAGAGAGGTGTATCCTAAGCCCTGCCCCTTTCTGCAACTTGGATGCCAGCAGATCGAGGGACGTGATCATTCCCCTCTATTCGACATTGGTGAGGCCTCATCTGGAGTACTGTGTCCAGTTTTGGGCCCCACACTACAAGAAGGATGTGGAAAAATTGGAAAGAGTCCAGCAGAGGGCAACAAAAATTATTAGGGGGCTGGAGCACATGATTTATGAGGAGAGGCTGAGGGAACTGGGATTGTTTAGTCTGCAGAAGAGAAGAATGAGGGGGGATTTGGTAGCTGCTTTCAACTACTTGAAAGGGGGTTCCAAAGAGAATGGATCTAGACTGTTCTCAGTGGTACCAGATGACAGAACAAGGAGTAACGGTCTCAAGTTACAGTGTGGGAGGTTTAGGTTGGATATTAGGAAAAACTTTTTCACTAGGAGGGTGGTAAAGCACTGGAATGGGTTACCTAGGGAGGTGGTGGAATCTCCTTCCTTAGAGGTTTTTAAGGTCAGGCTTGACAAAGCCCTGGCTGGGATGATTTAGTTGGGAATTGGTCCTGCTTTGAGCAGGGGGTTGGACTAGATGACCTCCTGAGGTCCCTTCCAACCCTGATATTCTATGATATTCTATGAGGGAGCACACCTACCAGATCAGACCCCATAGATGAGAAAGGAGGGGTGGGGGAACTCCCGTCTTTATTTGGATTGAGGATTCCGGTGGAGCTTAGGTGTCCAGGTGCCCAGGGTCAGGCTGCAGAGCGCATGTTGAGAGGCAGAAACTTAGGCACCTAGGAGACTTTTATGGCAAAAAATTAGATGCCTAGGGATTTTAGGTGCATACAGGGTCTCAGTGGTCCCTACATTTTGGATTTGGGGAGTTAAGTACCTAAGTTTTTTGTAGATCTGAACCTTTGTCAATGGTTTGTGTTGACTGTTGTTCACATTTCTAGTGAACCATCTGAAGCCTTCCTGTTAGTAATGCTTAAGTGTCTATATACCCAAATTCAACTCCAGCCATTTCCCACCCTCCCGTGCCCACCTCATGTGCTCTATTTTCCATGCATTTACAGTTAATGAACAAATTGCTCTCAGAATAACATGATCGGAAAAACACATTTAATAGTTTACTGCCAAACAGTTCGCCTCATCCCTCTGGCTGAAATGACTGAAAATAGAAGTCCAGGAGCCAAAAAGTGACATTACTCAAACAAGTATGAAAATCTAGCCAGGTAATTGAGATATTTCTGTCTCAAATTATATATATAAACACACATATATTTCCTACTGGCAGAGCATGGTTGAAAAACAAGTGGAGCATTTTGTCTATCAGGAGGTAAGCAGCTGCAGATGTGATAACATAATTGAGAACAAACAGCACCCATTCTCTCCTCATTATTTCTGTGTGTTTTAATATCGGGTAGGATTAATGGGGTGTTGTGAGTTCTCATTCACAAAGCTGTTTCAGTGGTAGACCACAGAACCAAAATTGCCATTTGCACTCACCTGATAATTCTGTTTATGATCAGAATAACAACTACACAAATCCCACTTCAACATACCTATTTTACTAGAGCTATAATTGACGGGCCCGACTAATGCTTTCCTTGTGTAAAATTCACATCAGATGCAAAGCAGCAGAAGTTTTTCTTGCTGCTTTGAGTCTATGCTTATGCAAAACAGAGTTATAGTAAAGGGTGTTCCCTCAAACTATGTTGGGGTGGAGTGATTTAAATCTGTTATTTAAATCACCAATTTTAATCCTTATTTAAATCAGCAAAGAGGAAACTTTAAATCATCCATGTAAATCTTGTTTTGTATTTGTACTATTTAGTTAGTGTCCTAAGTAAGGTTGGAGCCCATTGGTTGGTAACCAAACTGATTTGCAACTAAATACAGTCTTCACACTAACTTTCATACTTCTGTTTGCTAAGCAGGAGGATACACTATAACTATATAAATTTATTAAAGCATTTATACTGTTTAACATACACTTATTCAGATTCTTAATTTTACATCTTATGTTATGTTTGTTTTTTATATTTTTATGACATGTTTACTGTTGTGAATGAACAGGATCTTATTTACTAGATTTTTTTTTAAATATGTGATTTGTGTCAAGCTTCGTTTGGATGGAAATTGGAATTCAATTAAAGTCAGCATTTCAAATTTGTTTTTATTAGTTAAATAAAACTACCTCAAATGTTCTGGATAAGTAAGTTTTTTTTGTTTTGTTTTTTTAGCAAAACATATTTTGCATTTAAAACTAACTGATTTATTAAATAAAGAAGTATTATCTGTAGTTAGTGAAAAGAATTGATTTTTTCTGGTTACTGTGTCCTTCTAGAGTTTAGAGCTAGTAGATCTCATCCTCTCACACCTCATTTTAATCAGAATTGGAAGACTTCCTGCTTTTCACCTCCTAATCAGTTTCTCAACTTTCAGTGAACTAATCATTGAACTGAACTAGTTGAATAAACTGAAATAAAGAAAATATTCTCTCAAATGTTACCTCTGCCGCAGGTGCAATCTAAAGCTGGTTTAGGACTTAAACAAACACTGATTCCAGGTGCTTATCCAGTGACTACCCCTAGTTCAGTGCTTAGACTGATTTTAAAATGTTGTCAGCAAATGTGCGCTGATTGAATTTTTTTATTTAATTATTTTAATAAATTATAATATGTACAGGTCTTAACATAGTTTGTAATTATTTCAAATTTAATTTTAAACAGGTTTCTTTTAAAAAAAATCTAATTGAAATAAAAGCCCAACTTAAAAAAAAAATTTAATCCATCCACTGAGAACTTTGCTTTGTTGATTAGATGATGTGGCTGCCTGTGATCGGACTTGTGATAGGAAGTCCTTTCTGGTTCTGTATTTCTAAAGTGTTCTGTCTTCACAGTGAAAGTGGAAGGGATCCAATTAAGAGTGGAGGATGCTATGCAGAATTTACCTTAACGACTTTATAATAGACTTTTAACTTCTGTATGTCACTTTGTGCTATCATAAAAGAAGAAAAAGGGAGTTTGAGGCTATGAGATACCTAGAATCCACCAAAATGGGAGCTACAGAAGTCTGTTGACTTTGTGGACTAAAACACCCAGTATTTAATTTATTTCAGTGCTGATTAATTGCAGAAGACATTGCATACCAGTTTGATAGTCCTATCCCAATAGGTAGTAAGCACCATGTGCTGCCATGCAGGAACTTGTTCTCTTAACTGGCGAGGACACAGGAGGGCTGTAGGTGTATCACACATGGTTGTGGGAATGTAGGAGAAGCATGCCTTGTATTGCTCCATGATGACCCTGACTATAGTGGTGCTAAAGACCTTCAAACGAAGCCCATCATGGTAGGTTTGTGGCTGTAATGGAAAGCTGAAGGACTGGGCTGAATAACGGTGGGGCGGGGATAGGGGAAAGGATGTGACACTTTGAGTCTCAGGTTAAGGAAAGACTTTAATGCAGACAGTACAACTAGTGTTAAGGTAGTTTGCAGGTATTTGATATAACCAACATTGAGCAACTGTCCACTAATGCCCCATGCCCTATTCCAGTATGCACTGGCTTTCATGTAAACCAAAGACTGTCTCTAATTTCAGTTTCAAGTCATGGTCAGACACATGGTGTGGTTCTTTCGAGGATGTTATCATAGAATCATAGACTATCAGGGTTGGAAGGGACCTCAGGAGGTCATCTAGTCCAACCCCCTGCTCAAAGCAGAACCAATCCCCAACTAAATCATCCCAGCCAGGAATTTGTCAAGCCTGACCTTAAAAACCTCTAAGGAAGGAGATTCCACCACCTCCCTAGGTAACCCATTCCAGTGCTTCACCACCCTCCTAGTGAAAACCTCCGCCATTGCAACTTGAGACCATTACTCCTTGTTCTGTCATCTGGTACTACTGAGAACAGTCTAGATCCATCCTCTTTGGAACCCCTTTTCCACGTCCCTCGATCTGCTGGCAATGCCCCTACTTATACAGCCCAAAATGCTGTTAGCCTTCTTGGCAACAAGGGCACACTGTCGACTCATATCCAGCTTCTCGTCCACTAGGTCCTTTTCTGCAGAACTGCTGCCTAGGCATTCAGTCCCTAGTCTGAAGCAGTGCATGGGTTTCTTCCGTCCTAAGTGCAAGACTCTGCACCCGTCCTTGTTGAACCTCATCAGATTTATTTTGGCCCAATCCTCTAATTTGCCTAGGTCCCTCTGTATCCTATCCCTACCTTCCAGCGTATCTACCACTCCTCCCAGTTTAGTGCCATCTGCAAACTTGCTGAGGGTGCAGTCCATGCCATCCTCCAAATCATTAATGAAGATATTGAACAAAACCGGCCCCAGGACCAACCCTTGGAGCCCTCCGCTTGATACCGGCTGCAACTAGACATGGAGCCGTTGATCACTACCCGTAGAGCCTGACGATCTAGCCAGCTTTCTATCCACCTTATAGTCCATTCATCCAGCCCATACTACTTTAACTTGCCGGCAAGAATACTGTGGGAGACCATATCAAAAGCTTTGCTAAAGTCAAGGAATAACAAATCCACTGCTTTCCCCTCATCCACAGAGCCAGTTATCTCATTGTAGAAGGCAGTTAGGTTAGTCAGGCATGACTTGCCCTTGGTGAATCCATGCTGACTGTTCCTGATCACTTTCCTCTCCTCTAAGTGCTTCAGAATTTATTCCTTGAGGACCTGCTCCATAACTTTTCCAGGGACTGAGGTGAGGCTGACTGGCCTATAGTTCCCCGGATCCTCCTCCTTCCCTTTTTTAAAGATGGGCACTACATTAGCATTTTTCTAGTCATCTGGGACCTCCCCTAATCACCATGAGTTTTCAAAGATCATGGCCAATGGCTCTGCAATCACATCCGCCAGCTCCTTATATGATTGAATTCTCAGGATTCTGAGATACAAAAACAACAACCAGAAAAACCCTTTTATCACCCTCATGGAAATAAACCAAACAATATGGCTTAGTGTTACGGGGAGAGGGGGAGCCACTGAAAAGCTTGTGTGTCTAGAGTTTTGTGTGCACTTTGGTGCTCTTAAGTGACAGAACAAAGAGCTCCATTTATCCACAACACAGGCATGAGAGGAGGATTCAGTATATAATGTCCATCCAATTCATGGGATAACTGCCTAAGACAGCCAGGAAGTGAACCAGTTGCAACAGTGGTTTGTTTCCCCCCCCCCCCGCCCCCCATGAGGGGGACGGCTGTTCAGAGGGAGCTGTGTGGAGATCACCACGCTAACTTCACACTGGTCACTGCCTAGTTATCAGATAGTAGAAAGTATCTTGAATTCCAGTGCTGGGTGCAACTGCTATATGGTGTTGGGCAAAGTAGGTAATTTCTCCCTCAGTTTCCCAATCTATACAATGGGGATGATGATAATATCTCCTGGTAGGGGATAGAGATGATTATTGAATCCTTTGTAAGCTAAGATGAATAAAGCACTACATAATTGCAAAGATTTATTATCTGCCTAAATAATTTGATGGATGTAATTAGAAAAAAATAATCCTAAAGAATAAATAGATTGAGTAATGGTATTTTTTTTGTTTCCATTTTTTTTTCTAGAGAGTTTAGATATACAAATGAAGGTTAATTAGAAAAGCAGGCAGTGAATCATGATCAGATTAAATGGGGTGTGTATTAGCTCAGTCTAATGCACATGCAGGAGAACCTAGAAGGCATATGACTTGAGAATCACAATTGAAAGCATGGTATTTTTAGCTAGAATCAATAGAATTTCCTTCCACTCAATTAATTTGTGCATAATGTGGGGAAGGAGCATCTACTTTTCTTTCTGTCCGCCCTATGGCAAGAGCGAGACATTATACCGACATTCTGACATGCAGATGTGCTTGTGAAGGTTTGAAAGTATTTATTTCAGTGGAGAGAAATGTACCTGTGAGGAGAACTGTTATTTATTTATTATTATTATTAGCACTTTTCTTCTACAGCACATAAAAAAAAAACAACCAATGTCTCTTTGGGGGAAGTTAAAGGGGGCTGGAATATGGTATAGGAAGGTTACTAAACTATTTTGGTATGTCTGCTTGCTGGCTTTTCCAACAATAAGAGTATGAAAATATAGCATTGGCTGTATAAATCCTAGTGACTTTTACATGTGATTCACACCTAATATTGTTTGTGTGAGAGTGAAAGAGAGAAATATGTGTGGGGCACTTTGACCACCAATGAAGTGTGGTGCCTCTCAGAGGCATAGACACGTATGCATCTATAGACCCTCTTTGCTGTGATAACTATTAGATAAAAAGACTAGAATGGATAGAGGATGATCCTTCTGGCCATAAATATAGGGTAAAATCCTGACCACCCCCACCCCCCCCACCATTGAAATCAATGGGAGTTTTTAAGCTATTTATGGCAATGGAGTCAGGATTTCATCTACACTGCCTATGGACAGCCAAGTTCCTCATTTTGGGCAAAGAAACACTTCTGGGATCTCTTGGTCATCTTACCTGTGCTTAACAGCTGTGTGTATGATCAGTCATCTGCAGATATCTCTTTTGGCAGGAGAGTGCTATAGATAGTCATAAAAAAATAAGCCATCCGTTTCACTTTTGGTTTGGAAAATCCCAAGCATCTGGAATAGTAGAGAAGAATAAAAAAGGATAAATTTCCTTACCTGATAATTTCCTTCCTTTTGAGACCTTATGTAGCAATCCAGACTCCCACTGAGGCAGCTACACAGTTGTTAAAGCTTTTAAATGGTAACATGTAATGTTCAAAGTTCTGGAGTAAACCAAAAACACTTGGGCCTGAGTTTCAATCTGCCTTTTGGGGGATTAGAGAGACAAGGTGGGTGAGATGATATCTTTTACTGGACCAACTTCTGTTGGTGAGAGAGAGAGAGAGACTTTCAAGCTTACACAGAGCTCTTCCTCACATCTGGGAAATGTACTCAGTGTGTCACAGCAAAACACAAGGTGGAACAGATTGTTTAGCATAACTAGTTAGCTCATATTTTAAGGGACCATTCAAGGTGAAGTGGCCCCTTAATCCCCCTCCAGTCATAGAGGGGAAAGGAAAAGGAGGAAGGCAGCTGAGGGGGCATTGTTAGTGGCTTATATAGATTGTTGTAATAAACCATAAACCAGTGTCTCTATTCAGTCCATGATTTTTAATGTCTAACAAAGTTATGAATTCACGCTTCCAAGCTTGTCTTTTGAAAGTGTTGTGCAGTTTCCTTTCAGGATGAGGACTGATAGGTCAGATCTAGAGTGCTTGCTTTGTGAAAAGTCTTCACCCACAGGAGATGTGGTGTTTTTGTCTTTTAATATTTTCCTGTGTGAGTTCAATCAAAAGTTTAGTGATTGTCTGGTTTCACCCACATAGTTGTTGTTGGAGCATTGCACTGGATGAGGTACACCACGTGTTGTGATGGGAATGTGTAGGACCCATGGATCTTGAAAGGTGTGCTGATCATTGTAGTAGTGAAGATAAGTCTGCAGGTTTTGCATCTGTTGTTCTGGCAGGGTCTGCTGGTGCTTTGAGTTGATGTGTCCTGGTCTGTGGGGAGCTTGCGTCTGATGATGAGCCTGGAGAGGTTGGGGGGATTGTTTGAAGGCCAGAAGAGGGGGTTCAGGAAAGACTTCTTTCAGGATGGGGTCCCCATCGAGTATGGGTTGTAGCTATTTAATGATACCCCATATGTGTTCCAGTCTGGGGTAGTCGGTGACAACTAGGGGTGTGCAGTTCGAGGGGATTTTATTTCTGTATTGAAGCAGGTTCTCTCAGGGTATTTGGGTGGCCCGTTCCATGATGCAATCTTCTTCTGTGGGGGAGTGTCCTTTGGTGAAGGCAGTTTTAAGTGTGTTAGGTGTATATCCTGGACTTTTCCCTTGGAGAATATTTTGCGGTATCTGAGTGCTTGGCTGTAAATAACAGATGATTTTGGTGTGTTTGGGGTGGTTACTTGAGCTATGAAGGTAGGTGTGATGATCCATGGGTTTCTTGTATAGCTTGTCTGTAGGGTTCCATTGTTGAAGCTGATCATGGTGTTCAGGAAGTTGACGCTGTTGTGGGAGTGTTCCAGAGAGAATTTAATGGATGGGTGGTAGGTGTTGAAGTTTGTGATAGAAATCTATGAGGGAGTTTAAGTAGTCTGTCCAGAGAATGAAAATATCATCAATTTATCTCAAGTATATCATTGGTTTTGTGGTACATTTGTCCAGAAGTTCTTCTTCAAGGTGGCCCATTAAGAGTTTGGCATATTAGGGAGTACCCATGGCTGTTCCCATGGTTTGGACAAAGTGTTGTTGAATGTAAAATTGTTAGGGGTGAGCATAAAATTGATGATTTTGGTTATCTTTGTGGGGTGAATATCTGAGGGCTGTCCATTCTATTGTAAATATTTGAGGCAGGCATCTTTACCATCGTTGTGAGGGATGTTGTCTAGGGAAGTGACATGCATCGGGGCAAGGATGGTGTTCTGAGGGAGGTTGTTAATGTTGCAGTTTGTGGAGGAAGTCAGTTGTGTTCTGGAGGAAGCTGGCCCTTTTTGGAGTGAGTGGTTTGAGGTTGGTTTCTATGAGTCCTGATATTCCTTCAGTAAGTGTGCCATAGCCAGAAGTGATAGGTATTCCTGGATTCCCTTGTTTGGGTATCTTGGAAAGCATGTAGAAGGTCCATAGGGTGGGTTCTTGATGGATGAGTTTGTAAAGTTGCTCTTGGAGTTGTTTGGGGAAGGATTTGATGATATCCTTAAATTCCTGGGTACATTGTGGTGTGGGGTCTTCTTTGAGGTCTTCATAGTAGGTGGTGTCTGAGAGTTGTCTGTTGGCTTACACACACATTGAGGGAGTGTGTGCTGAAAAACCTAGGTCTGCAGAGCTTATGAGTATTCATAATGATAAATGTGTAATGTGCAGAGCTATTATCCAAGGGTAGTTCTTACAGGCACATTGGGCAGTAATGGGTCACATTTTTACTTGCTTTTAAATCAACTTGGGTTTACTGTGGGTCACTACTCTTTAAAGGATTTAATGAATAGACTGGTATGCAAATTTGCATTTTGGAAAATATATGTGAAGTAGATTGGAAGTCTCAGCTAAAAAATTGAAGCTCTCTAGACTGTCTAATACATGAAGAAGACAACAATGTGCAAAACCAGTTGGCCTGTCTCCACCTGCTGGCAGGGAGGAGTGATACTCAGGTGCTGGACCAGTATGAAATACCGTGAAGAATATGATAAGGGGGGAAATACCCTGTGTTTCACTTATTTATTTTCTTGCCATAATATTTCTCCTGAGCTAAGAAATTATACCTCAAAATATCTGGGAACCTGAAGGGAAGTAAATGCAAATGAAGCACTGAGAATTATGCTGTGAAAACTACTGTTTTCACAGGTTAAGCTAACACATTATAAGGAAGTTGTTGTATTTACAGTAAAGCATGGTTTTGTTTTAATTTATAGACTACTTTACGTTCATACTTTTGTATCCCAAAGGGCCATAATGCAGAACATAAACAGAAAACACAAAATGCAGCAAATGTATCTTGGCTTCATTTGTGTCAAAATTGCAATAAAATGAGGAAATATGTTCAGTATAAATGCTGGTTTGTTTTTATTTATAAATGTTACAGTCTCAGTTTCAGGTTAATTATCTTCATATACTGCTTGCTAGACTATGGGCGGGTCTACACTGCAGTGCTTCTCCCGTTGGTGTAGTTAATCCACTTCCGAGAGGTGGTAGCTATGTTGATTGGAGAAGCTCTCCTGTTGACATAATACTGTCTACACTGGGGTTAGGTCAGTATAACTGCATTGCTCAGGGGTGTAGATTTTTCCCACCCCTGAGCAAAGAGGTTATACCAAGGTAAGTTTATAGTGTAGACCTGGTCTGTGGGCATACACCTTGTTGCTGGCTCTAAGTAGCACAGTGAAGAGTGTGATTTTAAAAACTAGCCAGATAGTTCAATCTCTCTCTAGTAAATAGAAGCAAGTGGAAGGCCTTTTATTCTGCAATCTAAGATGCTTTGGCCTCAATCCACCATCATATGCAGGTGCATCTCGTTGTCGTTAATTCTGCGCTCCTTATCTATCTGGTAAAATGTCCTGTTTTTCCTTGCATGTGAACCAAAGAAACTTAAAGTTGCACATGTATAGTGTATACTCAGATGCAGCCCTTTTCTATTTCTCTGTGAATGGTATATGGAACTGTGGCTTTTCCAGAGAGACCCAGAATGTATTGAGCTAGATGTCATTTGTTGAAATACAGTAAAACTTGTTTTTTTTTATCAACAAAATAGTCTGACAATGGTAAAATGGGGAGAGAGAAAATCAAAATTGCCTAAGATTGATGTGGGTATTTCTTTTTTAATAATTGCAAGTCATTTGAGAATTATTTTCTTCACAAAAAATCAAACAAAGCCTTTTATGTTGGAGTCACTTTTTCTGCAACTCTTTTAAGGACCCAACAAATACGGATACAATGTTGATTGAATGACAATAGTTTAGTGCAATGTCATTTGTTCAGGGTTGTATAGTCTGTGTTTTATTGCTGCTTACTGAAAGATGCATTGTTTGTTTGTTTTCTGTCTTTTTGTGAACAGTGTCTAGTAGCAACAATGCAATGGATCTTAATAAAATCTACCCTGAGAAAATAAATTGCATGGTGACACTTCCATTAGAACCTGATGCAAAATATTTTGTGAGGAGGTTCCCAATCACAGCAATTCACAGAATATATATATAATAAACAAGGAGATCAAAATCTGAAAAGCAACTCAATCCACACGCTCCACTCCTTTCCCAAAGAATCACTTGCACAATCTGGCAATGTTGGTGTTTATAATATGACAACAATGTAAGCACACACAAACACATCAAGCTCTGGATTTGGTTCAATGGCTGAAAGAGACTAGGTTGACCCAATTATGATAATTTGCCAAGCCATTGGCCCATTAAGTGTACTATGTGTACATTGGAGTGTGGCAAGATAGTATCTTTCTTAATGTCACAAACAATGGAATTCAAATAAAAGGGGAATAAAAGTCTGTTGTACTGAGTGGCAGTCTTCTGCTCTTAGCACTAGACAACACTCTGAACAGATTATCTTTATAGATCAACATCTTTATTAATGATCTGGATGATGGGATGGATTGCACCCTCAGCAAGTTCGCAAATGACACTAAGCTGGGGGGAGAGGTAGATACGCTGGAGGGTAGAGATAGGGTCCAGAGAGACCTAGACAAATTGGAGAATTGGGCCAAAAGAAATCTGATGAGGTTCAACAAGGACAAGTGCAGAGTCCTGCACTTAGGAAGGAAGAATCCCATGCACCGCTACAGGCTGGAGACTGACTGGCTAAGCAGCAGTTCTGCAGAAAAGGACCTGGGGATTACAGTGGATGAGAAGCTGGATATGAGTCAATAGTGTGCCCTTGTTGCCAAGAAGGCTAACGGCATATTGGGCTGCATTAGTAGGAGCATTGCCAGCAGATTGAGGGACGTGATTATTCCCCTCTATTCTGCACTGGTGAGGCCACATCTGGAGTATTGCGTCCAGTTTTGGGCCCCACACTATAGAAAGGATATGGACAAATTGGAGAGAGTCCAGCGGAGGGCATCGAAAATGATCAGGGGGCTGGGGCACATGACTTACGAGGAGAGGCTGAGGGAACTGGGCTTGTTTAGTCTGCAGAAGAGAAGAATGAGGGGGGATTTGATAGCAGCCTTCAACTACCTGAAAGGGGGTTCCAAAAAGGATGGAGCTAGGCTGTTCAAAGTGATGGCAGATGACAGAACAAGGAGCAATGGTCTCAAGTTGCAGTGTGGGAGGTCTAGGTTGGATATTAGGAAACACTATTTCACTAGGAGGGTGGTGAAGCACTGGAATGGGTTACCTAGCGAGGTGGTGGAATCTCCATCCTTAGAGGTTTTTAAGGCCCGGCTTGACAAATCCCTGGCTGGGATAATTTAGTTGGTGTTGGTCCTGCTTTGAGCAGGGGGTTGGACTAGATGACCTCCTGTGGTCTCTTCCGATCCTAATATTATATGATTCTAGGATCAGCAAGTCAAAATAAGGAGGATTAATTTCCTATAGCTATTGCATTCAAGTGTACATCAGAAGGTTTGCTTAAGAGAATGTTTTTCCCCCTCTCTGCACTGTTTGGGTTCAGTGAACAGTGTGACATTTGCATTGCTGATTTAGAGGAATTCAGCTCTATCGCTAAACACTATTTCAAGGGCCTTTTTCACAGCAAGGAACCTACTGATTCACACTAAAAAAAATAAAAATAAGAAGCTTTTCTGGAACAAGTGACACTGGGTTTTGTACTACAGTTAGAGAGCTATTGAAATATTTGAATTGGTACATAGCAGGTTATTGGGTATATAAACCCACATGGTGTTCAAAAGAAATGTGAGTCACCGAAGAAGACTTCTAAGGATTGCACAGGGGTATTATAGTAGGCAGCTTGATGTACAGGTGAACTATTACCCTTTACTGGCTAGAATCAGAACTCCTGAACTGAAGAGTGTAGGCCCTATACAGCTGGGCATTAATGGAGTTTCTCCATCAGCTACGGTTTTACAGCATGAGGATGGGATTTCTATCATTGTTATCACTGTGAAGATCCACATAACCCATGGTGTGCAGTACCGTGACAAATCTGGAATCCAACATAGTCATGAATTTGCTACAGTATCAGTTCATAAAAGCTCTGAAGGCAAATCGATGCTCCTATTTACGTTTTCTTATAATACAGGAAAGTGAAGATATTAAATGGGTCTGCAAGACAACAACTGATTAACCTGTGGAACTCATTGCCACAAGATAGCAAGAAGGCCAAGAGCTTAGCAGGATTGAAAAATATGCATTTGTATGAATTATGAAAGAATACAGAATGACATGAAAGTGTATTCCTTAATTGTCCACTGTGGGTTTTCTTGCATCTTTACCTATTGTATTTAATGCCCAAGATCAGATATCTAGATGGACAACTGCTTTGATCCACTGTTTCTGTTCTTATTTTAAGCTACATATCATAAAAGTTGCAAAAAACTGGAGCTGGCAGAAGTAGTTGGGATGAAATAAGAGTCAACTCTAAATTTACTCCAAACTCTAACTACACCTTTGTAAAGAGTCAAAA
This sequence comes from Platysternon megacephalum, assembly GCA_003942145.1. Classification (NCBI taxonomy): domain Eukaryota; kingdom Metazoa; phylum Chordata; order Testudines; family Platysternidae; genus Platysternon; species Platysternon megacephalum. The sequence goes on along the minus strand of QXTE01000211.1, from coordinate 1,135,534 downwards.
GTAGAGTTTCAGAGGGGTAGCCGTGTTAGTCTGGATCTGTAAAAAGCAACAGAGAGTCCTGTGGCACCTTTAAGACTAACAGATGTATTGGAGCATAAGCTTTTGTGGTATTCACCCACGAAAGCTTATGCGCCAATACAAAAGTAGAGTTAACTTTTTCTCCCTGGGATGGGGTTTGTTGCCCATCAGTGGCCTCGGGTGATGGGGAGTGTGCCCAAATATGAGAGCCACAGGGCTCCTGGCTGGAGGGACATGGATTAATTNGATTTCTATAAAACCGACTTCTATAATTTCGACCTAATTTCGTAGTGTAGACATACCCCAACTAAGATAACGTTAGGGTTGTTTGCTATCTTTGCTATCTAGCCGGTCTAATCAGACTTTGACTGGGGAGAAGAGGAGGAACTGCAGAAGAGCAGGCTTGCTGACTTATCTAGTAACTTGACAGACAGAGCACTCCTGTTACTTTAAGCTTGCTTCCAAGTCTTCTTTACTTGTTTTACTGAGGAAGGACCTCCAAAAGACTGCGTTATTACCAGCATGGCTAGAGGCTGAGCTTTGCTTTGAAAAATAAAGGAATCCTAAAGGCAGTGTTTGTTTATAGCCTGGCTGCTGTCTTCACTACCCTTAGCATGGAGGGAGAGTTGCTGGTCGTGGGAAAGGCAATGGGAGGGATTTTATTGGAAATCAGGATCCAAGACTGACATTTCCAGATACTGTACAGTGCAGATAGGAACGCCCCTCCCTCATATGAAGGGATAGCTGTGGGAGTCCCCTGCTATTTACTTATATACACCTTTGTGTTTCTAGCCTCCATCTTGGCCCAGAAGGGATTAAATAATAATGAAAGGGGTGTTCTTTATTTCTGGTCTCACCAGATGTGCCAGGTACTCCAAGGACTGAGAGAGAACTTGTCCTTGTGAACTTTTTTGGTCTGGTTTCAGAGGCTGAGATAGTTTGGCCAGGCTTTGGGCATGCACCTTACTTACTGAGTGCTTTGGAGAACAATATTTATTGTGCCTTCAATCCAAGGGTCTTAAAGAGCTTTGTAACATTAATGAATTCATCCTCGTAACATGCCTGGGCAGTGTGTTTACAGATGTGGAAAACTGAGGTACAGTGAAGTTAAGTTGCTAAGCACCCTCAACTCCCGCTGACCACAATTACTGCTGAGAGTTTTTGAAGTGTCTGATCTAAGGGACTTGCCTGGGGAATGCAGCAAATCTGTGGCAGAACTGGAAATGGGAAGGCTGATCCCACAACTCCCTGTCAATGTCTTTAGCCACAGAATCGTTCTTTTAATCGTTTTCCAAATCACACCTCCAGCCCATCACTAGCAAAACACCCACTGAGAGGTGATTAAAGGAGAACAGTGAGAAGAACAGCATGTTTTGTTTAATTCTGTCTCTTCACGCTGGTATCCAAACAATGCGAAAACATACATCAACAAAATCTGTTTGGTGGAGAGGAATGGTTCGCATAAAACCGGCTGAAAAGCTACCTATTCATCAAGAGGTTGATTAAATGAACTCTTTTCCTATGTGGGAATCTTTCATTGGTAAAACTGAAAAATGAGAAGATAAGAAATTTTGTTATTGATGAAGATTATGCTTCTGTCTTTATTGTAATGGTTTTAACTGCTCACCTACAATGAACTATGCCAGCCAAAATTGTTTCTGGGAGTTATATTTATTGAATTTATGTCTAAAAATTATTACCTTGTATCAATACACATTTATATAATGCTTCTCAAGTGAGGATTTCAAAGCAGTTATATTTTAATTAGGCCTCGGCACTCCAGTGTGATAAGTATTATTGCACCAATTTTACAGCGAGTTAAATTGAGGCTGAGATATCAAGTGACTATCCCAAGGTCACGCATGTTCATTGCAGAGCTGGGAAAAGGACACGGCAAGCTTTACTCTGAGTCCTTTATCTCAATTACTCCCAAATAGATCTGCATTTACCCCCAAATTGCAGTTTGTATGATCCTAGCTCCGAGGTGCTCCAGTCATGGACCAGAACCCCAATCTGCGAGACAGTGTACAAACAGAATAAAGAGACCGTCCTGCCCCAAAGACCTTCCAAGCTAAGTATAAGCTAAGGGACAACAGAAGAGACAATATTGCCCAGCATGGTATGGAGTGGTCTCAGAACACCATTGCCAGCAGCCCAAATCAGGATCAGGGTCCCATAGGGCCAGCCTATGAACAAATGCATGCAATGACATGTTCCCAGCCCCACAGAGTTTACAATCTAAGGCCATGGTTCTACATCAAGATCCACTAACCTGAACCTGGTGCGTTGTCCTACTGAAATCTGCAGCATCTGCGCCTACATGAATTTAATTGCAAGTGACTTTGCTTCTTTGTCTCCCACCCACATACCTTGATCTTTCAACATGCCCCCATGCTTCCTTTTAGAGTGAACAATTGACCATGATAGCAACATTATGTAAAATGACTTAACTCATTGGCAGCATAGGGGTTGTGCACATGCCAAAACTACCTGGTGCATTCCGGTGGTAGTGAAACAATGGATTTTCATATAGCTCTTGGTTATGGCTGCATGTCTGCTTCATAGGCTTTCAGGAAAACTTTTATTTTTCTTTTGCTTTCTACTGCTGGAAACCAGCTTCCTTTACTGTGAACTAGTTCCTGTCAGTATTTCCTCCTGAATTGTCTGTCATGCCCTTATCTCCTACATTCACATAGGGAAATAAAAAAAAACCCCTCATTCATTGTTTAAAATAAATTTATCTTGTGTAATACTCCTCAATGAGGTCTCAAATTGGGAAAAATAATCATAAGAAATAGTTATGTGAGAATGAAAAGTATGTTGGAAGGAGCCCGGGTAAAGGTCTGTCAGGCTTTCCACTAACACAGCATTGTGTGAACATAAGAATGGCCCTACTGGGTCTGACCAAGGGTCCATCTAGCTCAGTATCCTGTCTTCCAATAGTGGCCAATGCCAGGTGCCCCAAAGGGAATGAACAGAACAGGCAATCATCAAGTGATCCATCCCTGTCGCTCATTCCCAGCTTCTGGCACACAGAGGCTAGGGACACCATCCCTGTCCATCCTGGCTTCGTATAACTTCGTATAATGTATGCTATACGAAGTTATTACGCAAGGGTCCATCTAGCTCAGTATCCTGTCTTCCAATAGTGGCCAATGCCAGGTGCCCCAAAGGGAATGAACAGAACAGGCAATCATCAAGTGATCCATCCCTGTGGCTCATTCCCAGCTTCTGGCACACAGAGACTAGGGACACCATCCCTGTCCATCCTGGCTAATAGCCATTGATGGACCTATCCTCCATGAATTTATCTGGTTATTTTTTGAACCCTGTGTAGGTAGATTGCTTAGAGTGCCCTGCAAACACTATGAAAATGAGAGGGAGACAGCTTAAAAATAAATGGGAAATAGACAAAATGCAAGGGGCAGAGTCATAAGAGGTGTGAGAAATAATGGCGGGCAAAAACCATTGAGAAAGGGGATCTCTGAAACAGCTCTTCTAGAAATGAGCAATTAAAAAAATAGCAGCCGATCAGATAGGTCCACATGTGTCAGTTGGAGTGTGGCTGTTGTACATTGGCCAGAGCCTACAACCCCTTACTCAGGCCTATATTCTTTACTCGTGCAAATATTGACTTCCGTGAGCCTTCTGCTGAGGAAGGGCTACTCCTCTGAGTAATGGTTTCAGGATTGGACCCCAGGATGGGAGAATGCTCACATGCTATGTAAAATATGTAAACAATGGAGAGGTAGTTTTGGAGTTGTCAGTGCAGAGGTGATGGCTGAACCTATGGGACTGAATGAGATCACAGAGGGTGGGCCAATTAGGGGACACTGAATAAATGGTGGGGTAGGTGTCCCTTCCACCCCCAAATGAGCCCTCAGCCAAAGGAATTCAGGATGGGGAGACTATAGAGGAGATAGGAATGGGCAAATGGGTCACAGGCAGCACCCGGGTCAAGGAAAATGAAAAGGAACTGGCTTTTTTTCCCTCCAGCATGTTCTTTTTGTTTGATTGGTTTGGGGTGGATGTGGATGTTCTTTAATTTAATGCTGCCGTTCCTGAATTGTTGATCTGGGTTTCATAAAGGTTCTTTTAAATATCTCAGAGCAGGGCTCTTGCTCTCACGTAGACCAGCCTGTTAAAGGCTATGGGCAGAGCATAACCTATCAGAAAACTCTGTTAAACTCTGAAAGCAGGTCTAATTGCCCATTTATGCAGTCTACAGAGAGTATTAATTAGAGGCTGAGGGTGGGGTATACCTCACTCAATGTATTTGTGTCCATATGCTCCTTCAGTAAAGGCATCCTTATTGGAACAGGATACCAAGGGAGGGATAGCTCAGTGGTTTGAGCATTGGCCTGCTAAACCCAGGGTTGTGAGTTCAATCCTTGAGCGGGCCACTTAGGGATCTGGGGCAAAATTGGTCCTGCTAGTGAAGGCAGGGGGCTGGACTCGATGACCCCAGGGTCCCTTCCAGCTCTATGAGATAGGTATATCTCCATATATTATTATTATACCTCTTGTGCCATCAGCAACATGTAATTTACCCACTTGTTCCAGTCTTTGAAGACTACTTCAATTGACTTTTTTACTCTGGTGGTTGGTTCTGTTTGGCACACAAATAGCTTTAAGGGATTTAGGTGCCTAACTCCCATTGAAATCAATTCTTTAATACACACATCTCCTGTTGCAAGCCATCTCTTTTAGCGTCCTTCACTTGTTCCTTTTCTACGAGCCTGTCTTCATGTTCAGGACTCACACGAGCACCACGTCCATTGAAATACTTATAGGTGTGTTTTGGGTTTTCACCTTTGTTGGAATACTGAAACGGTTCATTTTCTCACCACCCACTTTGTTCGCCAGTCCCATTCCTTTCAGCTGGTAAAGACCTTATTTTGTGGTGGTAAAGATCCTAGGTTTGATCTCTTTTTCTTGTGTGTGTGCTGAAGATCCTAGGTTCAATCTCCTCTGATGATTGTTATGGTTGTATTTGTTACTGGTGATTGCAAAATCGCAGAGGGGACTTGAACACCGGTGGAACTCTGATACTTGGGGACAAGCTTGTGTCATAGGGGGAGTAGGTTTTATGCTGGCCTAGGGAATGTGATTGTTACCTAAGTGTTCCTAAGCCTGCTCTTATAGTACTAACCTGCGTTTTGGGTACTGTAAGTCCAAGAGCTGGTCCCTACTGATAAATGTGCTGACTGCACTGTGTGAGTGCGTGTGTGAGAGTGTGTGTGTTCTGGTTTATTATACAGACGTTTTGTTATGGAAACCTATTCAATTTGCTTCTCAAATGGAAGTTATTGGGTCCCTGTTATGTGTTCTTGTCTGAGGAGTCTTCCTGTTGTATTGTACTTCCATTCTCTAAAATGGTAAATGTCTTGATTTGCATCTGCATGCATTGATTGAATGCTTGTTCTCTTGTTTGCATGCATAGCGTTGCATTTCATCCTTCTCCTTTTCATTGTCCCACGTTACCCTCTCTGAGCTATTGTTCCATGAGCCCAATTTTCAAGTCATTTTTACTTTTTTATAACATTGTCTATTTTCCTTTGTCACCGTCAATGGTGACTTTTTTCAAAATAAAAAAAGGGTTTTTATTTTATTGTCTTCCCAGCTCATTTCAAACACTTCTCACCTTTGAAATCTCGCGTTACACATTCTGACAGTGGATAAATGACATGCTGTCTTTTGTTTGGAAAATTATCCGATGCGATAGCTGTGGACTTGTCAAATTATAGTTTTTAGAACCACCACATGTTTATAGCAATTTAGCGGTTAAGCAAAATCTGTCAGAATATTATTATGCGGGTCTGTGTGGGAAGCTTGGGAAAGAAGAGCCAACGTGTTTTGTTTTGTTTATTTTTTACTAGGCAGAGCCATTTTCTGCTCTCAGTTACACCAACATCTATTGACTTCATTGAAGCTAGTGGACATTTATACAGGTGTCAATTATAACAAGTCCACAGACCTTACACATAGGACCCGAGAGTGAGGAAAAAGTTGTGGTGGTGAGGAATTATATTAATAAGGAGACAAGACACTTATTAGGTCATCTATATCAGTGTTTCTCAATCTTTTTGATACCAGGGACTGGCTTGCCGCCTTCCTACACTGTGTCAGGAAGAACAACGAGGAGTCCTTGTGGCACCTTAGAGACTAACACATTTATTTGGGCATAAGCTTTCGTGGGCTAAAACCCACTTCATCAGATGCATGGAGTGGAAAATACAGTAGCAGGTATATATACACAGTACATGAAAAGATGGGAGTTGCCTTACCAACTGCGGGGTCAGTGCTAATGAGACAATTCAATTAACAGTAGAATACCAAGGGAGGAAAGATCACTTTTGTAGTGGTAATGAGGGTGGCCCATTTCAAACAGTTGACAAGAAGGTGTGAGTAACAGTAGGGGGAAATTAGCATGGGGAAATTAGGTTTTGTAATGATTCATCCACTCCCAGTCTTTATTCAGGGCTCATTTGATGGTGTCCATCAAATTAATTCCATTTCTGCAGTTTCTCATTGGATTCTGTTTTTGAAGTTTTTTTGTTGAAGAATTGACACTTTTAAGTCTGTTATTGAGTGACCAGGGAGACTGAAGTGTTCTCCTACTGGTTTTTGAATGCTATAATTCCTAATGTCAGATTTGTGTCCATTTATTCTTTTGTGTAGAGACTGTCCGGTTTGGCCAATGTACGTGGCAGAGGGGCCTTCCTGGCACATGATGGCATATATAACATTGGTAGATGTGCAGGTGAACGAGCCCCTGATGGTGTGGCTGATGTGGTTATGTCCTATAATGGTGTCCCTTGAATGATATGCGGATAGAGTTGGCACCGGGGTTTGTTGCAGGGTTTGGTTCCTGGGTTAGTGTTTTTGTTGTGTGGTGTGTAGTTGCTGGTGAGTATTTGCTTCAGGTTGGGGGACTGTCTGTAAGCGAGGACTGGCCTGTCTCCCAAGGTCTGTGAGAGTGAGGGATCATCCTTCAGGATAGGTTGTAGATCCTTGATGATGCACTGGAGAGGTTTTAGTTGGGGGCTGTAGGTGACGGCTACTGTCATTCTGTTATTTTCTTTGTTGGGCCTGTCTTGTAGTAGGTGACTTCTGGGTACCCTTCTGGCTCTGTCAACCTGTTTCTTCACTTCAGCAGGTGGGTACTGTAGTTTTAAGAACGCTTGATAGAGATCCTGTAAGTGTTTGTCTCTGTTTGAGGGATTGGAGCAAATGTGGTTGTATCTTAGAGCTTGGCTGTAGACAATGGATCGTGTGATGTGGTCTGGATGAAAGCTGGAGGCATGTAAGTAATTATAGCGGTTTCCGGTATAGGGTGGTGTTTATGTGACCATCGCTTATTAGCACTGTAGTGTCTAGGAAGTGGATCTTTTGTGTGGACTGGTCCAGGCTGAGGTTGATGGTGGGGCGGAAATTGTTGAAATCCTGGTGGAATTCCTCAAGGGCCTCCTTCCCATCGGTCCAGATGAGTAAGATGTCATCAATGTAGCGCAAGTAGAGTAGGGGCGTTAGGGGATGAGAGCTGAGGAAGCGTTGTTCTAAGTCAACCATAAAAATGTTGGCATACTGTGGGGCCATGTGGGTACCCATAGCAGTGCCACTCACTTGACGGTATAAATTGTCCCCAAATCTGAAATAGTTGTGGGTGAGGACAAAGTCACAAAGTTCAGCCACCAGGTTTGCCGAGACATTATTGGGGATACTATTCCTGACGGAAGCTGTCAGGACTGGCGCCGATCTATGGACTGGTCATTGAGAAACACTGATCTAGATTTTGCCACCCTCAAAAACATGTATATCTTAACAGCATTTGGCCAAATGTCCTGTCTTTATATTGAACGGTGGAATCTCTGATTTTCAAACTCAGGCACCTAAACATTTAAATTCTTCAGGTGCCTAAATAAGTGTTCTGACATATTTACTTTAGGATGTGCTAAGCTCCTCTTGACATCCCCTCTGAAAACTAGGCCATGTATTTAAGTGCCCAGATAATAATTTAGTTTAGTTTTGGTGTCCAAGTTTGAAAAATCTCAGCCAGAGATTCACTATGAAGACTGAAGGAGTATGACCACTTTAATCTTTGACCCAATGCTTCCAGGTATATGACCTGACTCTTACTCTCTCAGATAATCTCACTGTAGCAGTAACCATCCAGTGAGTGAGAATTACTCACATATGGAAGGATTGCAGGATCAGGGCCTTCTGTAATTTTTTTTTCCCCACTCCATGTCAGAAAAAGTTAATGCCCCTGGAGTATAAAATGAGCTGATTCCTCTTTTTGAAGACCTCTGCTTGGAATGGATTAAGAGATGGGCACTTCCCCATTTCCCTCTGTCAGATTGTCCACTCTCCTTTCTTTTTCCTGTCCACATTATCTTGTGTTTTTCCTCTTCTTTGTTCTGTCTTCTTGTACATTTTATCTTCTATTTTTTTTTTTTTTTGCTCATACATGATTTCTCCCCCCCCCCCCATCTTCCCCCCCCCCCCCCCCATCTCTCCCTCTCCCCCAGCTAAAATGAATTGAGTTTTGCATTTGGGCTGGAATTTCTGAAGGAACGGTCCCTAAATCCCATTGAAATTGCTTTAGGGTCCTTTGAAAATCCCAGGTTTAGTTCTGGAATGGGCAAGATGGATGGACATTCTTATCTCGGGAGGGAGGGAATTTCACAGCCTAGGTTGTGGGGTGGGCTTGGGAGGATCTGGCTGCCTTAAAATGATAGAGTTAGGCTGTGACATCTACTATGTTGTTGTGCTGTATTGTGATAGAGCCTAGAGATACCAACCGGCTATCAGGGCCTCATTGTGTTAAGCACACACATGCAATCAGAAGGTATTTGAGCAGAAACTATAATTGAAGCACATGACAAGATACCATCATGGTTGACATATCAGGAATTGAACAAGGAACCTGCAGAGCTAAAAGCATAAGCTACAGAGTGAAGCCTCTGTTGCTGTATTCTGTGTGGTTGGTATCATAGAATATCAGGGTTGGAAGGGACCTCAGGAGGTCATATAGTCCAACCCCCTGCTCAAAGCAGGACCAGTCCCCAGATAGATTTTTGCCCCCGATCCCTAAATGACCCCCTCAAGGATTAAACTCACAACCCTGGGTTTAGCAGGCCAATGCTCAAACCACTGAGCTATCACCCCCCAGAGGGGACAGCCTGTAACACACTCACCAGTGGGTTAAAACTGCAGGTGGAGAAAAATCAAATTGAGGGAGAACATTATAACTGTGATGTTGACTGGGTTTGACATAATAAATAAGTCTCCATATACCCACCATCTACCTATGGCAAAGGTGGACAGCCGGCCCGCGGAACTGTCCTGCCCAGCCCTTGAGCTCCCGGACGGGGAGGCTAGGCCCCGGCCCCTCCTCTGCTGTACCCCTCCCCTGCAGCCTCAGCTCGCCGTGCCACCAGCGCGCTGGGCAGCGGGGCTGCGAGCTCCTGCCGGACAGCGCGGCTCCGGTGCTCTAGACTGTGCGGCGGTGTGGCTGTCTCCGGCCGGGCGGCGTGGCTGCCAGTCCTGGTCCTCTGAGCGGCATGGTAGGGGAGCGGGGGTGTTGGATGAGGGGCAGAGGGTCCCAGGGGGCAGACAGGGAACAGGGGGCGGTTGGATAGGTGTGGGAGTCCCGAGGGGCCTATCGGGGGGCGGGGGTGTGGATAGGGGTCAGGGCAGTCAGGGGACAGGGGGGGTTGGATAGGGGGTGGGGTCCCAAAGGGGGCGATCATGGGACAAGGAGAAGGGGGAGTTGGATGGGTCAGGGATTCTGAGGGGGGCAGTCAGGGGGCAGGAAGTGGGAGGGGGCAGATGGGGGTGGGGACCAGGCTGTTTGGGTAGGAACAGCCTTCCCTACCCGGCCCTCTGTACAGTTTCAGAACCCTGATGTGGCCCTCAGGCCAAAAAGTTTGCCCACCCCGACCTATGGGCTAAATTCTACCCTCAGTTACATCTGTGCAACATTGCTGAATACACAAGTGAGAGCAGAAATCACCAAAGACTCCTAAACCTACACATTTTACCTATCTTTTTGTACCATCTTCCTTCTTTGTACCATTTCCTTTCATTTAGAAAGATTACAAAGCGAGAAGGAAGATAAATGATCTTCGGCAACTTAATTTTATACAAGGCCCCTATTATTGAAATATTTAAGGTGATGTACATGTGATTGATTAGTGTGTGTTGTTCCTAGTGAATTTGGAAACGAAAATGTCGGAAGGAGGGGGGGTTTCAATAGCAAAGAGGAAATGGTTGTCATCAGAATTAATGTTAAATGATCATTCATGTCTGCCTTATCTCACACTAAATTTTCTTTAGTGGAATTTTAATAATGTAGGCTTTATTTTATATTATGGCAATAAAATTCTGTGGGTATTTAGTTATGTTGGTTAATTTATAAGAGTTAATTTGAAATGCAGCTGCTATATTAGGAAATCTGTCCTACTGAAATTATAACCCAATTTTTAGGATATTTTTTCCACTGGAAATTCATCTTCCCCAGCCTCCTCCCCCCACTTCCCGCTGTTGATTTATTGTTTGTAGTGAGGCAATTGTAAGCCAGAGGGAAGGGGTGTTTGGGTTTTAACCACAAACATTTTTAAAACAGGATTTTATAGACTAATTGATCTATAAAACAAAATTACTCCTATTATTTTTGCTTGTAAAGTAATCCTATGAAAACTCCCAATAAATGGTGTTAAAATGTTATCATAAATATAAACTAAATTGAATATAGTCTTGTCGCAGAGAGACTGAGAAAATTTCCTTTTGCAAACATTTAATTTTTCTGCTCATAAGTTTTTTCCCATGCAGTATAATTATTTTACATTCATTGCAAGTGATCCTCTGTTGCTGTACAAATCGGTATTACTTCCTCTTGCTACTGAAATTTAGCCACCTCTGTGGCTGGATGTGGCAAGTACGTAACACTGCTCAGCTATGTGATACTCACTTCTGTTCTAAACTGTTGTAAATATTAAAGCTGGACAAATAATGCCAAATATTTTCTGTCAACGTTCATTCAACTACATAAACATGCACGCAGTCAATACATTTAACAGCCACCATCTCTGGGGCCTGAACATGAGATCTCCAGAGCTGCAATGGGAGCCTCTGTATTTTGAGAACAAGAATTCTCTTTAACACAGTTTCTTATGCCACTCTCATCAATGTAGTTAGTGTCTGAGTGCCTTCAAACAATGCATTAGGTGATGTGACTAAATCCTCTAGCTGGCTGTTGTAGCAAATTTATATTTTCTGTGGATCAGGCACAGAGGAGATGCAAACCACACTCAGAGCAGTGGGTTTCAAGGGCTCACATTCCTTTTGTGCCTGGTTTCTGTCCACATTCGTGCAATAATGTTTTACTGGCAGAAAGGGTCACAGCATATGAAATTCAAAGTCCCACATATAAGCATTTGCAGAAATTGAAATTTGAATGCTCGTGTGTGCTCATCCATTCAAAGAACAGAAACTATATTATGTGTCTATCTTTCCAATCAAAAGTGATAAGCAACACATCTTGAATCTCAACTATTTGGAGTCAGTCCCAAGGGTAAAATACTGGGAAAAGATCATGGTGAAATAAACTCAAACAGCATCCAATCCAACTCCCATTAAAGTCAAAGGATTGGACCTACTGGACCCAGTTCAGCAAGCTACTTACGGTAATCACATGTAGGGGACTGGATTAGATGACCTCTTGAGCTCCCTTCCAGTTCTACAATTCGATGATTCAATATATAGTCCCATTGACTTATGTGAGACTAAGCATATGCTTAAAGTTATGCACATGCTTAAGTATCATGCTGAATCAGGGTCATAATGAATTAAATCAAGGCAATGGTAACCTGCTATTAGGAAAAAGGGGCTAAATGTATTGAATAAATGATTTGTAAATTATGTACTCAGGTTTAATAAGGATAGCCAATCAAAACTGCCGGATAATTTACATGGGAAGAATGTAATTACTCAACTATAGTTGAGAGAGCACTACAGCTAGCACTCTTACTTTTGTAATAAAAAAATAAAGTAAAATAAAGACTTTCTTCAATGACGTATCCTGTTCAAAAGAGCACATTTAGCAGCCCATAACACCATGCTGAGCATAGTGTCTGAATCACTGTGGAATCAGAATGCACTGGACTGAATCACCAAAACCTCTTTCTGCAGGACCCTGTGGATTTTCTTGCAACTCTTTCACTCAAATACTAGCCAAACTTGATCTTGTTTAGATTGTGCAAGTTAATGAGGGCAGAGAGCTAAATGATATGACTGCAGATGTTTAAGAAAGTTAAGCAACATGCAGCCCAGGAAGGAATAGATTCTGCCACCCTTACTCACATTGAGTGGGACCATATTCTTGATGCAGTCTTCTTAACAGTCCGATGGTACTGCTTGTAGGCAGAGCCTGAAAAACAGTGGCAGGATCTAACCCATATTTATTTGCTAGTTGGTATTTTTTAATTTTTCCAGAAGGATGGTACATCTAAGGTATACCAAAATACCAGAATGTTTTGTGTTATGTATGCATTGGTGCCTCTAGTTTTTTTTAATTACTTTTAATGTGAATAAAAAGCACAGATGCACAATCAGTGGGAAGTGGAACTAGTTAGTTAAGTTTATGTAATGAGCATAAATTAGGGAGTTGACATAAGCAACATACTGTCCCAATACTTTAAGTTTCATTTAAAGTTCTGTTCTCTGATTCTAAACATTTGCTTATTTTAACATTTAGCATTTTAAAGTTCTATTCAAGAAACATGCCAGTTTCCAGGTAGCTCATCAGACAAATCCTTTTTATTCTCAGAAATGTGAAATCTCTTCATTACTCTCCTCATAAATGTTTCTGTTCCATTAACAGTATTGACTTTGTCATGAAATGAAAGCAATTCAATTTCAGATTATATTATAAATTGAAAATTGTTGCCACTTTGCCTGCTGCTGTCACGATAGTTTACATTCTAAAGACTTAAATTCAGCAGCTCTCAGATGTTTTAAAAAAAGAAACCCTGGCTTTGAACTGAAATGTAACACCCAAGATATCCGCTCAAGATTTTCTCCCACGGAGAGGCTAACCTTGCTTATATTTGAGTTCTTCTTCCTGGAAGTATGTATCCAAACTGTATTACACTATATATTTTTTCAACTGTGTAACACCATTAACTTCACTGGTATAAAATGGGAGTAATCCAGTGATGAATCCGTCTCTGCTTATTGAGCTGAGGGGCGGGGAGGAACAAAGATGAAGAGAAGTAAAGCATCAAGAAGTGAGAAAGATCAAAAATGAGATAAGCAAAATGGCCTGACAAAGATATCTATAATTTTGGTGTAACTCCATTACCTTTAATGGAGTCACATCTGGCTTTTATACTGGGTCACGGGAGAGGAGAATCAAAACCAAAGAGAATGAGACTTTGCTATGCAGGAATCAATACCCTTTCTGCTGAACTACGGTTTGATAGGAGGAAGAGCTGGGCATTGTTTGCAGCTCTCCAAAATTATCCTGCCCATGCTTGGGTGACTGGATGACTTTGTTAGCTGAGCCCATGAAAAACTTAAATCAAGCAAGTATCTCTTCCCATGGACCTCACTCTCTATTGCCTTGACCCCTGTGTAGTTGTCAACACCTGTGCAAGTTGGGTACAGAATATCAGCCAATTCCGACTGGAAGCATGTTATGCATACTGTTCAGAAATGCAAATGTCTACACAAGGAAAAGGGCAGTGAAGGATCACTGCCCCCTTCTTGAATTCCTACCGAATTGCTCCTGGACCTCACCCCTTCTGCCAAATCAGATTAAATATGTGGCTAGCAGGGACAGTAGTAAAGCACCTTGGGCTTTAAGAATGTTTGACACTAGTGAAGGCCTCCATTTCAACTTAGAAATATTGGTCTGTTGTCCTCCTGCAATTCTGAACCACCTCCTGACTCTCAATTCCATTTTAATGGGTCATTTTCTGTTGCCTCTCCCTCTTTTATTGACAAAATGATTTGCAGTACTCTCGTGGCAGGAACCCGTGGGGTTCATTATCCACTTTCTTTCCCACATGACACTCCAGGGAAAAGGCTCCCACACAGAAGACCTTTCGCCCACATCCGCAGTACTTTTTGAAGGAAAGTTCCAGAGTCCCCTTCCTAGCCATAGCAGCAGGCCATGGCATTCACCCACTGGTTTGTAGCCTGCCTGGAGCACGGCTCATTTTGCATGATGTCACTATGACCAAGGCCGGGATACAGCCATAGGAGCATCGGGCCCTATTTTCGGTTGGAGTTTAGGCAAAGATTCCAGTCAGTCTTATGTATTATCCCAGTCATCATCCATGTTCCAGAATAGGGGGAAGATCACAGTGGTTGAAAGAGTGTCTCTGCAGGGCAGTCAGGAGACCTGAGTTCTACAGACCAGTATAGAGGATGCATTAAAAACCGCCAGACAAACTTTCTTTTGAAGAGGACATTTGATAGTAAGTGCTTTAAAAACTTGACATCAGTAAGCTTCCTGAGTTTGACACTCCTGTCTTTTTTTCCAAATGTATTTATTTATTTTTAAAAACCCTTGTGCTCCTTTGATTAGACCTCGCCTGTCGGCATCAGCCTGAATGCAATTTTTACAGCCAAGTAAGCCCCTGAAAATCAGGATTCTTAATGGAAACCCCTCTGGTGTGAACAGTGATGCTCAGTGGTGTACTGTAACGGAGTCTTGGGCTGCTCGTGCCACAAATCAGCCGGAGACTGCTTAGAGTGCCCTTTTATTCGCAGTGTCAATTCCTACCACCATATATATACAGTCTGTTCAACCCAGCTCCCCGGGGGAGGGGGCAGCTAGCTTCCTCAGCCAGCAGGGATCTACAGCCCCAGGCTCCTCTTCCCCCTCTTGGCTTCTTTCCTGCCAGCTTTATATAGCCCCTTTGCTAATAAGGCCCGCAGGTGTTTCTCCTCAAGCCCTTAGGCAAGCCACACCCAGTCAGCGCCAATTAATTCCCCTTAATTGGAGCTAGGCTAACAGGGGCCTGGCTCAGGCCCTCCTGGCCAGCACCCTGTTACACGTACCTATATTGTTATCATAGAATCATAGGGTTAGAAGGGACCACAAGGGTCATCTAGTCTAACCCCCTGCCAAGATACAGGATTTGTTGTGTCTAAACTATCCAGCCTCCTTTTGTGACTAATGCATGTTGTAAAGGGTGGATGGACCAGCTGCCAGATACTGTCTGTGGTTCACATATTTGCAGGTCATTCCTGCATTGTGCTGGGTGAGATGTGAGACAGAACATCTCAGAGCATAAACATCTGTGTTGGGTCCTGAAGTCTGCCTATGGTAGCACAGCATTCAATCAGATTGTCTGTATAGCTAAATCTGAGTGTGCAGGTAAGACCTGTGTCCTGCTTCCACCTGTCATCACAGCTGCTAACACTGCAGTGTGCCGCTCCAATCTCTGGGAGTTTGTAGTGGAGAGGCAAACATTGTGGACCATATGCCGCTTTTGATCTTTGCTCAGAACTCCAAGAGTAAGAGTTTTCAGCAAAGATCAAAAGTGGCATATGGCGCACAATGTTTGCCTCTCCACTACAACCTCCCATAGATTGGAGCGGCACACTGCAGTGTTAGCAGCTGTGATGACAGGTGGAACCATGCTGATAGGTGGAACCATGACATAGAGTGACATGAGGAAGAGAAGTAGAATACTTGCCTTTGTGAATTACATACTATAAAGAAGGGACCAAATTCTTCTCTCGCTTACTAGGACAGCTGTAAATATAAAGAGAATGATATTACAATAGAACATAGAAACCCTTCCTTAGATTGGGCTCCATTGTGCTAGGTGTCATGCAAACCCCGATAAGACACAAGCCCTGACCTGAAGAGCTTACACTCTAGACAAGCCAGACAAAGGGTGAGAGGGGAAATGGAGGTACAGAGGGGTGAAGCATTTCATTCGCAAACTGTGACGTTGAATGCAGTTTCAGTTAAATACGTGAAACTTTGTTATGGCCTGTGGACTGCTCTGTCCAAGGGTCTGTGTTCCTTCTAACTGAACTCCTTATATTCCCTGTTCCTCTGGTGTCCCGTCAATAACAATCCCTCAAGGAAAAATTGGCCGTCTAGCTCCCATTCTACTAACCATGATACATCTCCCCTATTTTACAAATATTTTAATATACAAATTTAAAATAAATAATTTACGCCACTCCTTGTTCCTTTTGGCCAGAGGTTGCTAGCAGAGAGACCGGTGACAGACTCTAATAGTTACACAATCTTTCAGATGGTTTGGTCTCTGCAACAGGTTACCATGCTGGGAATGACTATCTCTGTCTCCCTGTCACCTGTCTTTGAGTCTGGTCAACTATCTCTCTGTGGAGTCTCCTCTCTCCCTGTGAAGTTGGTGTCCAAATGGTTCTCTGACTCTCCGTTCTGTGGTGATCTCTGTAGCCTTCGTCTGTGGATTGGGTCTACTAGCTCATAAGTGGCCCCTGTTTCGCTGGATCACTTGTCCCTCTTGCATACTCACCTCATATGACTTGGGTGTCACTGCACCCCCCACAATGCCGTTAGTCCACTCGTTCTGATGTCTCTCTCATGGTTGGATCCTCATAGGAGTGCCTGTTTCCAGGGCTGGAAAGTCCTTAACTGACCTGTTGTGTTGTAGTGCCTGCTTTCTCTGATTGTTTAGACTCATAGATTCCAAGGCCAGAAGGGACCACTGTGATCATCTACTCTGACCTCCTGTATACACGGGTCATGGAAATTCCCCAAAATAATTCCTAGAACAGGATTTTTAGAAAACCATCCAATCTTGATTTAAAACTTGTCAATGACGGAGAATCTACCACAACTCTTGGTAAATTGGCCATCTCCTCTCAGCAGTATCTTCAACCTTCTGGCTGCAACAGGTCTCCCCTCACTGGTATCAGGGTTTTGGACTGGGCTGGACTGTTTTGGCACCCCTGTGATGGGGTATTCCTGTGTGCCAAAAATGCCAACAAGAGGTCTGAACCAGTAGAAACTGCCTTGTGAACAGTCTCTTAGCTGTTTTCATAGTTAACTCCGTCTTACCATTAGTCTATGGGTATGCTGGGGAGAAGGTATGGTGGTCAAACTCCCATTTGCATGCAAATTCCTTTAATTCTTCTGAGGAAAATTGGGATCCATTGTCAGTGAATATAGTGCTGGGAATGTCATACCTCACAAACTGGGCCTTCAGTTTGCCAATCACTGACTTGCTCCTTGTATCAGGCAGAGCATCAATCTCCCAGAAATTCAAATAATAGTCCACTGTAATCAAGTACTGCTTTTCCTTGAAGGTAAGAAAGTCTGCACGCATTTTTTTCCCCATGGTTGGTTGGGTAGCTCATGTGGTAACAAAGTCTCTTTCTGCCGGCAATTATCAAATGACTGGCAGGAATCACACCCTTCTATCAAGGAGCAGAGTTGTATATTAGTTTCTGGCAGTAAAAACACTCTCAAGTCTATCTAAGACAGCTGTCAGATGCCCCACATGATTTTTTGCTTGACATCCTCACATAATGAGATGGGGACAACAGTTCTCTGTCTCAAAATATGACTTCATCCTGCACACTCAGCTCATCTTTAATTTGAAAATATTGCTCTGCTGTTATCGGTACTTGCCTTTTGTCTTCTAGCCACCCTGCTAGTATCACTCTCTTGACTGTCTGTAATTGGGTATCCTTATCCGAAGCCTCTTTGATATTCAACAGCAAAGCTTACAGAAATCATACTGAGACATAGTGAAGCATGTTAATGTAATGTCAATATCCTGATTCCATTCTCCCAATTTGCTAATGCTGGGTATGTGTGCCCTGCTCATGGGGTCAGCTAATACCAGTAACTGTCCTGTACAATATCTGATCTCTACCTGATAGCCCTGGAGGACCATCAACATGTGTTCTAAGAAGGGGCTTCCCCATGATTGTCTCTAGGGATCTGTGGAATGATTGCACTATTACACGGTGGCCTTAGGTGTATAGAGGGAATTGCTCCACTCCAAACACCCCAGTCAGAAGTTATTTTTCTATTTGGGCGATTCCCTTGTTCATTCTCTGACAGGGATCTGCTGGCATAAGTGATGGATTGATCCTGCAAAAGAGCTACACCTTATTTCTTCGATTCATCATGCTGGAGTGTCAGTGGTTCTCTGGACTGCTAGTACTTCTGGATGGGGCACACACTATCATTTCTTTCAACATTTCAAATGCTTGCTGTTGGGGACATGCCCAATCCCACTCAGCATCCTGCCTTGTGAGTTGACATCTGGATTCTACTACTACAGCCAGATGAGGACAGAACTTGGACCAAAATTTGTATCATTCCTATGAAGTGCTATACCCCTTTCACATCCACAAGACCAGGTATGTCTCTGACTGCCTTGATGGTGTTGAGATTTGCTTTCAGTCCCTCTGCTATGAACAGATGGCCAATGTATGTCACCTCACTGTTTGAATCATATTTTTTCTAGGTTGAGTTTTATGTTCTTATCCCTGCATCACCGTGGAAAAGCCTGTAGTTTTATGTTTTGGTCTCGTTCAGCTTCTGTATCATTGCTCCGTTCACCTACAATTATTTTTACCCTAGGCAGTCCTTCCAGCACTAGGGTGAGTCTTCTCTGGAACAACTCTGGTGCTGGGCTTATGCCCATTGGCATCTGTAGCCATCTGTAACGACCAAAAGGTGTTGCAAAGGTTGTCATGCTGGACTCCTTATCAAAGCCTATCTGGCAAAACTTATTCCTCACATCACACACACACACACACACACACACACACACACACACACCACAAAGATTATGTCATTGGAAAGTTCTTGTAAGATGTCATCACTTGTGGGTGGTGGATAGTGGCATCCGTGTTAATGCCCGGTTCAGTGGCTTTCGGTCTATGCAGATGCATACTTTGCATCATGGCTTCTTTACGATATCCCTGCTATGCAGACTTTTGAGCTCTTTGTGTACCTGATTATGTAGTGCCACTGGAATTTTCCTTTGTGGGAAGCACACACGTTCCACTGTGGGATCTACTTCCAGTCACAGCTTTTCTCTGAGGCAGTCATCTCCTTTGAAAACATCCCCATATGCTTTTAAAATTGTCTCCACTGTCTATAGGACTCCCCTTTTTGCTTCTTGCACTGCAGCTATAAATTCTGACACTGCACCCTGATCAGACCCACAGCTTGCATAGCTCTATTCTCCAAGAGCAGTCTGTGATGCTTCCCATCCACTACCACACACTTCAGTTGGTACTTCCTGTTATTTTTAGGGTTAGTTACTCTGAGGTCACATTTCCCTATGGGCTGCATTGTGCTCTGGTTGGACATTATTAGGTTGTGCCTGCTTTTTGTAATGGACGTGTTCAAGTCCAATTCACCCCAAGGAAGCACATTGCAGAAAGCCCCACTATCTAGCTGAAATCAAACAGGGTATTTCTCTATTGACATTGTTGCATGCACAGAGGTTGGTATTGTACCTTGTTGCTTTCCTGTCCTGGAAGCCTGATCTGATATTCTCTTGGATTTAGAGAGTCATGACGTCATCACCACTGTCTGGTGTGCCAACCCCCTCTTGTACAAGTCTGGCTGAATGTTTCTGAGATTTTCTGCTCTTGCACTCACTGATAAAATTACTCAACTTGCCACATTCCTTGCAATGCTACCTTAGTGCAATGCCTTTCTCCTGTACTTGCTCCTGGTGTCTCCCACAGTCAATGCAGCGCACTATAGGTATGGAACCCTGGCTACCTGCTCTCCTTCACTGCTGTCTCACTTCTGAAGGTGTTGTACCTTCTTGGGCTTTCATCCTTTCTTCTTGCATCCGAAGAAGTGGGTATTCACCCACGAAAGCTCATGCTGCAAAACGTCTGTTAGTCTATAAGGTGCCACAGGATTCGTTGCTGCTTTTACAGATCCAGACTAACACGGCTACCCCGCTGATCCTTTCTCTTGAGGCTTCTGCTCCACTTCCCATGTCTACACAGCTGTCTAATGTAAGATCACCTTCCTGGAGAAGCTGTTTCTGCAGGTGGTGATCCCAGGTGCTACAGACTATACTGACTTGAATCAGGGAGTCTATCAAATGTGCAAAATTCTATGTAGCAGCCAGTGCGCATAAGGCAGTAACATAGGGGTCTACGCCCTTGCCTTTGGATTGGTATCTAGTGAAAAACCTATGCTGCTCCACAGATTTTTTTCTGCTTTGGGGAGCAATAGGTCTCCAGGGCTCTGAGGACTGCTGTGAGGCTTGAGGCAGCAATTAGCTTCAGAGCGGAGCAGATCTCTCTGCCTCATCCCCCAATAAGATTAAGTAACAATTTTACTTTCCTGATGTTGTCATCCTCCTGCATGGCAAGGTCTGTGGACAGCTCGAACGCCTCCTTCCGCTGTGCCCATCACTGGGTTTGTGTCTGCAAAAGCCAGGTTTCTGGGGGATTTCAGAGTTCCGTGGCTCACGCTGCCAGCTGCTGCACTTCAGAGAACTCAACAGCTCAGATGCTGCCACCAAGTTTCATTTACAACGAGTGAAGCCGAATGCAGGTTACATTGAACCAGGGAAGTGTCACTAAACCGTGTCCACGTGGCGGAGTTGCTTGCAGCCTAATTCCCCACCCTGTCCCTTTCCACTGGTGTCCCATCCGGGGAACATTGGCCTTCTGACTCCAGTTCCACTGATCATAATACAGAGGGGTGTTTCTAGTGGAATTTCATAGGTATTGGTACTAGGCCCAATTCTGTGCAATATTTTCATCTATGTTCTGGAAGTAATTATAAAATCACTGCTGGTAAAATTTGCAGATGGATGGTGGATGGGCAAATAATGATGAGTCAAGGCCGTTATACAGAGTGATCCTTATTGCTTGGTATTCAGGCCCATTACAACAACAAAAATAGTTTTAATATTTAATATTTAATATTAGTTTTAGTACAACTATTTTGGAACAAGATATACAGGCCAGCCCCCTGGCATGGGGGATTGTATCCTGGAAAGCAGTGACTCTGAAAAGGATTTATGGGTTATAGTGGATAAGGAACTCAACCAGAGCTGTGTGGGATGCTGTGTCAATAAGGGTGAATGTATACACCTTTATTGACATGGGGGAGTGAGCAGGAGCAGGAGCAGGGAGGTGATTTTACCTCTGCATTAGTGAGACTCGTACGGGAATACTGCATACAGTTCTGGTGTCCACATTTAGAAAAGATGTTCAAAAACTGGACAGGGTGCAGAAAAGAGCCACAATAATGATTTGATGACTGGAGAAAATGCCTTACAACAAGAGATTTAAACAGCTCAGTCCGTTTAGTCACCTCTCAATCTTCTTTTTGGTAAACTAGATTATAGTGTGTAAGTACTTTCACAGGGAGATAATACCAGGGACTAAAGGGCTCTTTAATTTAGTAGAAAAATACATGACAAGAACCAATGCCTGGAAGCTGAAGCGAGACAAATTCAAACTGGAAGTAAGGCATGATTTTTTACCCCGGGTTGATTTAACATTTTGGAACAAAGTAACAAAGGAAGTGGAGGATTCTCCATCTCTTGATGTTTTCAGGTTGAGATTAGATGCCTTTCTGGAAGTTATACCTTAGTCAAACTTAAACTATTGGGCTCAATACAAGGGTAACCACATGAAAACTAATGTCCTGTGATATAGAGAAGATCAGACCAGATGAGTCCCTTTTGGCCTTAAAATCTGAACACTATGAAACTGACTTGCCCAGGACTACACAGCAGGTCAGTAGCAGAGCTGCAAATAGAATCCAGGTCTCCAAGATCCCAATCCATATTTATTGTGATTCAACTTTATTTCTGTAATGGGATGTGCCAACCCTCTCTAGTATGAACTGCATCCCCAAATCCTCTTCAGAGTAATAGCAGACTAGTGGGAAAGGGGGGATGGGGAGGGTATGCTTGGAGTACATGCTGGTGGAGGAAATATTTTCAGCTGGGACTTAAAATGAGGAGAATTGACAAAGCAGAGAGATACAGGAAGGCTGTTCCAGAGCACCCACAGAGGGGAGGATAGGAGAAGGCTCAATCAGGAGGTGGCTCCCTCACCAAAAACTGTGATATATTGTGTGGAGAGATAGGGATGGGGTCAATAAATACTAGGTGAGTCGAGGAAATGGTGAGGGAGATGGAGTCTTGAGGCAGGCTGAAAAGAATGGGCAGCCAGCTGAGAGACCTGAAAAGAGCGATGATGTGGCCACACAACTTTCCATGCTTGGAAATAGAACAGCCCCCTGTTGGTTCCTCAGTTCTCTCTCTAGAAATTGTTTCTGTCAATTTTAATTTCTCTTGTACTGACTAGGCAGAATAAAAGCAAGGTAGAAACATATTGTACCCCAGGTGAGACTTTGAATGATCTTTTATGCAGCTTTAAACTATACATCTGTTGACAATATCTGGGGATATGCTGTCCATGTGCAAATACGTTAGGATTCAAGTGTATATCAGGAGGGGAGTACTGCATAAAGGAACTTATGGGGATTTAATGAAAATGTACATTTAAAATATTAAATAGGAAAACTGTATTAAATGGCACAAACCAAAATACATTAGGAAATTGAATCTGTACATCTCATGAAAGAACTTGTTTATCATTCTATTTCCAGCCCAGTTTCTGAAAGAGAGAGGTTTGGATAAGTTCAGCTAAGATACAAATGTACTTTTGCATGCTTATCCCAACAAACCTCTTGAGGTTCACCGGTACCATTAATCATAGTTAGGGATGGGAAAACATCCAAAGGTTCAGCATGCTGATTCAGTCCGGATAAGCAGTCAGAAGTCTGGATGTTTATTCAAAGACTTTTTTATATCTTCACAAGGGTAAGGCAGCAAGGAGACCACGGCACAGATTTTCCATGCAGCCTCCACTTAGGCAAATAGCATTTTGTAACTGCAATGTATTAGCTGTTGGGCATCTCAGCATGAGTTTGTAATTAGCACGTAGGAGCTGTTTCCAGATTTTCTGGAGTCTGGTGTGATCTTGGCCATGTCACTCAGTTTTATTCCTTTATATATCTATATTTATATCTGTATAATTAATAGATTTCTAAAGCCAGAAGGGATCGTTATGGTCTTCTAGTCTGCCTGCCTGCCTAATACAGGCCGTTGAATTTCACCAAATGATTCCTGCATCAAGCCCATTATAACATCTGGTTGAGGTAGACCAGGGAAATCCGCTGGCGGGCCGGGATGGTTTGTTTACCTGCAGCGTCCGCAGGTTCAGCCGATTGTAGCACCCACTGGCCCTGGTTCGCCATTTCAGGCCAATGGGGGCTGTGGGAAGCTGTGTGGGCCGAGGGATGTGCTGGCTGCCGCTTCCCGCAACCCCCATTGGCGTGGAATGGCGAACCGTGGCCAGTGGGAGTGGCGATTGGCTGAACCTGCGGACGCTGCAGGTAAACAAACTGTCCCGGCCCACCAGCAGATTTCCCGGATGGGCCGTGTGCCAAAGGTTTCTGATCCCTGAGCTAGANCAAGCCCATTATAACATCTGGTTGAGGTAGACCAGGGAAATCCGCTGGCGGGCCGGGATGGTTTGTTTACCTGCAGCGTCCGCAGGTTCAGCCGATTGTAGCACCCACTGGCCCTGGTTCGCCATTTCAGGCCAATGGGGGCTGTGGGAAGCTGTGTGGGCCGAGGGATGTGCTGGCTGCCGCTTCCCGCAGCCCCCATTGGCGTGGAATGGTCAACCGTGGCCAGTGGGAGTGGCAATTTGCTGAAGCTGCGGACGCTGCAGGTAAACAAACTGTCCCTGCCCACCAGCAGATTTCCCGGATGGGCCGTATGCCAAAGGTTTCTGATCCCTGAGCTAGATCATATCTTTTGGGAAGACATCTAATCTTGATCTGAAGACTTCAGGTGATGGAGAGGCCACTATATCGCTAGGCAAATTGTTCCAATGGTTAATTTGCCCTCACTTTTAAAAATGGGCCCCTTATTTCTAGCCTGAGTTTGTCTGCCATTATCTCCCAGCCATTGACTCGTCTCTGCTAGATTAAAGACCTCACTATTGTCAGAAATCTTGGTTCAATGTAGGAACATACTTAGAATGTGATCAAGTCAACTCTGAACCTTCTGTTGGATACAACTAAATAGATTATGCCTGTTTTGTATCTCACCATAAGACAGGTTTTCCAGAAGATAATTGTAAGAGGGATAATACGTTCATATCTTGCAGGCTCATTTAATGTCCATAAAGCATTTCGCAGCCCTTGGTTAGAAGATTCTCTACAGGTGCAGATCACTATGGGGGAGTTGGTGGTGGTGATGTCTGAGGATGCAAAACTTGAGACCTCATGATAATAGCGTCTCTCATAAGGTTTGTGACACTCCTTGTTCAGTGTTCAAGTAGAGAAAGAGAGAGACAAGACAGTGCAATGGTCAGGCTTCATTCTTGCTTCCACTTCTAATGTCCTCTCTCATCTAGCACTTCCTGAAAGCAAGGGCTTGTCTAGATGATTGGTAAGTGTGCGCCAAGCTGGGGTGTAAATCTAGAGTGCATTCGCATGTCACACACACATGGTCCATTTGGACCCTGCTACCACACATTAACATTTAATTTACTCTGCTTTAAAATGGGAGTAGGTCAGTGTGCACCAGGGAACTCTCAGTGTGTGGTAGCAGGGTCCACATGGACAGTTCGTATGCAGCACACTAGGGCACTGTAGATTTATACCCCAGCTTGCAGCACTCTTAACTGTTCCTCTAGAGAAGCCCTACATTTCCAGACATTACGCTATATCCGTCACACAGAAGCATAAAGGGGAGTAACCCCTCTGTTCTCTGCATACCTGCGTAGCCTTGTTGGAGATTGCACCTGGAGAACAGGTGCTGAATATTCAGTGTGTTGGCGGTTATGGCATCCTCCCCACACCCAGTACACTGACCACTGCAGCTGAGCTGGCCCAGGGCTCATAGGTGCTGGAGCTAGAGATGCTGGGGGTGCTGCCGCACCCCCTGGCTTGAAGTGGTTTCCATAATATATACAGTTTACAGTTTGGTTCAATGGCGCTCAGCACCCCCACTATACAACTTGTTCCAGCACCTCTGCCAGGGCTAGGGTAGTAATTTTCTCCAGGTAAGAGCCGGCAGCAGATTATTGCCTTCACAGGTATGATTACTTCCCTGCCTTGCTCATGGGGCTGCACAGTCATATACAGTAACTCCTTGCTTAACATTGTAGTTATGTTCCTGAAAAATGCTACTTTAAGCGAAACAATGTTAAGCGATTCAAATTTCCCCATACGAATTAATGTAAATAGGGGGGGTTAGGTTCCAGGGACGTTTTTTTCCTCCAGACAAAAGACTATAANTGCACCTGGAGAACAGGTGCTGAATATTCAGTGTGTTGGCGGTTATGGCATCCTCCCCACACCCAGTACACTGACCACTGCAGCTGAGCTGGCCCAGGGCTCATAGGTGCTGGAGCTAGAGATGCTGGGGGTGTGGTTTCCATAATATATACAGTTTACAGTTTGGTTCAATGGCTCTCAGCACCCCCACTATACAACTTGTTCCAGCACCTCTGCCAGGGCTAGGGTAGTAATTTTCTCCAGGTAAGAGCCGGCAGCAGATTATTGCCGTCACAGGTATGATTACTTCCCTGCCTTGCTCATGGGGCTGCACAGTCATATACAGTAACTCCTTGCTTAACATTGTAGTTCTGTTCCTGAAAAATGCTACTTTAAGCAAAACAATGTTAAGCAAATCAAATTTCCCCATACGAATTAATGTAAATAGGGGGGGTTAGGTCCCAGGGACGTTTTTTTCCTCCAGACAAAAGACTATAGATAGCTAGATAGACACATACACAGTATACGTTTTAAACAAACAATTTAATACTGTACACAGGAATGATGATTGTGAAGCTTGGTTGAGGTGGTGGAGTCAGAGGGTGGGATATTGCCCAGGGAATGCCTTACTGCTAAATGATGAACTAGCACTCGGCTAAGCTCTCAAGGGTTAACACGTTGTTAATATAACCTCACTCTCTACAAGGCAGCACAAATGGAGGGAGGAGATACAGCATGGCAGAGAGAGACAGAGACACACTCTGTGTGTGTGTGTGTGTGTGTGAGAGAGAGAGAGAGACACACACACACCCTGTGTGTGTGACACAGAGATAGGGAGAGACAGAGACATACACCGTGTGTGAGAGAGAGAGAGAGAGATGCACATTGCCCCTTTAAGTACGCCGACCCCACTCTAAGTACACTGCCTTTTTTCAGTCCTGATCCCTGTTGTGTCCCCCCCCCACTCTGTGGAGATGGGGTACAGGAGTGGGGGGAGGGGGACACCCTGACATTAGCACCCCTCTTCCCCCTCCCCCCACCACACAGCAAGCAGGAGGCTCCTGGGAGCAGCTCCAAGGCAGAGGGCAGGAGCAACACACGGTAGTGGGGGAAAGGACAACTGAACTGCCTGGAAATTGATAGCCTGCTGGGCGGCTGCTGCACAGGGAATTTAGGGGAGCTGATAGGGGGGCTGCCGGTCCACCCTGGTTCCAAGCCCCCACCAGCTAGCTGCAACGGGCTGCTCTTCCTGCAAGCAGTGGACAAAGCAGGTGGCTGCCAAACAATGTTATAAGGGAGCATTGCGCCACTTTAAACGAGCGTGTTCTCTAATAAATCAGCAATGAAACAACGTTAACTGGGACGACATTAAGTGAGGAGTTACTGTACATCCCTTTATATGGGCTATATGTGAATGGACCACTGAGAACAATGCTATAACCAGCAACTAGCTCTCAGGCCAGCCTTGATCATGCAAGGACTGTGAATAATGTGATTTTTCTAACACAGGGCTGAAATCTACAGGTTTCATGCCAAACACGCTGAAATCACACATTTCTTAGCATACATGCCATTTGTTGTGAACACGTCCTAAATTATTAGATAAATTGATCAGAATTAATGTTAGTCTGATTAAGTCTGAACTTAATCTACTTTAGACATTCTTATTTCAGTTCTTTTCAAAATACAATTAACTTACAGAACTGATTAGTTTGACTAGTCTCTGATTTTACAGATGGCAAACTTCCTTAACCATTGCAAACTCTTTAATTATATTGTCTCCAATCCAAATATCACCGAGTGATTTGACAAAGTACTGAATATTATGAGGTTTATATTCCAAGATTATGTGCACTGTTGTCATTAGATATTTTTAAGTGTCAAACAAACCTCATTAAAGTTAAAAAAAGAAAGGTTAGAGATAAGAGGAAGAAGAGCTGGCATCTGTGACTAAACCAGAGGTTTTGTAGAAAACGCTTAACACTCCTCCCCCGGCCTTTTTCTTTTAACCTCAACAGCTGCCTTCTCTATCTGAAATGTAATTAGGAATATCCCTGACCTCACAGTAAACACTGCAGTATGGGCCAGGTTCACAAGTATAATTTAGCTGTTTGAATGATATAAATCAGCTGCAAAACCATTTATGACGACTCCAGGTTTATAATTGCTTTGTATCACCAGAGAGGCATAAAACAGTTGTAGCACACTAGTGAAGCTTGTGTAGTCTATACCACACCCACCACCAGGGTCTCTGAGCACATTAAAAAATGCATTCAGTGACAGGATTAGCATCTGGCCTGTCTGTGGTTCTTTTCCTACCCTCCTTTCCCTAGGGGCAAAGTTGCGTGAAAATCTCTTAAAAAAATTATTTGACTTTAATTCACTTTTATTACATATATGTGTTTATAATAGTGAAGGCATGGTCAAACAAGCAGGCCTGACATGTGATGCTTTGTGTGTGTGTGCGTGTGTGTATTGTCTAATCTATTGATTGTGGATTAATTAGAATTCCCAATTCACATTCTGTGTTCTGGCAGGGTTCTGCGTAAAGATCAGACCCAGAATTATTACAGTTCTCACTGGGATAAGTACCCTGGTTTGCACAGGAGTGACACTCATGCTTAGGAAAGGTCTTCTGACTTTGTGATTTTGTTAATTGTACTAATAAAAATATTACAAACACTCCGAGCCAGTAGATAGAAATAATACAGGATGGTCAAAATGCCTGGCATTAGAGTATTCATATGCATACACCATTCTCTGCAGAAACTTAGAACTGGTGAGACAAGTGGTCCTATCTCTGGCATGCCAGAAGGATCTCGGTGGTCAGCCCTTTTATAGGGTTATATGGCCACCATGTGAATATTCATAAGGATGTTTGGCCTCCTCTATCCGAACTTCCTCAGCCTAATAATGTTGGGGTGCGATCCTCTCATAGGTTATCATATAATCTACCCCAAGCTTATTAGCTTGGTCAATAGGTTACTGTAGAATTCTTATGATTGAACATCTGCTGATGTTCCTATTGTAGAATACCCAAAGCTAGCATCAACTGGGATTTTGCTGTTACCTATCAGTAGTTTAGTCATAGTAGTGTATAACAAAATTTTATCTCATGATATATTATGATCTAGGGTTACTCTTGGTTAGCCTTTAGGCCTCAATAAGTTTGGCTAAGCTATTGTCTTACAGGCTTTAAGGCCTTTAGGCTTATTGCATTACTGCCTTAACTTATACCTGTGCCTTACCTAGCAAATAGTTATTCCTATAGGCTACAGTGTTGCTCCTTTAAATTCTAAAATGTCATAGTTTTAAGGCCAGAAGGGACCATTATGATCATCTAGTCAAAGAACCTCACCCAGTGATTCAGACCCCAAGCCCATAACTTCTGGTTGAACTAGAGCCTATCTTACAGGGTATGTCTACACTTGGAGCTGGAGGACAGCTCGAGGAAACATATTCCTGCTATCTGTGATTGAGCTACTGCATTAAAAATACTAGTGTAGCTGCAATAGCACGGGTAGCCGCTCAGGCTAGCTGCTGCCGCTCAGGCTAGCTCAGGCTAGCCGCTCAGGCTAGGGCTCAAGGGGGTTTGTATTAGGTGAAGCTTGTCCCTCCTACCGCTTTCTGCTGCCCATGCTGCTGCAACTATGGCACTATTTTAAGTGGGCTAGCTCAATAAGAGCGAGCACAAGTATGTGTCTCCAAGCAGAGAATTGCAGCCACACCTCCAAGTGTAGGCACACCCTTAGAGAGATCTCCATTCTTGATTTAAAGACTTTAGGTGACAGAGACTCCATTACACCCCTAGGTAAGTCGTTCCAATGGTTAATTACTCTCTATGTTAAAAACATGCACCTTATTTCTAGTCTGAATTTCTCTCTCCCTGTAGAGTCGTGTAGCCATTTTATTTTCAAGAAATGTTTCAGACAGAGTAGACATACTCTACTCTCTCATGCAGACTTTCCTTGGTACTTTCCTTGTTGTTTTCCATAATCTAAAATAAGTCTTGTCAGACTGAAAGTACATACCTAGTTCTTTGGTGAATAGAAATACAACATTCTATTGCGTCTGGAGTAGTCCCAAAGGGTAAGGACCTAGTTTTCAGAAGTGCTGTGACCTCACAAATCTGATTCATTTCAACTGGTGTTTGGATGCCTGGCATTTTTAAAATCAGATCCTAAGAACAATGGGATTTGATGCAACAGTCACCTAATCTGTGTTTTCTAGGACTGAGACTCCTACAATGGATTGTGCAGGATATCAGCAAAGAAATGGG
The DNA here is from genome assembly GCA_003942145.1 of Platysternon megacephalum. Lineage (NCBI taxonomy): Eukaryota > Metazoa > Chordata > Testudines > Platysternidae > Platysternon > Platysternon megacephalum. The sequence continues at coordinate 1,105,913 of QXTE01000211.1, read as the reverse complement.
GTTGGTTAGGGAGAGACAAGAAGTCCTTATCTAAATCAAGTCCAATGCTGAAAATTTGGTTTTAATTTGTGTTATTTGGGCAAGCATGAGTCCGGTTCTTATTTTTAATGAATTACCGGTAGTTAGCTCTCCTATTCCTTATTAATCACCCAGCTTGAAAAATGTAGAGGCTATGTCTTGGACATATGCTCAATTTAGCTGAGTGATCAAGGTTACAGAAGGATGGAAAGCATCAGAGATGCTTGCTGTCCAGCCCTGTTAGTGTCAACTAATCTCTTATTGTTATTTTGGCTCATGAATTTAATCACAATTAATACAGTACCTATTTACATACACAAATATAATTTCTGCATTTGGAAATTGTAAGATATATTCAATTATTGGATTAAAAAATCACCTGGGTATATGTGACTATGTAAATATAGAATTAATTTGCATTATTAAATGGTTTTCATCCCAAACCAAAACAGATGGAAGAAGTAAAACAGATAAAGCAAAGAAAATAAGAAAAAACAATTGCTAATAATGCCATTTATTAATGTTAACAAATAATCAAAGTTACAGGGTCTCCCACTGAAAGAATGTTGCTCACTTTGTAATTCAAATGAAGATACAAAGGCCACTCAGTTTTAGATTTAGAAAGAAAAAATGTCTCACTAGTTTGCAAGCCATTGATGTTGTGCTAGGTGCATTACTACACAAATAATTAAGACATTTTTCTTATACATCTTCTAATTGGTGGTTCTTTGGTGCAAAACTACTTTGAGGACCCAAAGTTTCTTTTTTGTTGTTGTTTCTTCATGGGAAGAGATAGGAGGATTTAAACAGAAGAATGTGTTAAGGCGTCTAAACGTTGCTGACATAACTGCTATTAGTGTCAAGTGGGTACAGCCCCAGGGTGTAACGATGAATAATGGGATAAAACTCAGGAGAGAAAAATGTAAGCCAAATACACCTCTACCCTGATATAACACGACCCGATATAACACGAATTCGGATATAATGCGGTAAAGCAGCGCTCTGGGGGGGCGGGACTGCGCACTCCGGTGGATCAAAGCAAGTTCGATATAACGCGGTTTCACCTATAACGCGGTAAGATTTTTTGGCTCCCGAGGACAGTGTTATATTGGGGTAGAGGTGTATCAGTTGGGGAAAGTTTTCTGAGTAATTGAAAACTGGGCTGGACAAAGAAATGTAGGTTATATTATAGAGGGCAATCCTGTATTGTCACGAGGGATGGACTAGATTATCTATACTTGTGGATGTTTTCCATTTTTAACTTCTCTGATATTTATGATTTGAGCAATGGGTTTACTGCAGTGNCAGTTTTCTGAGTAATTGAAAACTGGGCTGGACAAAGAAATGTAGGTTATATTATAGAGGGAAATCCTGTATTGTCACGAGGGATGGACTAGATTATCTATAGTTGTGGATGTTTTCTATTTTTAACTTCTCTGATATTTATGATTTGAGCAATGGGCTTACTGCAGTATACACAGCTGAGATCAGAGACTCTGCTATGAGAATGGCTTTTTAAATTCTAAACTACAAACTAAGTGGTCTATATACAATGCTGCCTGAAGAGTTTGAAACACAGATGATTAAATTGTCAAAAAAATGAGCAGTGATTTTTTTTCCGGTGCTTCAATTTTGGTTGGCTAACTTGAGATATTAAGGTGCCATGAAGAGGGACCTGATTTTCAGCAAGTGTAAAGGACTCACTCTTTTAAAATCAGACCTTGTTAAAATGTTTCAGGTTGTGCTCTCAAATGCAGAGTTACCAGAACCCTAGGAATAACTATTAAGTATCATCGGTATCATGATGATAGCATTTTGGCCATCATTCTGTGAATCCCAAGGATAAGATATTGATCAATGGATTCATTCCAAGGATCATGTCTATTTACAATCCTGGAAACATGAATGTACCTTCTCTTAATTTTGTTTTCTTCATCATTCTGTCTTTGAGACTACTTTGTTAAACCTGCTATATATCTGCAGCTCATTCTCCCGCAGGTGCTAAAACCCACTCTTTCATTCTTTTGGGAACTGTGAAAATAAATAATAATATGCAGTGTAACCTACTTAAGGTTCAGGAATGACGTCTACAAATGCAGAACACTGTGCCACAAAATCCAATGGAAAAATATTTGCAATAGGTTTCAAGGCCATTTCATAACCCACCCATGTAACTTTTTGTGAATTTTTCACATTGTGACCAATTTTGCTTTGAAACATGAAAACTCCCATTTTCTATAAATGTTATGAGGAATTTAATTTCATCCGAACAAAATTTCAGACTTTGAAAATATTGATGACATTATGTAAAACAACAACAAACATTTGAGTTAAATATACAATTTTACTAAGTACTCGTCCTGGTTTTTATTAGAAGATTTTCAGGGTTGGGGAGGATTTATGTTTTATTTTGTTTCGTGTTTTTTTTAAAAATTGGACCTTTTTGTATATCCACAATGAGCCCTAGTAGATACAGTTAGCCAGGGAATTCAGCACAGAACCATATAACTGTAAATGTCTAGTTTCAAACTACTACCGAGAGAAGGGACTAACCATCAGTGATTGTAATATGAATCCTGCAGAACCACAACCAGGTAAAGGACTGAATGGGCATAGAAAAATAACTGCACACTTCCCCATAACAGAGGTCTCTCTAAAACAGAGCTGAGTCACAATGCTGGGACGAAACTTACATTTGTCCTGCTTGTACCATGCTTTTCATGGAGGATTTAACATTTTCAGAGCTGTCAATCTCAGACCTTTAGCAAGAATGTAGCTCACTTAAAAATGAAGAATATGTATTTTAGTTATTTTTAACTCATTATCCTACATTTCAGCTATGAACTTTTACACTACTTCGCTGTAGTTACATTACTTCACTCCTTTTCTTTTTAACATCTCACTTCCCTTGCTATTCACCCACCGCTAGCTTCATTTATTCATAATGCCCTAGGTGAGCTGTTTTTGTCTGTGGTATTCTTAAGAACACTAGTTTGCAAAAGGATCTTTGCAAGAGAGAATTATGCAGACAAAAGAGAAGCTGGCAACACTCGCAGCAAGGAGAGATTATGTGAGGTGACTTCATCCTGACACTTAAATGCAGGCAAATATTCTTACAATATTAGTAGAGCATGGGATGTCAAGAATACACAGGGATATTTGTATTCTATTAGCAAATAGGTGTGTTTGTACATTTAAAAAAAATCAAAACCAGAAATGCCAGGGTGGGGAGGAAAAAACTGCTAAGGAAGTAATCCTCTCATGTGAAGAAAACAGTATTGTACTATGTAACAGATGAAAGCCTCTCTCTGTGGTATGAAAGAGATAAAATAGACAACCAATAAATATTCCATAATCCAAATTCATTGTTCAACCCATATACACCTAGCTCCTGGCCAGCAGCCCAGATATAAACATCAATGGCCTATATGTAAGCACTGCCTTCATGAGTACTGAAAAATACTATACTGAGTTGCTGTGTAGCAGATAATACTCTGTATTGAAATAAATAGAATAGTGAAATATGAGCACATGCTATCAGCAGCAGTACACAGGGCTTGATCTAATCCAGTCCAAATTCTGGATTGAGAGTTTCAATCTAACCCAGCAATGTGAGATTTCTCTTACAATATGTACAGTAAAATCCAGGCACTGCTATTCTGGTAATAATAGTTTTATTTTAATAGGGCAATTTAAAAATTGAGATTCAACAGTCTTGCTTTCTGTCTTGATCTGGTTCTTGTCCTTTCATTTTTATCATATATTGGTAGAGTTTCACGTCTCTGTGCCATATTAAACCCTTGTTCCTGATTTGATGATATGATTGGAAAATGTACTATTAATTTGTTGTGATACACAACTTTACTGTAGCATTGTCTCTGCTTAATGTTTGCTCACTGGGATTGAAAGTCTCTGTGTGTGTGTGTTTATTTAAATAAAATAAATACACAATTGGAATAGATGTGGAATTACATATATTTATGTTTTGGATTGTATTACAGCCATGTTGATGTTACACAAAATTAACCAAAGGATTCAACATTCATAGTTAAGGCTCCAACCTTCTATAGGTAACTGTAATAATAGGACCAAATTATATAATTTTGAAATGGAGCCTCACTGTTGGTGAAGTAGGTATTGGAGGTTTGGTTCATTACTGTAGATTTCCATAACTCTGAACTCTTAACTTTTGTCTAAAGTGACTATTGTATGTGGATTCTCATTATTTATGAGAGAAGGCTTTCTTATGCTAGCATTGTCACATCAGCGGTTGACCTCGTCGGTTGCTTCCAAACAACTACTGTAATATTTAGAATTAGGTATATGGAGAACTTTCCCATGTCTATGGGACTATGTTACGCTCTTAGCATGGACTTAGCGTGACTTCTTTGGCGTTGACTACCGTCTCGGTGTAAATTCGGGGGAAATATGTTAAAGTACGGATGTCAAATTTTTCAGTTTTTGTTAGATTCACATGAGCTTTCATAGACACGGGTAGCCTCACAGCAGGCACATAAAGAAGCTAATTACGATGATTATTCAAATAGTTTTGTGTGAATAAAACAGGAGGGTATGCCGTCCTCTCTCATGTCCAACCATCAGCTGTCTAGCCTCATCTTCACCTTCAATCATGGGCAAAAGCTTCAGTAGAAGACAGTTTCACCAAGTCAGGGACTCTTTGAAGAGTTTCAGAGTAGCAGCCGTGTTAGTCTGTATCTGCAAAAAGAACAGGAGTACTTGTGGCACATTAGAGACTAACAAATTTATTTGAGCATAAGCTTTCGTGGGCATCTGACGCATCTGATGAAGTGGGCTGTAGCCCACGAAAGCTTATGCTCAAATAAATTTCTTAGTCTCTAAGGTGCCACAAGTACTCCTGTTCTTCTTTGAAGAGTGACTGTGACGTTGTGCAGTCTATATGATTTTGTAAAAACATGATNGGAACATTTTGGAACTGGTGAGGATCTTATCTGTATTTAGTGCAATTAGACATAGATTTGCGTATTTTATTTTATTTTGCTTGGTAACTTCTTTTGTTCTGTCTGTTACTACTTGAAATCACTTAAATCCTACTATCTGTATTTAATAAAATCACTTTCTACTTATTAATTAACTCAGAGTATGTATTAATACCTGGGGGAGCAAACAGCTGTGCATATCTCTCTATCAGTGTTATAGAGGGCGAACAATTTATGAGTTTACTCTGTATAAAGCTTATACAGGGTAAAACGGATTTATCTGGGTTTAGACCCCATTGGGAATTGGGCATCTGAGTGTTAAAGGCAAGCAGACTTCTGTGAGCTGTTCTCAGGTAACCCTGCAGCTTTGGGATAGGTGGTTCAGACTCTGGTCTGTGTCTGGAGCAGATAGGTGTGTCTGGCTATCAGCAAGATTGAGTGCTGGAACTACCAGTAGCTGGCAGGGGAGAATAGAACCAGAGGTAGCCTTGGCACATCAGCTGGCAGCTCCCAAGGGGGTTTCTGTGAACCAACCCGTCACAACTCTCTTTTGAAAATCATCTCCATAGGAATAACATCTTGGGGTCATTGAGTCTTAATGTCTCCAGATCAGATTTGCTCAGTTGACTACAACCCTCCCTGCAAACTCAATGTGGGTTCTGCAAATTAAAATGTTGTTCTCTCAGGTTGGTGCATCATCACCAATGATAAAGTTTACACCAATTAAATTCTACCCTTATTTGTGTCTGTGTTACTTGATGTAACTGACTGCAGATGTTTTGCCTGCAACTGTGACTTGATTAGCAGTTCTGCTGATAGGCAATCCAAAATAGAATCCATATCTCTGCAATAGCTATATTGGTTATTCAGGGCAATGGGAGTATAGAGTAGTTAGATTTTATATTTGTCACTAAAAGAAAAAGAGAATACAGGGGAAAAGCATATCTGATGAGTAGGAAGAAACCATATTTGTGAAAGGGCCTCTGGGCTAATGGACATCTGCCTTATGTTTTCCTGGGAGCATTAGCTATTTCCTGCATCAAGCCCATAATAAATTCTGCTTGAGATAGAATATATATATATGAAATATTAATCGCAGTTAACTCACGCAATTAACTCAGAACATTAATCATGATTAAAAAATGAATTGTTAAACAATAGAATACCAATTGAAATTTATTAAATATTATTGGATGTCTTTCTACATTTTCAAATATATTGATTTCAGTTACAGCACAGAATACAAAGTGTACAGTGCTCACCTTATATTATCATTATTGATTAGAAATATTTGCACTGTAAAAATGATAAACAAAAGAAACAGTATTTTTCAATTCACCTCATACAAGTACTGTAGTGCAATCTCTTTATCATGAAAGTGCAAGTTACAAATGTAGATTTTTATGTTACATAACTTCCGTGAAAAAACAAAACAATGCAGAACTTTAGAGCCTACAAGTTCACTCAGTTCTACTTCTCATTCAGCCAGTCGCTAAGACAAACAAGTTTGTTTACATTTACGGGAGATAATGATTTTGACAAAACACAAATAAGGTACCAATGTGAGATTTCTAAAGATAACTACAGCACTTGACCCAAGATTTAAGAATCTGAAGTGCCCCGGCCGTCCCTTCAATTTTGGGGGCGGGACCTTCCACCGCCGCTGTTGGGGGCGGCATTTCTAACCCTGGAAGATAGAGAAATAGAGGGAGCGGGGAACACATGTTCCAAAAAGTCTTTATAGGAAAAATCAGTGCAGCGGGGACCAACTATCTATGTACAGCCCAGGAATCCAGCTTGAGTATTACTGGAGTGGGCAATTATGTTTGCTTCAGTTGCCTAGACAGCACTCATATATTTTGGTGTGAAGGGGAGTTGTGTTTTTCAGCTGAGCAGGAGAATTCTAATATATGACAGTGTCTGCAGCCTCATTTTATTGTGCTGGTGTGTGAACCACAGGAAAAACATGATGCTGAAACCCAAACTATCCATGATATCTCTTCTAACCTCCCAACATATGCTCTCTAGGATGGTTCAGAGAAAATGTTGAAAAAGCATGTTTTTCCATCTTGTCCTAATGCTTGTACTGCACTTTATTCCAACAAACCCAGTGCATTAGGCAGCCTGGTTTGAAAATCAGAGGATATTTATCCCGATATGCATTAGCTCCAGTGCCTATTTTTATACTGATGGTTCCCTGCAGAGGAAGCGAGGGAGTTGCAGGTGAGTCCCATTTAGGGTTTCATCGTCTGCATTATGGTTTACATATTTACTCACATATAGCTTGAACATGCTACCTGTTCCCTGAAACAAACACCCACATCATTTGCTTCTCAGAAAGGTTTTTCCTGTATCTGTAGAACTTTTCCTGTGTTCACAAATGAACTGAAAGTGAGACTACTCGGTGTTATCTGTTGGTTTACAGTGAATACTGGCACTATATTATAGCTAAGGGATAGGCTTTCGTTGCTAATTCCAATTCACTAGAGACATGCAAATTTAGTACAGAAGCAGCTCTTGCTTGGCACAGTTGCTTGTCTTTCTTTGTGGATGGTCACTTACCACTACATGTGCATCTGGTTCCAGCTAACACATGGCAGTATCTAAATATTTGCCCATGCTAAGATTATTACTATTGCAGTAGTGCATAGAAGACCTAGTCTTGGATCATGACTCCATTGTGCTAGGCACTATAGAAATACATCACAAAGAGACGATCCTTGCCCGGTAATCCTACAGCTGAGAAGGGTGTTCCAACTATTGCCACCCTTCTTTGTATCCTTATTGTGGCAAGAGGCCTGTTACATTTCATCTATTTCCGGTGCTATAATCAGATTTAGGCTTAAACTAGACCCTGAACGAAAATGCCACAGAACTTTGGAGAAAATTTGGATGTGGAACTGAACTTTGTCGCTTGAGCCCACATTTAACCATAACATTTAAGAAGACAACACCCAGTTAGGCAATTCTTCCTACTGCAGTAAGAGATTATCTGTTGCATGCAGTGGCTACACCTAAATATTTGCCAATAGATGCCAGTTACTGTAGTAATCTCCTATTCTGATACTACTGGCTGGTCTCTCTTACCAAATGCTGACTCCTTAATTGCAACCACTGTATCTCCTTCCTCTCATCTCCATGTATATTTGGTAAGAAATCTAATCCTGCTTTTAATTTATTTTAACAAGGTATAACTGGTATACAATGAAGTAAAAATGAAGTTAAATGGGAGAGAAATATCAATACCACACAAACAATATTACCATTAATTAATTATAAACACTATTGATAGTCTATTTAGCAGGTTCTGGGGCAATTAGATCATAATAAAGTGCTTGAAATGAGCTAACACTTCTCTGTCTCTGGGAATTTGAAGACTAATTGCATGATGAGCACCGATGAAAGTTCTTGGACAGTCAAACAATCTTTTTTTGGCATTCAGGATCCACATAAACTACTTCTGCTGGAAAAAGACAATAAGGAAAAACACAGCTATTGCAACATTTCCTGATCAATCAGAATATGTTGTCTCATTCCTAGGACCTTATTGTATTAGGACACTAACTCAGTATTGTGCAGTTCAGAGTCTATCACGCCCCTTAGTAAAATCATTTCTAAATACTGGGGAGAATGTCATCAGTATTCCTACAATACACAGTTATATGTGTGTTGCCCTATGGGCCTTGCAAGCATGGTCTGTGCTGTGGAGGAAGGATTGATGAATATATCAGCTTCATGTAGCAGGGCCATATAGTCCTCCACCCTGAGAATCTGATGATAAAGATTGCTCCTCCATCATGCTCCCATAGCTGTGCAATTTCCACAGACGGCACCTTCATTTCTCCAGTGATGAGGCGATGTAGTGCTGTTATGATGTCATGACCCACCAGGCTTAATCATTGTCTTTCTTTGTGGCCTGTTTTTGCAGCTTTCTAGTCCAAGTTTACAGACTCGATGAGGGGAATAGTGGGTTAGGTAGATATTTGGGATTTACCAACAATGTATCTGGGTAGGTCAGGCAACTCTACATCTAACCCATCCCTCCATATAATACCTGTCAATACACAGCTCTCAAATTACATTGCGTCACCACAAAATGCATTGACTCACAGTATGGGGGTCACAGTTTACTTAAGGTGTTGGATGAATACAGAAAAAAAATCACAAATGCTGGAATTAAAACTGGCAAATCATTCTTCAGATATTTGCAACCCCTTTTATTTGCTTTTCTGATAACATTTGAGCAAGCAGATCCTTACCTGGAATTACATCAGGAAAGCGGAAGTGTGGAGAATACTTATGTAAAGTAGGTATGTTTTTGCACAGGAAGTGCTGGCAGCCATTTTGAAAGCTAATTGTGGATTGGGAGTTGGAAGAGGAAAATGGGAGTAGGGAAAACTAAATCAAAGCCAAATAAAATAAAATAAACACTGCTAGTGATGCCACCATAATTAAGTGTAAGAGCCTCAGGGGATAGTGTGTACCTTCCATATTGAGGTGTCTCATCTGGTGGCCAGACAGAGTGTCATGCGGATGATTGTCCTGGGCCCTGCTCCCTCATGAATTACTTGTATTCTTGTAATGCCTAAGGCACAGAACTATACGCACAGAGAACAGAGCACGGCCCTCGCTCCAAAGAGCTAACAATGTACAAAAGACAGACAGTCAGACTGATACAGACAAACAACAAAAAGACAATGTGTCAAAAGAGTAATAAAATGGTGTCCCAGATTCCCTCTTCTCCTGCTGATCACCCATGTGATCATTAAGCTACCAGTTGAACTGCTTCAGAATGTAGGCTCCCTCAACCACCCTCATATGGAAACACAGCTGTATTCTAGGGAGAAAATGCCAAAGGATTCTGAAGATGTGCACTTATCTGCTACCTCTCCCATGCTCGTATCTAGGAGGAGGGGGCAGGGGTCATGTGGCCACCCTTTTGATGTCCTGGTTTTAGTGGTAGCTTTCAACCACTACCTGTTTCTGCAGGAATGCACCAGGGTATTAGCTCTCTTTGCTTTCACTTAGAAGGATGTCTCTAGGTCAACAAGCTGACAGCCTAATAACTTGCCAAATTTTTTTTGCAAAGTTTTACGTCTTGGTTATTTATTTTGAAGTAGTTTTTTTAATCTTGGGCACCACATCCTCCATGTGTCTGCTTAGATCAGAGCACAGGAATGTCTGGGGTTTTAAGGATCCTAAGTGTTGATTTGCACCATGACTGTGGAATTAAGCATCCAAACTTAAAACAATTGGGTATTCAATCTTTCCTACATTCACCAGATCAATGTGAGTATGATCCGGCAAACCCTCTGCTTACATTAGTAGTACCATTGACTTTAATCGGAAACCTTGAGTGAGTAAAGAGTACTCCTGTGAGTAAGGGTTTGTGAGGTCTTGGTCCCTACTAGCATTCAGCAATGTAATCTTTGCTTGCTCTCTTAGCAGTTTTTAATGAATATTCTCTTGGCAGTGCTGCAAGAATTAAATAACAACATCACATACACATTCTTAGGGGAAAAAGAAGAGGACTGTGACTTGGCGGCTCTGCAGTGTTATGGGCTATGCTGCAGAGTTCCTGTGTGACCTTGGATAAATCTTGTTCCTCTGTTTCTCCATGTATCAAGTGGTGATAGGAAGGTATACCTACCTCCATAAGGCTGTTGTGAGCTGCATTTGTGTTTGTAAAGCATTTTCGCAGCATTTGATGGGCAGTACTATATAAAGTACAGAAAATTGTTTACATGCAAATAGAAAACTGGAATAACTTAGAGTGCGACAATGTTTTGATCACTCCATGCCGAGTGTTAGGTTAAAGTATCTATCAGTGAAGAGGGGGATGGGAATTATTCCAAATACAATAACCACTCTCAATTCAGATAGCTAGAACCTTCACTGATCCAGATTTATGGCAATGGGTATAAGTAGTACACAAACTCTAAACCAGACTCACTGTTCATAAATTGGCTGAGCGCATGGTATGTCGTGCCAACACTTCCACTTCTTTTACTGCACCACTTTAAGGCCAGGACCTGGCTATATTTCAGAAGAATAAAATAGACCTTGTAATTCCATCAGTCTACAGGTAATACAGTAGTTCTGCAGTACTCTTAAGGGAAACATTGACTCAGTACTAACTGGTATTCTGTTTTAACTCACCACCTATATGACTGAATAGGGAACAATACCCGAGGACTGTATTACAAAGAACGGCATACTTGACTGCACATCAATAAATGTATGAATTCACTGCAGAGAGCCTGGAGATTTTACCACTAATTCAGAAAGAAAACAATCTACAAAAGGAATTCAAGCTTGAACATGGGCAGTTGCATGCCCAGTTTGCAGAACTGCAAATAGATGAATGCAGCCATGTTTTTGTTTTGCCATTTTTTACCTGCTTTATCTATGAGCAGACTTGTTCTGGACAAATTTCCATTCCCTTTGTCCCCCACCATCGTATCTGACTGACTGGTTGCAGATACTGTGAAAAATTCATCCAGGAAAAAATGTCAGATGAATGTGACTTTACATAGCTTTAGCTGCTAAAAGTCAGAGTGTTTTGTTTGTAGGGATGCATGTGTGAGTTGTTTTGCATTTTGCTTTGTATGGGTTCATGCCCTCTGAGGTTCAGGGTCAAATGAACTATCAAAATTCAGTCAAAATCACCCACTTTCCTCTGGTTTCATGGTGAACCCATAGACAATATTGAGTTTCATATTGTTGAGCATAAAGGGCCTGACTTACCTCTTCATTACTTCAGTTTTGCCCCGTTTGTAACTCCATTGATCTCAGCATCTGTGTGATTTCACTGATATTAACCTGACATAAAACTGATGTGATGCATGGCTGAATCAAGCCCAATATCCTTAAATAGAGTGTTATCCAAAGATGACTGTTCATTGACTTCTGTAGGCTAAGGATGGTGATCTTGGTCCAGTTCCCAGCAGATGGAGGTACAGAGCACCATCACAGTTGGCACGGATAAGCTCCCTCATTTGGCAGTGCTGGAAAAATGGCTCGGACTGAATTACCTTTGAGCCTTTGACCTCATTATAACAGGCATGAGGCACAATGGCAACGAAGCCTGAGAATGGTTGTGTTGTTGAGCCACTGGATTGAGACTCCAGAGAGCTAGGTACAGCCCCCCTCTGCTAAGGACTCCCTGTGTGACCTTGAACAAGTCACTTCACTTCTCCGTTTCCCTTTTGTAAAATGGGGATAATTTATTATTAGTATTTATTTGTATTGTCATAGTGCCTAGGAGTCATGGCCCAGGGACCTATTGTGCTAGGTTCTGTTCAAACACAGAACAAAAAGCCAGTCCCTGCCCCCAAAGAGTTTATGTAAGTATAAGACAAGAGCGAACAGATGGAACAAATAGGGCAGTACCAGGAGACAATGAGACAATATTTGTTGGCATGACAGGCAGCGGTCTCAGCACACCAGCAACCTAACTATTCCTTCCTAGCTTCTTCCCTAGGAATATTTTGAAGATAAATGAATTAATGTTTGGGAGGCATTTGAATATTGCCTATGGGCGGTCACATAATGCATAGATTCTATGGATTAAAAAAATGGGTTTCATTCGCCATCACCCAAAACGCTGTATTTTTTTAAAAAGTGAAACAAGCTGTATTTGTGATGGTCAGCACCGTGGCAAAATTCATGCAGGAATGGCCCTCCTCATTTTGAGTGCGTCTAAGTGACTTGCCCCTGTGATTGTCAATAAGTTGTGAATAAACCGCTACAGAATGATGAATAGACATGTGAATGGGGAAAATCTTTTCATGTTGGGGTTGAGGGACAACATGTACAATGACATACAGGTATGTAAAAGTCATGCACAGTGATATGCCAGCGGGATATGATACTTACCTTAATCTAATTTCTTGTAGGCCATAAAATATAGCATTTTATACGGTACATTAAATTTAAAATTCTGTTCTTTTTTTTTTTTTTTTAAAGAAGTCTTAAGATATAGTAAAATCAATATGAATTGTTGGGACTGAAAGTCTCTTCTGCATGAGCCAGCCAATAAAACATTAAGATCTCAGGGCAAAAAAAAATTCTAGTAACTAATAAATTATAATAAATGTAATCACTTGGTGAATTATTAGAATATTGCCCTTTTGATTCCAGGACTGTCCCTTGCAATCTGGGAAATGTGTCACCTTTTACTAACAAGAGGCCCAGTGTCACTGACCATTTTACAACATGTCCAAATGTAGAGCACGTTGTCATGGAAAATAATGAATACCATAAATCTGTACTATTCTGTGCTATACAGTAAAACATGACAAATAGTCTTTTCTCCAGGTCTAGCCATTATTTCATTCACTATGAATTCTCAATACCTTGTCAAGTGTAAACCGAAGATAGAGCAAGCTGTGGATCTCATCCATTAACTGGCCTATCTCCATTATTTGGCTTTCATAGAATTAAGCCAATTTACCATAGCTGAAGAGTTGGCTTTGTAAACCTGTCGGAATTTTGGCACTTCAGACCTGGTTTTCTCATTGGCTGACAGTGTAACAAAAGAAACTACGGGTCTGTCTCATCTTTCGCTGGGGTTACGTTCCGCGGTCAGCGCCTAAAGCGAAAACCGCGTATAGTCAAAATTACATTGAGCGTAATGGCAGGCAGAATCGCCCGCACTACAGAAACAGTATTTAAATTGTTATTTTTCTCTTTTTTTTTTGTTTTTTTCCTTGTTTTTGCTGACCGCATAAAGATGAAATCGCACATGTTAAATGCGTCTAAGATGCGACAGACCTGTATTGGCATTTGTATTTACCATTGGTATTAATGTGTTTCCATAGAAAAATAAGGCACATTGCCTCATTCAATAATATGAAATATGGGGAAGATGGACTCAAAAATTATGTGAGGGGAAAATCTTTGTAAATGAATCTGGTGGTAGTGAAAAGTGCTGGACAGTCAGACTATAACAGTTGCCATAGGCAGGTAAAAATCACTGGCAATATGAGAGCATATAATTATCCACCTCACCAAAACGTATGCTTGCAAAATAAAAGGTCAATTGATGTCCTCTGCCATGGTGTTTTTGGTACTTGGTGAGGAGTTAATGAGTCTTTGGGTGGATGTGAATGATATTGTCATGCTGAGCATTTTAAAATCATACCAAGAATCTAGATGTTAATACTAGGCTATTAAATGATTAATCTGGTTCTCCTGTTACATAATTCAACAACCCAACACCCCTTGTTAGTATGACATAGATTTATTTCCTTTAATAGTTTGGAATGCCGGCCCCACATTTTCAAATGGAGGTGCCTGAAATCTAGTAATTACGCACATATTTTTACTGTAACATTTCTATACAGCATCTTCTTTCATAAAATTTCATACTCTCCTTCCTGCCAACATTCAGACTCTTTCTTATTCTAGCATCATATTCCTTTGTGTTTACAATGTAAGTAGTCCTACTATCTATTCTTTCTAACCTCTGCCATTTCCTTGTGGAACTCTTATGTTTCAAACCAAACTTTAACCATAGGGAACAGCATTTGTCAAATTGCATTATAAACCTGTATCTAGAACTTTCTGTATAGGGGGTGATTTGGCAGCAGCCACTGGATCTGTCCAAAGAAATACAGTAATTTTGCTTATTTTTTTCCACATCTGGGAGCTGAGAGTGCCCTTTCTTTATATTGTCTTACTATTCTTTTAAATCTAGGCATGTTCTCATATTTGTTTGGTTTCTCTTACTACCACCACTGCAATTGGTTTTAGTGTTGTTGTTGTTTTTTCATATGGCTTCTAATTGCACCATACTTATTAATTATTTCAGAAAGTAATTTCTCACAACAAATTTTTCCATTCAGAGTTTTCCTGGATGGAAAATAACATGAGTTAACGTAAGGTTTAAATAAGCATGATGTGTGTCCTTAACAGAATAGAATTCAGATTCCTCCTCAAACAGCGGTTCAATCAACTAAGCTGAGTGTCCATATAAAAAACACATCAGCATCCAGCAGTGTGATCTAGTGGCTAGCACACTACACTGGACCTCAGCAGACTGGGTTTTATTCCACCCTCTGCCCCTCATCTTCTTGGTGACCTTGACCAAGTCACTTAGTGTCTGTGTGTCTCTGTTTCCCCATCTGTGAAATGGGCAGGCAGAGGAAGGTCTTCCTTTTCATGAAGGATTTTGATGTTTTTGAAATGTGGCTTAGTTCTGAATTGGAACAAAAGGTAAAAAATTCAAAATTCTCTGTGTACGGGGATAGCTGCCATGGACTGAGGCAGTCCTGGGGTCCCTGGCCTCAGGACAGTCAGTCTGGTTGGCTGCTCTGCAGCCACAAACGCCTGGAAGCCCAGGCTCCTCAGGAGACTACCAGGCAAGCTACTGAGGAAACAACATAACCCCATCTGGTTTCCAGAGGAATGTTATCAAAATCAAAGTGTTTCCATGGAATGTTTCAATTTCAATGAATTGGCAAATTCCATCGAAGAAAGATTTTGTTCAAATATTTCCGTCCAGATCTATGACATCCTATGGAAAGTGCTTTGAGAGCTGCTGATGAAAAGTGCTAGATGACACCTTGGTATTATAATTGCACCAGCGTCTATAAACCTTATTATATTAATTATATTTATGGTAAAGAACATCGTGATGGGGTGTACTTGCCCTGCACTGGACAAGGATGGGTTGACCCCATGCTCTGGATAGAGGAAACCACACCCCTTTGTCCTTGCTGGGCATGTTCCAGCTGAAGCATCAGTATAAAAGGGAGAAAATTCTTAGAGGGCTTTCCCTTCACCCCCTCCCCTGGTTCTTGTCACGCAGACAGAAAGCAGAAGACCAGAAGTGCAGGCAATGCGATGTTTATTGAGGTTAGTTCCAAGCAAACATATCCAGAGCTCTACATACTGGCAGTCTGTTCCCCAGTGTTCTGTTTCCAGCTCTGATGCCTCAGAGCGTTTACCCCGTGTCCCCCTTCCCAGCTCTAACATCCCAGAGCCTTGCCTGTGTCCCTGTCCACCATACCCTGTAACACTTTAACTGCGCTATTCCTTATCTCTTCCCCTTGTACTAAAAGCCCCATCTGGTTGTGGGAAATGCCACACACAGTGTCTTTGTTCATTGTTCTTCACATATATTAGTATAAGATATCAAAAAGTCAAACCCAAAATTCTATCTCTGGCTGACAAACAAGCCTATATACTAACACAGCCCAGCTCAGTCAGGGTGAACTGCTGAAGAGAGAGAATGCATGTTGTAGGCTCCCGCCCAGGAGCTACTGAAGCTCCAGACTGCAGAGGCCAGTCACATTGAGACCCAGCTACCAGAGGATGCCTGGGAGACATCGGAACCATTGGAAACTTCACAGGCCGAAGACCTAGGAGACCTGTGGACCATGTCACTGGAAGACAGGGTAGGAAGTAGCCATCGGAGACTAGCCATTGACCCGGTTGTAGAACTGAGCTAAGTCAGTGTGTTTCAGTCGGATCCCCACTGACCCAGTGGTGAATACACTCGCCACTGACAGGGCCCTGGGCTGGGCCGTTGGAGTAGAGAGGGCCTGGTTCACCCTACCCTGGCCACTCCTTCCCCCACCCCCCCGGTGGTGGCCCACCCCCCTCTGGCCATCAGGCCACACAACCCTGATAAGGAAGGCAGCCATATTGACTCTGGCCACTGGGCCATGCAGCCCTGCGAGAAAGGACAGCCATATTGACTCTGGCTACAAGGCCACATAGCCCTGTAAGAGAGGGCCACCATATTGACTCTGGCCACTGGGCCATTCTTCCCTGAGGCTAGGTGGACTCAGCTGCAGAGCTGTCATGCCTTTTCTCCACCCCAAAGAGGGACAGGATGTGCTTGCCCTGCGACATACATCATGGATTGATTTTCATTTTTATTTATCTTTGACTGCTTGCAAACATGTCCTATCATTGACAATAGTGAAAACATGTAGAATTTGAATTGTTTTGTTACCTATGTATGTATCTGTGGGAAACCAGAGAGAGTCCTGATTATATTCCCTGTCATTAGCCCATGAAAATTATCAACTTTGTCTATGATGTACACACCGTGTTCTAATCATAAACTATCTTAAAATGAAAACGCACAAGGCAGACTGCCATCAATTGCAGAAAGAACTTGTCATAAATCAACAGCTGGAGCAGTGTCAGTTCCTAAAACCAGATTTTTAGTCTCAAAAACATTTGTATTTTAAAACTTAACTTTCAGGTAGGGGTGTGTGTGTGTGTGTGTGTGTGTGCGTGTGTGTGTGTGTGTGTGTGTGTGTGTGTGTGTGTGTGTGTGTGTGTGTGTAAAACATAGTAAATCACAAGATGCATGGATGGGTTTTATGTGTTTGAGGCCATATCCATTTATAGAATTTTTTTTTCTTAGAAATAAGATACCAGTAAGAATTTGTTAAAATTGTTTGTTTTTCAAATGGATATTTTGGTCTACTTTGGGAGCAGTATTAAAAACATGAGCTTTCTTCATGATGGTTTCAGACTGAGTCCTAATATGCCGTTCTAATACAGGTAATCATCCTCTGAGTAATTAAAGTGAGTTCTACGTGCCCTGTTCTGTGATAAACTTTCTTCTGGGAGGAAGATCTATGTTGTGGAGGAATTTAAGTTTTTAGAGTATTGCCACAGTACAGCAATGGTAATCCCTTGAGGTCATTTGCTGTTCATGGTTCTAACTTTTACTTGCACAAATTGCAATTTTAGCATTTTCTATAATTTGTCACCTTCTACTTAGAATTTTTGGATCCAAATAATTATAGTGGTTAACAGGACACAGTCCTCTCTCAGCCTGACTTAAAAAGAATTTAAGAGACATCAATCTGGCAGTCAACAGACCTGGATTCTACTCCGAGCTTTGTCGTTAATTTGTGATTCTGCCCCCTTGGTGTGACACTCTGTAAAATGGGGACCATGATGGCTTATCCACCTTTGTAAAAGTTCTACATGTACTAATGAAAAATGCTAGGTATTATCAATATGCTGTATTCTCCTATCCACTGAATCCATAGTCTGGAATGTATAGTGCCTATCTGGAGGAGAAAACTCCAGTGTAATGCTTTAAGTAAATAATGAGGTGGGATAGATCAAAACTGTAAGGACTGGAATTACACCCACTTCCTAACTCAAATTGGGTCCAAATCATCCCCCTGTGCTTTAAGACATGGCAGCAGTTAAAGGCACTTATGTACTGACCTAAAATGACCAAAACATGAAACACATGGGAAAGGAAGATAAGTAGAAGTATCCGTCAAATTTGCAGAAGCCTCTGGGCATGAACCATGTGTCATCAGGATGATAAGGCATGGCCAATTGAGAAATGCCTTGTGCAATGTCACCGAGGAGAGGCATGCATTTAAGAGAGGAAGTCTGGTTCTGTGGGGCTTTGAAAGATCTGGGTTCAGTGGTCTGCTCAGTCACAAATTCCTCATGACCTTGTGCAAGTCACTTAATCTCATTGTGCCTCAGTTTCCCATAGAAATAACACTTCCTTTCTCACTCCTTTTTCCTTTGCTTTCTCTATTTAGAATGTAAGCTCTTTGGGGCAGGGATTTGTACAGCACCTCACACAAAAGCATAGCATAACCTGATATGGTGATGGCCTCTAAGCACAAATGTAGCACTATTAATACATTTAAGTACTAATAAATGTCACATTTCACACTACATGCTTGTGTGTGTATGAGAGAGCGAGAGAGTGAGAAGCCCTCGTGTTTCTTATGCTTTGTAGTTATCTCATCGTCCAATTAATAATCCTCAGCTCCCTAAAAAGGTATTCTATTCAATGTAAATGGGTAAAAAAAAAATCTAAAAGCATTTAGCTGGTAAAATTTGGCTTAATCTTCTGTCCCAAATCAAATCATGTTAATTCAAATCAACTTTGTTGTGTGATCTGATTTTGACAGAAAGC
The DNA here is from genome assembly GCA_003942145.1 of Platysternon megacephalum. NCBI lineage: Eukaryota > Metazoa > Chordata > Testudines > Platysternidae > Platysternon > Platysternon megacephalum. The sequence goes on along the minus strand of QXTE01000211.1, from coordinate 1,087,016 downwards.
CAAGTTCTTTCCCCCTTGTGACTTAAGCTAGCGATGTGAAGAAACAAGTTAACTTTTAAGGGGCCAGATGGTCAGCTGAAGTAAATCAGTGCAGCTCCATTGATTTCAATGGAACCTTTCCAATGTATACCAGCTGATGCCCTGGCCAAAAAAAAAAAAAATGTTAATCCATCCCTGGATTTCATGAAGTCAGAAAGTAACCTACCCAAATCTCTTCATTTTACCATTTTGTAGCTTCCTCTGGTAGTGTTGTGTTTTGGTTCAGAAGTCTTTACTCAAGACAGCAATTTCAAGAATACTAATACAAATTCTCTCATGTTTTTCTCCATATGTATATTCTCACACTTAGTTATGCTGTTTGTTTTTGTGCTGCTTCACAGTATTTATTTCACAATCTTTATGCTTAAGAAAATCAATCCAAACCTAATTTTTTTTAAAGTCAATAAATAGTTTGTGGAAATTATAGTAAATGAAAAACATTCTTGCAGATAGATATTGACTTGACAAGATTTTTCAGTTACATCCATCTCTTCTTTCTCTCATGCTTCTGAACTAGTCGGTAGCCACTTTGGTCTAGATTTCCATTTCCAGTGGAATGCTTTTTAGTAGCAACAATCCCTCGTGATCCTTGATTGCTTTAACATACTAATGTGCAGGTTTCAATAGGGTGCTAGCTGGGAGGTTTTAAAGAGCATGTTAGACAATCACCTGTCAGGGACGGTGTAGATCAGTGGTGGGCAACCTGCGGGAAAGTTTGTTTACATTGACCGTCCGCAGGCACGGCTGCCCGCAACTCCCAGTGGCCACGGTTCACTGTTTCCGGCCAATGGGAGCTGCGGGAAGTGGCGAGGGCCGCAGGGACATGCTGGCTGCCGCTTCCTGCAGCTTCCATTGGTTGGGAATGGCGAACCGCAGCCACTGGGAGCTGTGGGCAGCTGTGCCTGCAGATGGTCAATGTAAACAAACTGTCACGCGACCCGCCAGTGGATTACCCTGACGGGCCGCAGGTTGCCCACCACTGGTTTAGATAATACTTAGTCCTGCCTTGAGTGCAGGAAACTAGACTAGAAGACCTTTTGAGGGCCCTTCCAGTCCTACAATTCTATGACTTGGCAGAACTTGGTTCAATTCCCTGCTTTGCCGAGGCTTCCAGTGTGATTTTGAACAAGCCATTTAGTCTGTCTGTGACTCAGTTCGCGGTCTGTAAAATGGGGATAACAGCACTGCCCTACCTCATGCAGATGTTGTGAGGATACATTAATGACTGAGGTGTTCAGATACTGAGGTAATGGGTCCTATAGGCACCAAAGATAATTAAAAGGAAGTAGGGGAATGTGATAACTGAATTTTTGAAGGTTGCAAACACCAGTAACTGCTTAGTGTATCGGGAGCGATATAACTAGGAAAAATGGAATGGAATTGAGGGAGAGAAATGTAAGCTAGATATCAGGATCCACTTCCAAATGACTATACCTATTTAACTGTGGAATAGTCTCCTAAAGGAAAAGGAGCTTGAGAACTTGAGATGTGAAAACAAGGACTTGAGATGTGAAAACAAGGCTATACAAAGCAGAGGAATATGCAGATCAGAATACACTGTATTATACAGAATGATGCTGTGTTCACTGCGGGATGAACTGGATGCCCTATAAGTCTTGTTCATCTTTAGTTTCTATAGTTCTGTCTTTTTGTGATCATTTGTATGGGACAGACACTTGGCATTCAAGTTATCAGTCTGGATGTGACATTGCAGAGCTCATGTGTTATGATAATGAAGGCTCAAAGTACAATAGCTGGTTTTGAAGCGGTGGTTTTAACTGGCTGCGCCATTGTGTTTTCAAAGGAGTCTGTTCTAAACCCTCTTTCTAGTGACTGAGGCCCTGATCCTCAAGGGATAGGCACCTACATACTTTTGAGGAACTAAGCCTGGGGCTTTAGATTCAGCAAAGTACTTAAGCACATGCCTAACTGTAAGCATGTGCGTAGTGGCCTGGAGTACCCTATTGAATCAGGGCCACAGATGGCTGGGGGGAAACATAATTTGGACTCTATTGCAAACACTGTTCTCTTAACGAAGTTCAGGATAAAACCTTATTAAACTTTAACAGGGAAAACAACATTGGCCTTTTTAGTGTTGCCAAATTAATGCTTTGAAATCACCAAAATATTTTGATTTGAAGTGCGTCTGAGTACACACAATAGGAGGCTACCCACAAGTCACAAATTTGTCAAGTCACAAATTATTCATCTGAATGGGTCTGAGCTCGGTCTCCGTGATTTTATGACAACATCAATTATGAAAATAACAAGATGTCAAGAAGAAAGGAAACAATGCCAGTGCACGTTTATGGAGACAAACACTCCATTGTCTTGGAAGCCTTTGGAGGCCATGTTATCTGATGTCAAAGCAGACAGGAAATAGCGACAGTGGAAGAGTACAGGGGCCAGTCGCTGCTGTCCTTCAACCCCTTTCTCTGTCCTCAGAAATACTTAGCTGCCTTTTAAACACATGCACAATTCAATTTGCAACTGTTTATTTTAAGAGCCCTTTGACAGCCTGATCCACAGTGGTTGCAGTGGTCTGAAGTGCTTAAAGTAGGGGAGTCCATCATAACCCCAGCCAAAGTATGTTTTCATGCACTCGGTACAGACAATTCACAATTTCATGTATACAGATATTACATAAACACGTTCCAGTTTAGGTCACTAAATATTTATATTTGTTGCTGTTGTTTTTAAATGAGGCAACAGGCCTCATGCAAATTATTAAAAGAAAAGACATCACATGAGTTTGAGAGACAGGGGCCGAGGAGCAGGGCATAGTAAGATTCAGTGGGGCTGTGCGGAGTCTCTGAGGATGGGGACTGGTGGAGGTTTGCAGTTATATTGAGTGGAGTTGAGGGGGTCTCTGGGCATGGGGGTGCAGTAACATTCAGTGGGGTTTGGGATGTCTCTAGGAATTAGGGTTTCTGGGATTTGGGGGGGTCTTTTGGGGGATAGAGGGTGTAGTGAGCAAGAGGGTTCTCTCTCAATTCCTGGGTCTTGACCCAAGGTTGCTGCCTCTGCCCTCCGATCCCTGCTGCTCCACATCCCGTCCCTCCCTGCTGTCCCAGCTCTGAGTCCCTACAAGTTGCTGGGATGGGCAACTGGCCGGGGAGGGTCTGTGCTCTCTGCAGATTCCACCAGCCCCTCCCTGGCTTCTTGACTGCACTGCCCCTTCCCCCCACCCCACACACCCAGAGCAGCAAATCCCCGGGCTCTGTTATGCTCCCCCATGGACACAGGCCCCTGTGTGCATGATGGACAGGCAGACAGATGAATGAATGGGCAGTGCCTGCCCATGGAGGAGTGGAGCAGAGCCCGGGGAAATGTAAGGGGCAGCAGCAGGATCCTAGGGCGCTGAGTGAAACAGCAGCTCTGTTGGAAGCTCTGTGCCCCCTCAGTCATCCCTCCCACTCCAGTTTCAAAATAGTTTGCAGGGGAGCGAGGGTCATGTCTTGTAGGTGAGCTACACTGACAGACATTGGTACCCGTTTTGGGACGCTGATTGTCTGGGTAGGGGACAGAATTAGGGGCCTTTGCATCCCATGGAGCCTCTGATATGAGTAATGACGGTAATGGGAATGGGTCTTGTGCTGAGGGAGGCGATTAATTGTCAGGAGGGCATATGGGGTGATCTCAGGATGCTTTATTTGAGGTTGCCATCTGGAGGAGTGATCTGCTGGTAAAGAAGGATAGAGGAAGAAAGGGTTGCAGAGCAATGGGGATGGCTGGATATTGGATGAGAATAGAGTAGGGAGATGGGTATAAGAGTGAGGGGAGCAGGCTTTGATTATGGGGGAACATATGGAGGTCAGGTAAGGGTCAATCTGTCCTGGAAAGGGATTTTAGTGGAGTTTTGTGTGGACTTTTATACATATTGGGGAACACATTTTGTAACAAAAGGGATATTTTTACACCTAAGTAATGGGGTGGCCAGCCCCCAAATCCTCTCTGCCCATCTTATTTCCCCATCCATTCTTGTTGAACCATGTCCACATTACAGCATGAGCACTTCAGTACTGGGCCTGTCATCCTACATATTGGGGAAAGGCTTAGAGCTTTTTAGGCTCAACCACAAAGTGACATGTCCCTCAAGTCTGTGCACTTACCTCTCTTTGGGCAAGGTGGCCGTCTTCTAGCAGTAGCCCTCAGAAGTGTTTTAGCAGGAGTCATGTATCTACTGGGATTTTGTGGGCTTTCCATTAAGATAAATCTGGTCCCAGATTAAACATATGTGGTGCTGCCATTTGATCCAAGATTAAACATATAGATTAATAGATTATAAAACCAGAAGGGACCATTGTGATCATCTAGTCTGACCTATTGTATAACATAGGCCCTGGAACTGCACAAAAATAATTCCTAGAGAAGATCTTTTAGATAAACATCCAATCTTGCTTTTAAAAATTGTCAGTGATGGAGAATCTACCTCAATCCTTGGTAGATTGTTGCAATCATAGAATCATAGAATCATAGAAGATTAGGGTTGGAAGGGACCTCAGGAGGTCATCTAGTCCAACCCCCTGCTCAAAGCAGGACCTAATCCCAACTAAATCATCACAGCCAGGGCTTTGTCAAGCCTGACCTTAAAAACCTCTAAGGAAGGAGATTCCACCACCTCCCTAGGTAACCCATTCCAGTGCTTCACCACCCTCCTAGTGAAAAAGTTTTTCCTAATATCCAATCTAAACCTCCCCCACTGCAACTTGAGACCATTACTCCTTGTTCTGTCATCTGGTACCACTGTGAACAGTCTAGATCCATCCTCTTTGGAACCCCCTTTCAGGTAGTTGAAAGCAGCTATCAAATCCCCCCTCATTCTTCTCTTCTGCAGACTAAACAATCCCAGTTCCCTCAGCCTCTCCTCATAACTCATGTGCTCCAGCCCCCTAATCATTTTTGTTGCCCTCCGCTGGACTCTTTCCAATTTTTCCACATCCTTCTTGTAGTGTGGGGCCCAAAACTGGACACAGTACTCCAGGTGAGGCCTCACCAATGTCGAATAGAGGGGAACGATCACGTCCCTCGATCTGCTGGCAATGCCCCTACTTATACAGCCCAAAATGCCGTTAGCCTTCTTGGCAACAAGGGCACACTGTTGACTCATATCCAGCTTCTCGTCCACCGTAACCCCTAGGTCCTTTTCTGCAGAACTGCTGCCTAGCCACTCGGTCCCTAGTCTGTAACAGTGCATGGGATTCTTCCGTCCTAAGTGCAGGACTCTGCACTTGTCCTTGTTGAACCTCATCAGGTTTCTTTTGGCCGAATCCTCTAATTTGTCTAGGTCCCTCTGTATCCTATCCCTACCCTCCAGCATATCTACCACTCCTCCCAGTTTCGTGTCATCTGCAAATTTGCTGAGAGTGCAGTCCACGCCATCCTCCAGATCATTAATGATTTATCAACCATGACCCCCAAATCTTTTTCAGAGTCACTGTTTCCCCCATACAGTAAGTGTGGCTTATATTCTTTGTTCCCAGATGTATATATTTTCATTCAGTCATAATAAAACATGTATTGTTTGCTTGTGCCCAGTTTACTAAGCAATCTCTAATGCTCTTGATCAGTGAACTGTCCTCTTAATTACCACTTCACCAATTTTTATGTCATCTTCAAACTTTATCAGTGATGATTTTATATTTTCTTCCAGGTCATTGGTAAAGATATTAAATAGAATAGGTCCAAGAATCAACCCCTGTGAGATTCTACTGAAAACAGACCCAGTTGATGACTATTCCCCATTTACAGTTACATTTTGAGACTTGTCGATTAGCCAGTTTTTAATCCATTCAATATGTGCCATGTTAATTTTATATCATTCTAGTTTTTAATCCAACTGTTGTGCATTACCAAGTCAAACAGTTTACAGAAGTCTAAATATATTACGTCAACAATATTGCCTTTAACAACCAAACTTGTAATCTCAGGGGAAAAAAATCAAGTTAGTTTGGCAGGATCTATTTTCCATACACCGTGTTGATTTGCATTAATTACATTACCCTCTTTTAATTCTTTATTAATCGAGTCTTGTATCAGCGCCTCCATTATCTTGCCTAGGATCAATGTTAGGCTGACAGGCCGATAATTACTTAGGTCATCCATTTACCCTTTTTAAAAATTGGCACCACATTAGCTTTTTTCCAGTCTTATAGAACTACATCATTGCTCCAAGATTTATCGCAAATCAACATTAACACTCCAACTCCTCAGCCAGATCTTATCTTGCATCCAAGAGTTTTATCTGTACTTGCTGATTAAGGAATCTCTACCTTTGGTAGTTTGTTTAACATACTCCAGAGATATTAGTGGAATGGAAAGAGTGTTTATCATCACCATATGATGAAAATATATTATCTATTTCCCCCCAAATGCAGTACAGAAATATTTATTGAACATCTCTGCCTTTTCTGCATCATTATTAACAATTTTACCATTTTCATCTAGTAATGGACCAATACTGGTATCAGGATTCTTTTTGTTCCCGATTTAGCTATAAATAAACTTATTGTCATTAACGCTGATGACCATAGATATCTTTTTGTGTCCCTTGGCTTCCCTTGTCAATTTTCTACAAATCCTAACTTCTGATTAATATTCATTACTATAAACTTCCCCTTTCTTCCTTTTGTGTTATATATATATACAGCTGTCTTCACTTCCCCTCTAAGCTCTAAGCCAGGTTGTTTTTTAACCAGCACAGACTTCTTCTGTGGCTTTTTGGGCATCTAGTCAGGTGTTCTTAAATGATTCTCAGTTATCATTCACATTTTTTTCTGATTAAAATCTTCCTCCCATTTTATTTGACTCATAATTGTTTTCCATGTTGTTGTTTATTGAAATGCAGATTGATCTGTTCCTGTCCCCCTCCATTGCCAAAGAATGGTCACTTGACCAGTGATTGACAGTCAATTTTGATGACACCTGGCTAGAGGCGTCAACTTGTCCTTTTGTCTTTGAGGAACAGGTTTAGCCCTTCCCCAGACTTGTCTGGTAAACACATTTCAGTCATAATTTCAGTTTATGTTCATAACTTTACACACAGTGTTGCTACACACATTTCACTATGGTATAATTGACCAGTGAATTATTAGTTTTCCAATGATTCCTCACAAGGCATATTTTGCACAAAGATTATTACAATAGTGTTTAGAATGTGCATACAAAGGTGCATTCAGTCACAACATACCTGAACTCAGTTCTACCCTTGTCTACCTGTAAATCAGTCTCTTGAACTGTCACCTCTGTAGGTTTGTTCATGTGACCCATTATACATGATATACCTGCCCCAGGACTCATCTGCAAGGCCCCTGCCATCTCCAGGCTTAAGTCTCTCTGAAAACCTTCTTCTGCTGTGCTCCCTATAGTGAATCTTGCTGACTTATGTCACACATAGCCCTGGTAAGGCTCCTTCTGCTGGACACTCAACAGACTGTTGTGGTAGGATACCAATACACTAGATCTGTATACTTAAGTTTCCCTTGGTCTAAGTAGTCTGCAGCACTGTCTTTTTTTTCCTTTGGACTTTTTGGCACATTTCCTGGGCATACGTTCTCTGTCTGCTACCCCTTCACAGAACTTGGGTCCTGCAGCCTAGTCCCCAGGACCACTGCTGATCCCCCTTCCCCAGTCTCCACAGTAGCTTAAGAACATCCTCTCCATGAACTCCAGCCTTGTAGGTGGTCTGGATTTGCAGTTTTATTTATCAGGGACACAGGATAGTGAGAAGCAACAGACACACAGGCTATCTAAATGGCATTACTGTTTCTGTAATAGCAGAAGAGATACACAGATCTGGAAAAGATAATTTTCCTCACCACTCTGAAGCATTCTTTGGGCTTAAGTAAGAGTCCTCTAAGAAGTCTAGGATCCTTCCTCTCCCCCGGCCCTCCTTCAGTGAATGGTGTCTTCTCCAGAACATGGAGTCTTTCTCTTGCCCAAACTTCCTGTGTGTCTGTGAATCTCCCAAGTGTATAAATCTTCGTATCATAAGAACATAAGAATGGCCATACTGGGTCAGACTAAAGGTCCATCTAGCCCAGTATCCTGTCTTCCGATGACAATGCCAGGTGCCCAGAGGGAATGAACAGAGCAGGTAAGCATCAAGTGATCCATTCCCTGTTGCCCATTCCCAGCTGCTGGCAAACAGCTGGTTTCTGTGTTCTGCATTTGGGGATTTTCAATTCTTCAAACCCCAGTCCCATACATGGAAATTGGGAAAAAATGGTTTACTTCATACATCCTGTTACTCTGTCTGGGCCAGGTCTATTCACTAGTTAATAGTCCTTCACCACCCCTTGCAACTTCAGTCTATCCTGGAGGTAAAAAGACAACAAACAAGGCAACCAGGCCTTTTAAAATGGAGTCTGCAGTCTGACACAGATGAACGAGAGCGTTCCTAATAGCAAACAGGATTCACAAAATGTATGTAGAAAGATTCCCCAAATGGTCACAACTTACATAAAACAATTCCTTTTGTTGTTCTCCTTCACTGACTTCTGTCTGATCAGCCTTAATCTGTGAGCTCATGGGAGCAGGGACCCCCATTCTTGAATGTCTGTGTGACGTTGCACTCCATATATTTTATGAAAATATGCTTATGAATGTGAATATGATGTAACTGGAATATGCTTTATGCAAAAGGTCTCTTGTAATGTATCATTACAAAGCTTATCCACTGAGTGTGTTCATTCTATTTGTTTGCATGTATTATTTCTATGTCTGGAGTTAGGAGAATAAGATATAAACTTGTTTTACTGATGTAAACATATTAAGTGGAAGCCATTAAGGGTGCTTCAGAATCAATGAACTGTAAATGGCTCTGTTTACTTGCAAACCTTCTTGTGTAGGTGTGGGCCACCCCAGGAAGAATTGAGGCTGGGGTCTCACAGGACATGTGACCATGTCACATGATACTGGAATCCATCTTAAATCTAGTTCTTTTCCATTTAGAAGGAGGAGTGGGGGGCCAAGCAGAGACAAAAGTTTCCCACCTTGTGCCAAACCTATAAAAGGGGGTGGAGCAGGACAAAGAAAGCCCTGTCATGAGAGAGCCCCTGCTTACCACCTAAGATTTCTGCTGGAACTAACAAGGACTATACTGGGGAAAGGATTGGGCCCAGACTAGGAAGGAGTCTAGTCTGTGAAAGAAACGTATTGGAACATCTATGAGGGTGAGATATTACCTGTAATCAGTTTCTTAATGTATTAGGCTTAGACTTGCGTGTTTTGTTTTATTTTGCTTGGTGACTTACTTTGTTCTGTCTGTTATTACTTGAAACCACTTAAATCCTACTTTTTATACTTAATAAAATCACTTTTGTTTATCAGTAAACCCAGAGTAAGTGATTAATATCTGGGGGAGCAAACAGCTGTGCATATCTCTCTATCAGTGTTATAGAGAGCGGACAATTTATGAGTTTACCCTGTATAAGATTTATACAGAGTAAAACGGATTTATTTGGGGGTTGAATGGTATTGGGAGCTAGGTGTCTGGGTGCTGGAGAAGGTAACCTGCTAAGCTGTTTTCACTTAAAGTCTGCAGCTTTGGGGGCATGGTCTAGACCCTGGGTCTGTGTTTCAACAGGCTAGCGTGTCTGGCTCAACAAGGCAGGATTCTGGAGTCCCAAGCTGGCAGGGAAAACAGGCTCAGAGGTAATTTCAGCACATCAGGTGACAGTCCCAAGGGGGTGTCTGTGACTGAACCCATCACAGTCTGTAAAATTCATACTGCATCATCGGGACTATCACAAACAACTAATAAACAACTCTCACATTCTTGGTGCAATCCACACCAGTGAGGAGTTGTCTCCTCTTACCGATAACTCTTAAGTGCCTTGAAAGCACTGCTACTGTAGTTCTCTGCCTGGAGGGGTCTTACAGTCAGCAACAACCATGCACTCTATGTCTATGTAGTGAACAGCCCTGGTCTAACACTTTGGATCCAGGATCCTGCCTGCTATATGATAGACTTCCACTGGTCTCCACCAGCCTTGGTTAACAACTGGTAACATGACTCCAACTCTTCCCAGACCTGAATTTACCGAAAATTGTATGCTCTGAAATGTCCAGCCTGTCCTGGAACAATCAGAGGAATGTTAAGGTCCAATTGCTCCTTTAAAGAGTCAATAGCCAACAGCTTGTTATTTTAATTGGCGTTATCAAACAGTTCAGTTCCAACACAGCACTGGAATGGTTTAGATTTAAAATAAAACAACTCCATTTAATTCCAAAGAGAGAGGTTGTGAGTATAAGGGTTAAAGCCTGAAATGGTTACAAAATAAATAAAGATAAAGCACTTTCTAGTGACTAAAACTTTGTTCAAGGTAAAAGCCTCACCCCATTTTTCCAGCAAGATGGCTGACTGAAATTCTGGGTCAGGATCTAACCCCCAGCGTCAAAGGGCTGGTAACTTTGTCTTCTTAGGTGAAAGATTGATACCTTGGGATTCTGTACCCCTCTCTTTTAGTATCCATTGCATCTTTGAAATGGATTCTTCTGAAGGATATCTGCAGATAAAAGTCTATTGCCAGCTGTGAGGCAAGCAAGGTGGAGTCTGTCTTGAAGGATGTGTCCTGCTGCCTTGTCTCCCAGTGGAAGCTATCCACTAAAATACAAATTATTTATTTCCTGCCCTGTTCAGTGTAAATGAATGAACATTAAACAGATGAACAATCTCACCCCCCACCATGATAGCATGAAGTTTACTTCCACCCCTTGTTAGCTTGATGATCTGTTGACGTGAGATGTAAATATATTCTTATGGCCTTTCAAAGTACTTTGGCAGTAACTCCCAGGTGGGGAAACTACATTCCTTTGTCTAGGGTGGGATAATTTCTGCTTGGATGACAAACACATTTTAAGAATTATAATTTCAGTTTGTCCATAACTTTGCATCAGTTGCTTGCACCTACTTTATGCAATGATATTAGTAACCAGGGAGATAGGAGCTTTTCATTGATACCTTACATGACACTTTGATACATTTCATAACGTTAAAGAACTAGGATACACTAGAGCTGGTTAAGCCAGATGAAATTAATTACTAGATATCAGGGTGTATGTGACCCTCTGCTCTTGGGCTGTTCTTAATGTCACTAGATATCAGGGTGTATGTGACCCTCTGCTCTTGGGCTGTTCTTAATGTCAAGACAACAACATACCAAGCCTGAAGGTCCAAAGCCCAATATTGCCCATACTTCAATAGTAAAACGTCTATTGACTTAAATGAGTGAAGGATCAGACCCATAAAGTAAGTAGCACACAGTCAAACCTATGGTCTCTGATTCTGTAGCCTTACCCAATGTCAACAGCTTTCACTCAGATAGTCTTTCATATTTTTACAAACAAAAGCAACCATCTTCCCTCTCCCAAGTGGAACAAAATTTAACGAGCCTGAATATTAACAAACAAAAAACAAAAGTCAGGAATGAGGGAGTGTTTGTTTCCCCCCACCCCATACCCTCTTTCCACGGCCTCATTTATTATTATTTTATTTACAGATAGAAGCAATTAGATCCTCTGCTCAGTCTTAATAATTATTCAGCTCCTCAGACCTGGCAAAGCAACAGATGAAGGAGCAGATATTTTATCCAAATGTGAAATGACCAGCATGAAAAGCTCTGCCTGGAACTGGATGGTAAATGTAATCCATCAAAAGCCTCTGGCTCCATTTAAATTAACACAATTAGGACTTATCGAACCCTCCCCCGGACCCACTGTCAAACTGGATAAACAAACTTTCAGCACTGTGTGAATGTGTAATCAAATAGCATCTGAAATTCACCGTGAGATTTGACTGTGCTTTGGACACAAGGTCAAAATCATTATTTTCCCTTGCTCTTTTGCTTCTTATTCCTCAACTTCCAGCTCAATACTTTATCTGGCCTGCATTCAGAAGAACACAGGACAAACAATGAAAACTAGCACAGAGAAAGTATCCCAGATCCATGTGGCACAATGGGAATAAAAGAGGCGTGAAAATAAATAAATGAACTGGATTTCAAAACTAGCCTGAAATGTAACAGTGATTCAGTGGGACAGATTTTATTATTATTAACCTTGATGAAATAATAACATCTTCTGTTTATAGTCCCTGTTTTATTTCACAGGCTCTTGAAATGCTTTCTAAAAAGGAATAGCTTCCCCAGCATAAGTAACGCATTCACTTCTGAGGTCAAACGCTACATCTGATTAGCAAGAGAGAGCAATACATACAGCACTTAAAAATAGGATGGGGAAAAATCATTATCCAGTTAAAATTGCAATAATAGTCCACGTTGGAATCTGACTTGGGCATTGGGGTTAACACCCAAACCTTGCAAAAGAGCTGGCAGCACAAAAACAGCCTGTGTTTAACAGGCTGGGGGATTGGATTAGTATTCATTCAGAGGGGAAGACTGCCCACTCCCAAATCACCAACACATTGTTTTAAAGTCTCCCAATCAATTATTGACCTAGCCTAACTGTGCTGAACTTATGAGAGCTAACACAATCAGAAACCCCAACAGGTTATCATTTAGCATAACATAACTTCCAGCTGCTTTTCCCCCCTGTGATGGGGTGTTCACCCCACATTTTCCCTGAAAGGGTTGATGAAAACCAAGAAAGGGGCTAATTAAGTCGATTAGCCACAGCTAAGGGGAATCAGGTGGCCCAGCAATCCCCTGAGGGAGAGAGCCCAGCTGGCGAGGAACAAGCTGGGCTGGATTAATATAGACAGGAAATTGGCAGTAGAAAGGGGGTGCTGCTGGGGAAATCTGCAGTTACTGCATGGAAGAAGGGAGGAGTGTTTTGAGGCTACAGTGTTGGATGGCCTACAGTTGCTCCCTGGGAGGGGGGAGTTAGGAAGATTGAAAACCCAGAGAGAGGTGTGTGCCTGATGGTAGGACAGAGCCAGTAGCGGCGCCAGCTTTGCTGGCGCCCTAGGCGGCGGAAGGTCCCGCCCCCGAAATCCCGCCCCCAACAGCGGCGGCGGAAGTTCCCGCCCCCAAATTTTTACGGGCGGCGGGGGCGCAGGCGCCCCCAAAATAGCAGCGCCCTAGGCAACCGCCTAGGTCACCTAATGGAAGCGCCGGCCCTGGACAGAGCACAGGGAAAGTCTCTATGGTCTAGCAGGGAACAGGCCTTGACTGCTGGCTAGAGGTCCCTCAGCCGGAACCCAGCCTAGAGGGTGGGCCCAGGTTCCCCTACTAGCCACTGAGGGAGGGGCACTATGAGGCACTGAATAGGAAGACTGCCTGAGCCTGTTTGTGGGAAGAGATTTTTCAACCCCAGAATGGGAAACCATTTGGTGACCTGTCTGGAGGACTGAGTCACGAAGAGGCCGTAGCAACTCGTGGAGCGAGAGAGGGTCTGCCAACCCAGAGAAAGAAATGGAGAAACAGAGTGAAAGCTCATGAAGGGGTGTTGATCTTGCAAGGTATTCCCCAGAATGAGCAGGAGGAGGCACCATCCTAGCAGTGAGTGCAGGGGGAGGGATAGCTCAGTGGTTTGAGCATTGGCCTGCTAAACCCAGGGGTGTGAGTTCAATCCTTGAGGGGGCCACTTAGGGATCTGGGGCAAAATTGGTCCTGCTAGTGAAGGCAGCGGGCTGGACTCGATGACCCTTCGGGGTCCCTTCCAGCTCTATGAGATAGATATATCTCCATATATGTCACACCCCCTCTTTCTGTTCTCCCATAATTAATTCAAACATTTGTCAAAGCATTTCAACCAGTCTGAATAAAAATGTCTTCCTCTCTCATTTAGTTGGGTTTCAGTTCCTCGATATGCATAGTTTCATAAACCTTCCAATCCTCCATATAGTCGTCTAAGAAAAATGTGATAGACAAGACCTGGATTTCTAAGGCAGTAAAGCAAACTTTCAGGCCTCTACACACCAAAAAATATTTTTCCCCTTTGCAGGTCACATTTAAACAATAATTTAGGCTTAGATTGTCTGCAAGGCTGATTTCTTCATCTCTGACCTACCAGATCATTAACATTCCTCCATAAAGCTAGAAGTGTCCCAAAGGCAAAATATATAAGACCCAGGTGGCAGGACATTCTCATCAGTGGACTCATGCCTCTGGAAGGCAATTCCACGGGGTACACGCTTAAACCACAAGATGGCCATATTTTTATAAAACTTCATGATGTACCTCTTTGCCCCATTAACTGTGGGGGTATGAATTCCTTTTGCTCTGAACTAGGGTGACCAGACAGCAAATGTGAAAAATCGGGACAGGGGGTGGGGGGTAATAGGAACCTATATGAGAAAAAGACCCAAAAATCGGGACTGTCCCTATAAAATCGGGACAACTGGTCACCCTACTCTGAACTGACTGGCCCAGTGTTTCTTCAACTTATGGGCTTGATTCTCCTCCCATACTAATGTTCATCTGTTGCAACTCCATTGATTTCAATGGAGTTATTCCTAAATCACACCAGTCTGAGGGGAGAATCGAATACTCTCTCTTAAAGCGGCAGGGACTGGTATAGCTCTCTGTGTCAGAAATTTTAATAGACCCCATTTTAAAGCATGTATAGTGGATTGGTGTAGCAGGGAGACAGGCACCTTATAAATGCATGTAACAATAATAATACCTAATTTTCTAGCAAGTACAATGCGGCATATTGAGTGTCAAGGATTTTTCCTTGCTAGGACTGAGTAGAAAAGTGAACAGTATTTGTAATTAGTAGTGTCAGTTTGTTAGCTATTGTGCGAAGGGATCGGATGGTAGAGATAGTGACACAGGTTGATGTTTCCAGGAAGATCAATCAATATTAGCATTTTGCCAGTGACATGTGGTTGATTTTAGACTCAGAAGAAATGACAGCACTAGTGACATGGGCGGTGGTGTGCATGTGTTTGTAATGCAGTGGAGCAGAGACAGGCTGACAAAGAGCATGGCAAGGAAGGGGAGGTGCAGTAAAGAGACAAATGACAACTGTTCAACTGTCTGCCGGTAGGTAGTGCCGCTGAGAGTGGTTTGGGAGATGGGACTGCACAACACAAGGGAAAGGAACACTCTTGAAAGAGTGAGAATATTGATTTTTTTTCTTTTAACTGAAATTTAAAGTGAATGTTTAGTGCTTATGAATGCTGTTGGATTGACAGCCCTGAAAACTGAAGTCCTCAGTTCAATAGGACATGTATGACATAAGCAGCATCAACATGAATTTCTCTCCATTATAGCTCAGACTTGTTCTGGAAGGCCCAACCCTCAGGGCTAGAGGGAAGCTCCATCTCCAGTTGTTGGCATATCTGCGGGCTCTGCCAATGAGGGTTCCAATTAGAGCCAGTTGTGTTGGTGATACTTCCTGTTATGTGGACATCTGTCCACTAGAAACTATGTGAGTCCACCAGCTCATTTCACTAAGTGCTCATCAGGTCGTAGTGACTGTTGTTCACTACAGACCTGGGCTTTATTAACTAGTCACCTAAAAGTGACAGCAATGGTGGACAGACCTGTCTCCTAAGTCATGTAGCCTCCAGAATAGAACAATACTTTTAGTAAAAGACTCAGAGGCCAGCATCAAATCTGGTGCCAAAAGGTGCAACTTAACAGGGAGGCGCTAATCGGCGGGGCTGCCGGTGGGTGGGAGGCGCTGGGAGCCGGGGCGGGAGCTGATGTGGGGGCTGCTGACGTATTACTGTGGCTCTTTGGCAATGTACATTGGTAAATTCTGGCTCCTTCTCAGGCTCAGGTTGGCCACCGCTGGCTTAGCTCCTCAAAGATTAAAACTTATTAGCTTTTCAGCCCAGAAGATCACCAAGTGGCCACATTAGTTCACAAGCTAATGAATCTAATCAGGTAACTGTCTGGTTAGAGGTGGAGCAACATATGTGTTCTAAGAGGAAGGATGGTCCAGTGATTAGGATGCTAAGCTAGGACTAGGGTGACCCAGTTTCAATTTCCTGCTCTGCCTGTGTGGCCTTGGGAAACAGAGCCAGATTTTGGAAGGTACTCAAGCACCCAAAGATGTAGATAAGTACCTACTAGGATTTTGAAAAGCAGGTAAGTGCCTAATTCCCATTGACTTTTAACTGGAGTTAGATGCTTAGACACTTTTGAAAATCCTACTGGGTGCTTATCTGCATCTTTAGGCATCTAAATACCTTCAAAAATCTGGCCATCAGTGTCTTGGTTCCCCATCTGTAAAACTTCCCTACCACACAGGGGTGGTGTGAGGATAAACACATTAAAGATTGTCAGGAGCACAAATACTATGATGATGGGGACAAGATAGGTACCTAATATTGAAGGCACATGCTGCTGGACCGGTAGTTGACTGGGATTCATGCAGCTGCCCTGAAAGTTTGGCTATGCCAGTCGGTTTGAATATACATCTGGGGGAATGACCTAGTTTGTCAGCAAGGCTTGAAGTTGACCACTAAAATAAAGAGAGGGCGAGAGTTGTCATATGTCAGTCTCCTTGGCTCAGAGACATTAGTTTCTGTATGGATGAAGCAGGCAGATGAGAGGGGGGCAGAAAACCTTTGAGCCCTGATTGGGCTAGAACAGTGATTTTCAAACTGGAGTAGTGTACCCCTAGGAGTACATGAGCTCTCATCAGGGGGATACATGAGAAAAATTCTGTAATGATGGACAACATATCATGTTATCCCATACAGACCTCCCCGCCGCCAGCCCGTTTTCATACGTCTATTATGACCTTATCTCAGATGGGGGTACATAGTAGACTACATTATTTGGAAAGGGGTATGCAGCCTAAAAAAATTGAAATCCACTGTGCTAGAATAAAAGATTCCTGTATGATTCTTCCGCTTTTTTTTTTTGGTCTTCCTGTTTTTCACCATTGAATGAGATTCAGTTGATGGCATCACTTCCTCTGCCTAGGGTCAGGGGCTATTGCGCTGCTGGAAGTCTCGTCTTTCAGATGAGATTTAAAACCAAGGTCCTGACTGTAATGATGAACAAACACTCAGTAATCTAGCTTGTCATCAGAGAAGGCACAGCACTTTTCATTAACTGCACAAATACCTGGGACGGCCTGTGGCTGCTTAGTTCTCTGGAAACATATGAAACATGTTAATAGGCTTCCACAGACATTATGACAGCCACACCCATATTGTCAGAGTTTCAGGATGACTACTCCTCTATCTCCCCCTCCACGGTCTACTCCAGGATTTCCCAGTCAGGTTGAGATTTCCAGCTGTCACGTGTCTCTGGGCAGAGTCCCGTTTCCTACTCCCTACTGACTGGGGGTTTGAAGGATGCACAGTTCCTTGCCTTACATTGTGATATCCCCAGCAGGCCAGTCTGTCTAATGGAAAGAACCTGTGCATTTTTTTTTTCACTCTGAGGGCTATGATCAGTGTATTGCCAGCAGTTGCAAGTTACCACACAGCCTTTTCTAAGCAAGCACATTTATTCTTAAGTAAAAGCACATCAAAACAATAAACAGATTTAAACACACAGGGGACATACCACGAGTCTCCCAACAGTCTGATGCCCTAGTAGGTTAAGGTCTTTCCAACCCTTCTGCAAGGGTGAGGGCCCAGATAAAAAGTCCTGCCCATTTGCTGGATCAGAAAGAAGGCCCCAAGTCCATTTAAACCCAGCCTTTTTTTTATCAAAAGCCCTTTTGTTTTCTGTTTGTTTCTGGAAAAAAGCAGCATGAGCCAATATAAACCAGACTTCCCAGGGGATGGTACCTCTCTGGAGGTGTTTATAACCGGAGTCATTCACCTTAATTACCTCCCATTGATTTTAGCTCACATAGGAGCTATGGTAACTCTCCTCCATGGAGTAGAACACAATCACTCATGAACCATTCATGGATTTAATTGGTCTCCAAAGCTACTGCATGTGATTGCAATGTCTGTCTCACTAACATTAAACCATGTATTACAAGCAGTCTGATACCTCTCCTTACATTAAAGACCCCATGGCATTTTGTATCACAAGAGAGATGACTCCTATCTATAGACAGGAAGGATGGCCCAGTAGTTAGGGCATTAACCAAAGACTTTAGAGATCTGTATTCAATTTCCTGATCCATCACAGACTTCCTGGGTGACCTTGAGCAAGTCAGCCTCTCTGTGCTTCAGTTTCCCCTCTGTAAAATGGGGATAATAGCACTGCCTCACAGAGGTGTTACATTAAAGATTGTGATGTGCTCAGATACTAGATACACCTCAGATAGATACACCCAGGCTCCTGGACAAAATTAATTTAGTTAATTGCATTCTACCTGCCTAAATTTCCCTGTAACTTAGTATAGTACAGTGGTACATGCATGTATATCACATCTTTCCATAAGTGTAAACCTAACAAGCTAGGAAAATCATATTCTATTTAAAACCAAAACTAATTTTCACTGAAAGGTCATGTACGATCGTCTCAGTAGGAGCCGTTCCCCGCCAAATTTCATCTTTCAAGCCTCAGCCATTTTGGCTGTGAGGCTGCTTTAAAATAAAATTGCAAGGTGTTTTTTTGTTTTGTTTTGTTTTTTGACTGTTTATCATAAGGAAAGATGTACTTTTCACTCATTTCTGGCTTTAAAAAAAAACCCCAGCTGTGCCCTTAGTGCTCCAACAAGATTCCCCGAGGTCAAGCATGGAGAATTTCAACCTGAAAAATCAAATTCTCACCAAGGTGTGGATGAGTGGTAAGGGACTATTATTAAAATTTCTTCATTTCTAGCGCAGCCCCAATCATGACCAGGCCCCTGTTGTGCTAGGTGCTGCCCCGAAGGGCTTACAATTGAAGCAATGGAATATGCTTTGCAGCCTTCAACTCATTTCTCTCTCTCCCTCCCTCTCTCTCTCTCTCTTGAATTTATTGTTATACTAAGATTGGGTTATTGTTTCCTCACAGGATTTCACTTCAGCAACCAAACCTTGAATTGTGATTATAAGAAGGCATTGAAGGTTGGATGCTATGAGAGATTATAATGGATACTTACTGCACCCTCTTAATAAATCTGGCCTTTCACCTTCGTAAAGGGCTTTGTGTCAGCCGTGTAGCCTGAACAGTGCCGTTCTCTTGAGGTGGAAGCACTGAAATGTCTTTATATAGTGCTGCAATTTAAAAAGTGGGCTTTATAATGCATCTGCAAAAGAATAGGAAGGAGAAGATAATTAGCCCTGGCTGTGTCAGCTACCTCAGAGCTGAAGGTATTATAAAGTGAAAATTAGGAATCATGAACTAAATTTGATCCAGATGTTGTGGTGTCTGATATTGCCCTTTTAATTAAAACATTTACAACAATGATTACAAAGGTTATGTTCGCATATCAGCTCGGAGGATAGCTCCTTCATGACCTCTGCTTTCCTTGTCACTTGGCAGATGATTTTAAGGGGGGCACTGATTATGAATAATTTAAAATGAAGCCGTTTCATTATTGGACACCATTCCTCAGGGTTATCACTGGGCCACTCAGAGTTAGTGTAATGATAATGAAATGCTACTACAGCAAATTTCATCTCAAAGGATCCTGACACTATTTCCAGACTGGATTACACGATTTCCATACAATAATAACCACCCCATCCCAATGGAAGTGCAGATACATCTAGGGTGAAACATGGCAGCCATTTAACAGTGCTCAGTAATGCTATGCAACAGTGTTAGCACAGGGTGTGAAGAAGAATAGTGCACATAAATGAAAAGAGGAGGGGCAATATAGATATGCAGATATTTTTTGCAAAGATTTCTTCAATTATATGATTTTTGTTTAGTTTTCCCCACTGGCTAGTTAAAAAACAAAACAAAACCAACCTGTCCAAAGGGGGGTTTGTATGCAATATTAATATCTTGGAATGATAAGCAGGGTTACCTTGATAACCATATGTGATTGTCAGAGGATTACACAACCATAGATGCCAGGGATTAAAAAATGTATTAGATCACCTATTCCTCCCCAGCCACTGCAAGATTGCTCCCTGGAGTATATTCTTGACCACTTTTTGAAGTCTAGTTTAAAATTTCTTTAAAAATGCGGCTTTCTTTATTTGTCTTGGCATATGGCAGTATCACAATCGTATACTCCCCATTCTTAATGCAGGACTCAGATTTGAGTGCAGTGCAGAGAAGCTAGGGTTCTTAGTTCAATCTAACACACACGTCAATCTGTAATGAATCGGTGGCCACAGACTGGGCCTGAACCCACCAACTTCCTCATTTCAATGATCTGAGAGATTCCTGCAGGTATCTAAAAGCCAGAGAGGAGTGTACACAGCACTGAAGTGAAAATCAGATAGATAGTAATTGGCCAAGATTCACAAAACTGATTAGTGATTGGGGTGCTTTGATTTTTTGGGTGGTTAATTTGACACACCTTAATGAAGGGGCCCTCTATTGAATCAAACAGGTGCTTAGCACTTTCTGATAATCAGGCCTATTTAAGACATGTCTATTTAGGCCCCCCAAAAACCCACTAGTCACTTGAAAATATTGATCATCATCTCTTCTATAGAGATGAGGGAAATACAAACAATTGCTTTTAGCTAGTAAGCAAAATCTACAGGCAAATTTACTGCATGTACTGATAAGACGTACTACATAGTGTATATACTGGATGCCCTGTAGAACTAGAAGCTAGGAAAGGAACACCTGCTAATGAATGGAATTAAGATATTTTGACCACTACTTTAGCAATATGAAAATTATTTTGCATTATACGGTGCTTTTCATTCTGAGGACCTTAGTGAGCTCTTTGTATTCAGGAATAACTTTATCCACCACTGATGGGCAGTAGAAATGAACCCAAACCAAATGCAGGGAACTCTACAACCTGAATTATTTTTAGGGTGGAAACCCAGAATCAAATTTTGCAACTTCAGATAGTCTCTAAAATTCAGCTAACTCTAAGAAAGACAGATTCAGATATCACTTACAGCAGGGTAAATTGGTAGTAACATCATTAGAGTCAATGGAAAGCACAATGGATTTAAACTAGTATACAACCGATGTAAATGTGATCAGAATCAGATACTTTCCATTTAATAACACAGTGCCTTTGGTCCTTACACTATGCTATGGTGATAATTCAATATAGACTCAGAGGAGTGCCACCTACTGAACTACCAACATCACTTCCTATAGCACCCAAGTATTACGCTGGTCACATTCTACTTAGCTTATAAAACTTGATGAGCTCAGTAGTCATCCTCTGTCCACCTAATGATGGGTTTCATATAGCTCATGGAATATAGTGAATCATGAATGAAACCTTAAAAGTGGGAGAACAAATTGTTGCACAATCTACAATGAACACATGACAGCTGAACCATTTTACCATTTCAATTGAGTAAGTCGTAGCACTTTCCTTAATACAATATATATGATGCAGTCAAACTTTAAAGCAATGACACAAATCTTATCTCTGTTTGCGATTTATGATCCATTCCTTTGAAAACAGAGGCTGCTGGGTGTTTATTTTTAATACAGAAAAGGATCTTACCTTCTGTTCATATAATATAAAAGTAACAGTCTATTCTTTCCAGTATTTAGCTATTTTAATGATACACAGGGAAGTTGGTGCATTTTGGTTTGCTGAAGAGGAAGAAATGGAACACTCAGGGTTGCTGACAAGGAGGACTGGTTGAGGATGGTAATGCTGGATGCAAATGCAATAGTAAAATCATAGGTAAAACATCTGTAACTTTCATTTAAATTGTATTGTTAAATCTGTTATAAAACAATTTTATAGTTTGGGAAATTGAGGCTGAGATTTTCAAAGCTGTGTTAGGGTTAAGGGTGCCCAATTCCCATTAGTTTGAGAACTGGAAGTCTAATACCTATAGGCAGCTTTGAAAACTCAACCTGAATGACTACAAATTTGGCAAATACACTTAATGCTGAAACATCAACCTTAACTCTGCCCCTATTCCCTGCTCTCCTATATTTCCATCTTCCCCTCTACTTAAGGACCCCCAATGGGCTTTCCTCTAACCTTTGCAGGGCCCATGTAAAGGCCAACAACTGCCTACCCTCCCCTGTGGTGAGAAAATCTTCTCTGAGGAGCAGAGTGGATGAAGTCATTGGCCTGCCCTCTTCCCCCCGCCCCATCACACTGGATCACAGAACAACACTGTACCAGTTACTATCCACGTGGCATAATAGCCCTTTTGGGATGGGGGAAACTGGCAGATAACAGTGCTCTAACTCACCAGGGAGCCGACTGGTGATGGGATGGTCCCATGATCAGAGGAGTATAATGGACAGGTGTGATATCAGAACTAGTTATAGCTCCAGAGTGAACGTTAGTGAAGAAATCTAGACATCACTAAAGCATGTTAAATACATGTCCATGTTTCCAGCTGTGTAACATTTAGTTGTCAAATCAGGATAGCTAAATATTGAGACACTGATGCTTTCATCGTTGAAATATTTAGTCATCAAATTCTTCATGAATAATTGTGTCGGCGACTGGAGTGTTGATGAGTAACAAGTCAGTTCTCGGTAAAACCTTGAAAACTTGAGCACTTGCTCAAGATTATCCTGCACCATAGGGGCTGGAAGTAGGGGTGCGGCAGCCTGAAGTGATTCATATCATGTACAGGGTTTATAGTTTGGTTCAGTGGCTCTCAGAACCCCCACTATACAAATTGTTCAAGCACCCCTGTCCTGCACAACAGATTTCCAACAGTGTCATCTCTCTGACTAGGACCCAGATGGTGTACTGGGTTGGGTAACTGCAGGGGCAAGGTGTGATGTTCCCCTGGTGTTATCTGGACTGGTGATCTGCTAGGTCACTCCAATCCTCTACTCTGTGAGTCAGTTTTATCATGCTCTGCTGTGAGAACCANTGTCTGTAGATGGAGATGGAAGAGAGAGGAAGAGCATGGCAAACATCTCTCCCTTTTATCAGGTTCTTTCTTCCCTCTTGGCTTTGCCCCCCCCCCTCTTCAGAGTCAGGTGAGCATTACCTCATCATAGTCCCAAACTGACCAAGAGAAGGGTGGTGACTCACTCGAGAGTCCAACAGATCCTTGTCACTGCCTAGGCTAGTGTCTTTTGTTCCTGTGAAACTGGACTGAGTTTGTCCCATACATGTCCTGATGAGGTGTGAACTGCCCCTCTGCTCCTGGAGAGTTTTGTCTGGGCTTGTTTTAAGCCATGAGGACACATTTTCACCTCATAACTATATACATGAAATTACAACCTATAACATTACTATAACAACAATGCTCAGTGCATCATGAGCCTTCCGAAAACACCCGACATGACAAACTGCATTGGATACCACACAATCATATTATAAGGATGAGCATGGGGGTTCAGGGGTTTCCCCCGAGGTACAGAGCATCACACAAGGATATGCAGTGTTGTTGGTGGAGGGGTGGACTCCATTGGGAATGGCATGAGGTAGTGAGATGCAGCTCAGGGGGCCATGAGAAATCTGTTGGTGAGCAGAAAGAGGGGATCTGGTCTCCAGGAGACCAAGCTGAGGGACAAATCCAAAGGAAAATGACCTAACACATGGGTAAAAACAACGAGGAGTTCTTGTGGCACCTTAGAGACTAACACATTTATTTGGGCATAAGCTTTCGTGGGCTAGAACCCACTTCATCGGATGCATGGAGTGGAAAATACAGGAGCAGGTATAAATACATGAAAGGATGGGGGTTGCTTTACCAAGTGTGAGGTCAGTCTAATGAGATAAATCAATTAACAGCAGGATACCAAGGGAGGAAAAATAACTTTTGAAATGGTAAGAGAGTGGCCCATTACAGACAGTTGACAAGAAGTTCACACCTTTGTCTTCAGAAACAATCTTCAAATATTAATCTTTCTATGCAGATAGCCTCAATGAGATGTAAAACTTTCTAGGCAGAACACTGTGTCTGTGTGATTTGTAAACATTCATTTAAAAATAACTTCATTTTGCCTGTTTTTTCACTAGTGCAATGAGGGTTTACATACCACAGCATTGGACACCTTTAAAAATATGTTGGGTGGGTAAGTAGGTAAATAGTTCACAAAAAAATGGTAATTTGGCTATGAAAACAACTGAAATCATGTGTGATTGCAGTGCAAACAATTCACTTGAGAAATGACAAATTTTCTCAGACAGTGCTCTTATTTTTATCATGATAATTTGTTGTAAGTGGAGCTAATTTAGAATTTGAAATACAATGAACACATGTCCTGTAAATTGAATTCCACGGTATACATCTTTTGCACCTCTACAGTGGTGCATTTAAGAAAAAAAGTCTATGCAGATCACCCTTTCATATGGAAACAAATTACATGCAGAAAATGCCTTCTTGACTTTCAAAAAACCTCTCATTTGCAAGCACTATTTGCATAGAAAACTTTGCGTCGGAAAAAGTTCAGTGGTAAAACCACTTTCATGTGGAAAACTTCCAGTGGCAAAACACCTTTACCTTCTATATAATTCTACGTTAGCAGTTACAGTGAACTGGTTAGCTTAAAATTTTCTAAAATACTATAATTGTAAACACTTATCAGCTTCAGTAGACCTCTGTGGACTTTCCCCCTCCCCCCCCAAAAGGACTAACGGTATGTTAAATGTCATCTGTTGATACCAAGCATGTTTATGACTTCTTAAGAGCCATGGGACAAATTCTGCATTGCACTAGTCTGACCCCATTGACTTCAGTGTGGGTTTCTACTGGTCTAGGTGAGAGTACAATCTGACCATATGTCTTTGTCTGACTCCCACAGAGTTCAGTGGGCTTTGGATCAGGCCCTAAAGCAGGCCAAGGACAGAAATCCTTTAGTGGGTCAGATTCCATTCTGATGAAGAAAGTGGGATATTTCAAAATACTATCTGTATTACTACAGTGTCTAGTTATGGACCAGGCCTCCATTGTGCTAGGTGCTGTACAAACACAGGGAAAAAAGACAGTCCCTGCCCCAAGCAGCTTCCAAGCTAAGTATAAGACAAGAGACAGCAGAATATTATAATATTTTAGCAGACAGAAGGAGGAGTATGAGTAAACAATATTGGTCAGCATGATAAGCATTGGTTTCAAGCTTTCTCAATCAATAGACCATTGAGTGGGAGAAGAATCTGGTCATGGACACACTACTCCTATACTAACCCCCACTACTTGGCACACAGTTTAAACCTTCAGGCTACCCAAGTCACTAAATAATCCATAGAGCCTCAGATAAGCTACCTAAGAGGCCACCTTTCTCCCTGACTTACACCCATAGCTGCAATCAGTACTGTTGTCTGAGCTGGAGCCCCCTCCATTAAAAAGAACAATAGAGGCCAGATGTTGGGAAATCTAGGCACTACTGTAATAGAAAATAATAATAATGATTGTTGCACTGTAGCCAAATAATACCTATTGAATATTTGTATTGTCATCAAAGAACAAAATGCTAGCTCCTTCCCCCAAAAACTTACAGTATAATTCAAGAGACAAGAAGTGGAGATAGACAGATGGAGAGCACAAGGAAACAATGAGACAATGCTGGGCAGGATGATAGGCAGTGATCTCTGCACACCAGCTGCCTAACTGTTCTCAACTTTTTTGTAGATCTCCGGCAAAGAAGAATGTCAAATCAGTTAGTAATGATAATCTCATGCTTCAGGGTGTAAATGGACCACCACATGAGTCGGGAAGGATATTTTGCTGCCATGAACAGTGTTGTACAATTGGTTGGGTGAATCATTGTTATTGTTTTTGCCTTTTTTTTGAAATATCAGGCATTGGCCACTGATGGTTGTGATGGAATATCAGAAATGGTGGTCCAATGTTCTGATCAAGGCCACTTTGAATGTTCCAAAGTTCAAGCCAAGCGAGGCCAGAATCAAAAAGATCTGATATCTGTCAGTCTGTCTATCTATCGTCATTATAAAATCATTTAAGGCAAAGTCTGTCAGGATCTCTCATTCAACTTTTAATAGGCAGAACTGAATTTAGCAATTAATGTCACCATCTGTTATTTTCTTTTTAAATAATTATGTATTTTATCTTCAGAAAGGGAATGCTTTGTACTAATCCACTTTGGTGATGCCTAAATCACTTCCTATTGGGATAAAGTTCAACTCAATTCCTTTGAGTCTTATGAGATGTCTTGACTGCCACCTGCCTCATTCAACAGCAGGGGAGATCGCCAAGGTGTTTTTATTATCAGTTCAGCTCAGAACAGATCTGTGAACATAACGGAAACTATTAGCCTTGGATTAAAAAGAAAAAGTATCAGATGATTTGGCAGACGGCTTAGATGTTATCAACATTGTAGAGAGGAATTAATACTGAAAAGGGCAGGTGGGTGATTAATTCTATGAACTGGATTAATGGTCCCTGGGCTGGAATCTTAGCCTAGCAGTACCAGAACCGTCTTTTCTAACTGAACCAGAACTGCCCTTTTCCTGGCTTGGGTTTGGCAGTCCCCCAAATTGATTTGCTCCTAGATCTCTTCTCAGTGGAGTTATTTTATTAGGGATGTTTGTGTTCAGTCCTTTGATAGCTAGCTGTGTTCCAAAATAAATTAAGGCTACCTCAATTTCTTCTGCCACTTCTCTGGTTAAACTGTGATTTTGATTTATGCACATGCAACTTAAATAATCTGGGGAAGGGCATATAGGTCATGATCATAGAATCAGAGAATATCAGGGTTGGAAGAGACCTCAGAAGGTCATCTAGTCCAATCCCCTTCTCAAAGCAGGAACAACACCAACTAAATCATCCCAGCCAAGGCTTTGTCAAGCTGGGCCTTAAAAACCTCTAAGGATCTAACCATCCTTTTTGAAACCCCTCTTCAGGTAATTGAAGGCTGCTATCAAATCCCCCCTCACTCTTCTCTTCTGCAGACTAAACAAGCCCAGTTCCCTCAGCCTCTCCTCATAAGTCATATGCCCCAACCCCCTAATCATTCTCATTGCCCTCCGCTGGACTCTCTCCAATTTGTCCACATCCCTTCTGTAGTGGGGGGCCCAAAACTGGACACAATACTCCAGGTGTGGCCTCACCAGTGCCGAATAGAGGGGAATAATCACTTCCCTCGATCTGCTGGCAATGCTCCTACTAATGTAGCCCAATATGCCATTAACTTTCTTGGCAACAAGGGCACACTGCTGACTCATATCCAGTTTCTCCACTGTAATCCCCAGGTTCTTTTCTGCAGAACTGCCGCTTAGCCGGTCAGTCCCCAGCCTGTAGCGGTGCATGGGGTTCTTCCTTCCTAAGTGCAGAACTCTGCACTTGTCCTTGTTGAACCTCATCAGATTTATTTTGGCCCAATCCTCCAATTTGTCTAGGTCACTCTGGACCCTATCCCTACCCTCCAGCATATCTACCTCTCCCCCCAGCTTTGTGTCATCTGCGAACTTGCTGAGGGTGCAATTAATCTCATCATTCAGATCATTAATAAAGATGTTGAACAAACCGATGGGGAAAAAAAAATGATACAGACACATTTCAGAATTGTCAGATGCACTCCTCCTGGCCATGGAGTTGTCAGCCTTGAGATTTTCAAGTATATAGACATCATTTCTGCTATGATCCCGTTTTCCACCATTTCCCGTTTTTCTTCCCCATTTTCCCCAGCCTTGCTCCTTTATTATGATGGAGGTAAATTGTCCATTTTAGGAACATACAGTAGTATTCCTTTCAATAAATTACCTTTCCCACATCCACAGAGGTCTCTGCCTTAGTGATCCTTTGTTCTTTATGTAGTTGATTATTTTCATCACAATTTCACTCTGTGTTTTTTTAACATGGATACATAGGTTTTAAGGTTTCAAGGGATGATAATGATTAATTATTGGCATTACAGTAGCACATAGGAACCCAATAGAATGCACCAGAACCCAATAGAATTAGGTGCTGAACCACCACATAAAACAAAGATGGTCCCAGCCAGGGCCGGCGCAACCCATTAGGTGACGTAGGCAGTCGCCTAGGGCGCAAACATTTGAGGGGCGCCAGCGCCCCGGCCGGCCATGGAAATTTGGGGGCGGGACCTTCCGCCGCCGCTGTTGGGGGCGGCATTTCGGGGGCGGGACCTTCCGCCGCCTAGGGCACCGGAAATGCTGGCGCCGCTACTGGTCCCAGCCCCAAATAAGCTACAGGACTGTAGTACAGCCTCTTGCATAACACAGACTGTAGAACCTCACCTAGTAATTCTTGCANTCAGGGTTGGAAGAGACCTCAGAAGGTCATCTAGTCCAATCCCCTTCTCAAAGCAGGAATAACACCAACTAAATCATCCCAGTCAAGGCTTTGTCAAGCTGGGCCTTAAAAACCTCTAAGGATCTAACCATCCTTTGTGAAACCCCCCTTCAGGTAATTGAAGGCTGCTATCAAATCCCCCCTCACTCTTCTCTTCTCCAGACTAAACAAGCCCAATTCCCTCAGCCTCTCCTCATAAGTCATATGCCCCAACCCCCTAATCATTCTCATTGCCCTCCACTGGACTCTCTCCAATTTGTCCACATCCCTTCTGTAGTGGGGGGACCAAAACTGGACACAATACTCCAGGTGTGGCCTCACCAGTGCCGAATAGAGGGGAATAATCAGTTCCCTCGATCTGCTGGCAATGCTCCTACTAATGTAGCCCAATATGCCATTGACTTTCTTGGCAACAAGGGCACACTGCTGACTCATATCCAGTTTCTCCACTGTAATCCCAAGGTTCTTTTCTGCAGAACTGCCGCTTAGCCGGTCAGTCCCCAGCCTGTAGCGGTGCATGGGGTTCTTCCTTCCTAAGTGCAGAACTCTGCACTTGTCCTTGTTGAACCTCATCAGATTTATTTTGGCCCAATCCTCCAATTTGTCTAGGTCACTCTGGACCCTATCCCTACCCTCCAGCGTATCTACCTCTCCCCCCAGCTTTGTGTCATCTGCGAACTTGCTGAGGGTGCAATTAATCCCATCATTCAGATCATTAATAAAGATGTTGAACAAACCGATGGGGAAAAAAAAAATGATACAGACAAATTTCAGAATTGTCAGATGCACTCCTCCTGCCCTGGAGTTGTCAGCCTTGAGATTTTCAAGTATATAGACATCATTTCTGCTATGATCCCGTTTTCCACCATTTCCCCTTTTTCTTCCCCGTTTTCCCCAGCCTTGCTCCTTTATTATGATGGAGGTAAATTGTCCATTTTAGGAACGTACAGTAGTATTCCTTTCAATAAATTACCTTTCCCACATCCACAGAGGCCTCTGCCTTAATGATCCTTTGTTCTTTATGTAGTTGATTATTTTCATCACAATTTCACTCTGTGTTTTTTTAACATGGATACATAGGTTTTAAGGTTTCAAGGGATGATAATGATTAATTATTGGCATTACAGTAGCACATAGGAACCCAATAGAATGCACCAGAACCCAATAGAATTAGGTGCTGAACCACCACATAAAACAAAGATGGTCCCAGCCAGGGCCGGCGCAACCCATTAGGCGACCTAGGCGGTCGCCTAGGGAACAAACATTTGAGGGACGCCGGCGCCCTGGCGGCCGTGGAAATTTGGGGGCGGGACCTTCCGCCGCTGCTGTTGGGGGCAGCATTTCGGGGGCGGGAACTTCCGCCACCTAGGGCGCCGGAAATGCTGGTGCCGCTACTGGTCCCAGCCCCAAATAAGCTACAGTACTGTAGTACAGCCTCTTGCATAACACAGACTGTAGAACCTCACCTAGTAATTCTTGCATCGGACACATAGCATCTTGGGGATTGACGCTTATCAAAACGTGGCCCTGTCCCCCACTGTGGATGGTCACTAGTCTGTTGTGAGTGAACCATCTACTGTATCCCATATGCTGGGACTCCTGACTCTGGGGAGCGCCTGTCACTATTCCTCACTTTGGGTCTCTAAGACTACCTCTTCTTGGGATGTGGGGCTTCACAGCCTAGTTGCCTTAGATCCTGAAATCAATGCCTCAGTCCCCCCGAGCCACCCAGTGGCTTATGTACCTTCCCACAGAGTTCCACTTCACTGTGGCACTCCGAGCGTCTCCATTAACCTCTTCAAGGACAGCATGGCAGGCAAGCAAGGAACACAGGCTTAGCAAAGAAATGTTTTTTATTCACTTTTATTCTTTAAAACACTATAGAGTTAAGATGTACAATAACAAAATAACAGTCCTGAGACTCTCACCCCATTAGTCTGATCCCGCTTCTTAGAAATGTAGGTACTGTACCTAGAAAGTACCTCAAGAGGTATGTAGTCCATCCCCCTGCACTGAGGCAGAATTAGGCATAGCTAGACCATCTCTAACAAGTGTTTGTCTAACCTGTTCTTTAAAAACCTCTGGTGACGGGGATTCCATAGTCTTCCTAGGGAACCTGTTCCAGTACCTAACTATCCTTATTGTTAACAAGTTTATCCTAATATCCAACCTAAATCTCCCTTGCTGCAAACCAAGCCAATTACTTCTTGTCCCACCCTGAGTGAACGTGGAGAACAATTGATCATTGTCCTTTATATAACCATCTTTAACATATTTGAAGACTGGTATCACATCCCTCCACAGCCTTCTCATCTCTGGACTAAACAGGCCCAGTTCTTTCAACCTTTTCTCATAGGTCATGTTTTCTAAATGTTTTATCATTCTTGTTGCGCTCCTCTGGACTCTCTCCAGTTTGTTCACATTTTTTTTTAAAGTATAGTTCCCAAAACTGGACAAAGTATTCTAGCTGAAGCCTCACCACTGGTGAATAGAGTGGAACAATTACCTCCTGTATCTTGCATTTGACATGTCCAAATAAATACATCCTAGAATTACATTTGCTTTCTTTGCAACAGCAATACATTGTTGTTTCATATTCAAATTGTGATCCACTACAACCCCCAGATCCTTTTCAGCAATACTATTGCCTAGCCACTTCTTCCCCATTTTGTATTTGTGCATTTGATTTTTCCACCTTAGGTGTAGTACTTTGCACTTGACTTTATTCAATTTTGCCTTACTGATTTCAGACCAACTCTCCAATTTATCAAGATCCTTTTGAATTCCAATTCTGTACTCCCAAGTGCTTGCGACCCCCATCTGCAAATGTTATAAGTGTACCCTCCACTCCATCATCCAAGTTGTTAACGAAAATATTTAGTCTGAGGTCTAGTCAGCATTTTAGGTGAGGCAGACCCCCCACCCCCTCTCTCCAGCCTAGTTTCCTGGGATGTGATAGTTGCCCCCCGGAGAGCTTTCCACCTTAATAACAATCTCTGACCCTTTTGACCATGTGCCCAGGATGAGGAAAACCAGCCACTTTCCCCAACCAGGCTTCTGTGTAGAGAATTCATAGTTCTTCTAGGTGTGTCAGTAGGCAAGAGAAAATCAGAGCCAATATCTCTTGCTGGAGCTCTCTCACTGAATGTCTTTCCTGAGATAACCTACACCTCTTCTGAGCAGGGCCATGTCTGGAATAGACTGACCTTGTCAGGGCCAGGCAGGTTTTATATCACAAAACACAATCTGGTAGCTAGCACACACAATGGTAGATACAAAACAACACAGAGTTCACAAAACAAAATGGAGTTCACAGTTCGATACAGACATATCCCCTTCTGTCAGCATGCTACTTTCAGTGGAATTATTCTGCTTGTGACTTCATTGGAGTTATTCTGGATTTACACTAGTGTAACTGAGAGCAATAAATTGCCCTAAACTTATAAACAGATCTTATAATTTATTCAGGATGAGTCATGTTTCTGAGCATACACATTAAGATGCTGAGGGTATGTCTACACTACGAAATTAGGTCGAAATTATAGAAGTCGGTTTTATAGAAATCGTTTTTATACAGTCGATTGTGTGTGTCCNCCCTCATCATCCTATAATTTGAGGGACTTCTATGTATTTAAAAATAAAAATACCAACAGTCTCTTCCTTCCCAGTCTGCAGAAAAAATAGCTGGATAAGTTTAAAAGGCTTTTGTTTGCTTGTTTATGTCTGTGTTTGTAAGTAAGTGGGTGTGTTGTGTCTATGTCTGTGTGTGAGATAAACTTAGGCTACGTCTACACTACCTGCCCGGATCGGCGGGTAGAAATCGATAGAGCGGGGATCGATGTAGGGCGTCTCCTCGGGACGCGATACATCGATCCCCGAACGTGCTCCCATCGACTCCGGAACTCCAGCAGGGCGAGCGGAGTTAGCGGAATCGACGGGGAGCCGCGGCCGTCGATCCCGCGCTGCGAGGACGCGAGGTAAGCGCGGGTAATTCGAAATAGGATACTTCAACTTCAGCTACGCTATTCTCGTAGCTGAAGTCGCGTATCTTATTTCGATCCCCGCCCCTAGTGTGGACCAGCCCTTAGTGATGGAAAGCTTAGTCAAAGAAGTTATGTTCTATTTAGTTCTGGGGTCATTCTTTGCTTTTGCTGGAATGAGTTCCATACTTTAGTCCCAGCAGTTCTGACTGAGGCAGTTTTGAGATTCCTCATATTGCATGACAGCTCCACTGCTACTGAGGAAAGCAGCGGCTGTGGGTGGTTATGGTTGTGGAAGGCGAGGTGACCTGCCAACTAGTGAGAGCAAAGTACTTGAAGGTTTTTGAGCATCAGGACAGAAAACTGAATTCAGTATTCAATGGGAAGCCAGTGCAGAGAGCAGAACACTGGAGAGAGGCTAAATAGATGGGCTATTTGCATTTCGTACCAGCTGGAGCTTTTTCAGGGCATATGGCTTCATTTGTAGAAATAGTCTACAATCCCTTCCAAATGTATGCCAAGCCATGCAAAAAGAGTTACAAAAATAGGCATGTCCTCCTAATTACTAGACTTTCATTGGATAAGTGATTTAGCTGAAAGGTATGTACATTCACATGTTGCCAGATATTTCTATATTGGTGTCTACGGGCTGCTTTACAGATCCTATTCAGGATGGCATATAATTCCACAAAAGGCTAATGTTAACTTATGGTTACTAAACTCTATAAACTAAGACAAACCAGCTCTATGTATATATTGCAGCCGACCCAGCCAGTGCTGGTGAGTGCCTGAATTTTGTAGAGATGGGATCATAGATGAAGGTTATCTGGCTGAAACTCAATCCACAAAAGATGGAGTGAAGCTGGTAGTGCAGAGGGAACAGCCAAAGATGTACCAAGGATTATCTGGCCCTTACGGACACAGGAAGGTAAACGATGGATGTTATATCATCACTTGTTTCTGGGGCTGGATCCCCAGCGGCCATTAGGCTGACCAGGATGGCTTTTTTAAATCTCCATCTGGCTAGGAGATTGTGGCCATGACTTTGCACCTTGAGGTTATAGCTTCCTGCAATGTGCTCTGTGTAGCACACAGCTACACCTGAAGTCAGTTAGAATATGTCAGCTTGCTTGTTAAGTGGCATTTCTCATCAGGAGTAAAACTTACCCCACACCTCTGCACTGGTTAGTTTTTTTGCGGGGAGTTGAATAAAGTTTTAAATGCCCTGGGACCTGCTTATTAGAGCAACTGTCATACTACAGTTGTAATTAACAGAGGGGCTCTCAAGATGAAGCCTCCTGGGTTTATGAGTCCTGGGGTAGCTGGCAGGGTATTCTCTACATTCCAGTTGGAATTCACTACCTTTTCCTTAAACCCAACTCTGATGACCTTCAGGGACTCTGCAAACCTATGTCCACCGAGACCTTTGAGGGTTGGCATTTCTGTATTGATGGCTGTGATCTGTGGTTGGGATAGAACTCTGGTTTTCATTTGATTGTTTTGGAGAGGCTGCTTCATTAATTCTTGTCTTATATTTTTGTATATGGCTACTGCACTGAAATCCCTAGATAGGCACTTTTGTAAATGTACTCACAGATTTTAAGGCCAGAATGGACCCTTATGATTATTTATTCTGACTTCCTGTATAACCCAGACCATAGAATTTTACTCAGTAATTCCAGTACCAAGCCTATAAATATAGATGTATACATCTAAATAAATAAATTATGGGCTGGCTTAGCATCTGCCTCTTTGCGAGTCACCAAGAATTTATGCACATGGCTAAATCCACTCATTTTTGGACAATACTCCATAAAAAAGACAAGCCCCACCGATCTACAGGGCCACATGTATAGGAAAATTGTCAAATAGTGGTAGATCATTAGTTAGGAGAAGAGTTTGAAGTTAATGAGCCTGATTCTTAGGTCCAGCTGAGCTGCCCTCGGCAAGTGACCGCGAGTGTGGGGAGAACACAGGGAGCTTTAAACCACCTTTATACCCTCCTGATCCTGAGGTCGGTACCAATGTGCCCTAGGGGCTGCTTTGCAGGCTGGGGATCTAGCCTAGCCATAGCTCCTAAGCTGAAGGTTGTGATATGAAGCTGATTCTAAGCTATTGTGGGATTTCCTCAGTCTGGTGGGATATTCTGCTAGCCAATTCAATTGGTTCTGTGGCCTCAGAGCAGGGATGCCATTTGCAATGGGGCAAAGAGGGCGGTTGCCCCCTAAGATGGTGGTTTGCCCCCTCCCCCCAGATTTTTCATAGGTCTCAGTCTTCCACTCTTTGCCCCCCTCCCATCTGACTTCACAGAATATAATATAATCATATAGACTGTTCTATAGGCTGATATAGAATTCTCTTCCAAGTGAGGTCCTCTTACTCTGAGAAACAGTCCCTTCTAATCTACTACAAGGAACATGGAAGGCAGGAGGTGGGGGCTGGAAACAACGAAGGCAACACATTGTAAATATATGGTATAACAGTCAGTAAAACTCCCACACACTCTCTCCTCCCTCCCACACACACACGAGTCAGCACCAGCTGTAGCCCAATTAAACTCAGCAGTTCACAGGTGTTCAGAGGAATGATTAGAACATAAAAGCACATTTCTCTTTAGGGCTCTTTTTAACACTTTTTAGTGCTATTTAAATTTAATAGAGCCAAAAAAACCCTAAAAACAAACAAAACAAAACAAAAACCCAATCCCATCAACCAACACAGGGAGAATCATACAAAAGAAGAAAATTACACATCCGCACCTGTAGTTTAATTGTACATAACAGTCAGTTGTGGTGAGTGGCAGTATGGTCTAGTGGAAAGGGCCCGGACGTGGGAGATAGGCCCAGTGGTTCTCAACCTTTCAAGGTTATTGTATCCCTTTAAGGAGTCTGATTTGTCTTGCATACCCTAAGTTTCACCTCACCTAAAAACTTCTTGCTTATAAAATCAGACATAAAAATAAAAAAGGTATCACTGCACAGTATTACTGAAAAATTGCTTGCTTTCTCATTTTGACTGTGTGAAATTGTAGTTTGTAGTGACTTCACTAATGCTTTTTATATAGCCTGTTGTAAGACATCTGGGTACGCGTTCCCCTGGTTGAGAACCACTGGGAGACCTGGATTCAACTCCTAGTTCAGCCACACCCTTCCTATGCAACCTTGAGCACATTACTTCACCTACCTTGTTGTTTATCAGTTCCACATCTGTAAATGAAGATGTTTTCCTACCTGGCATGGATGTTGTGAGATTTAATAATGACCACAGAATCATAGAAATATAGGGGTGGAAGGGATCTCAAGGCACCTGTGCTGATGCAGGACCAAGTGAACCTAGAATGGTTGAAGACACTTAGATACTGTAGTGATAAGGCATACATTAATGTTGACATTGCCTGTTTACTTGATAGCATCCTCTTTAGCTACCATAGAACTGTACCTCACTTCATTATTGTGATGTAAGGAGAAATCGAGCCCTTTTCTCTATTGTGCTATTAAAAATTTCTGAAGAGAAATACCTTAAAATAATAAGGTGGTTTTGTCAAGAAGGGAATAAAAGGGCTGGAGAGTTAAATGACCTTCAGGGCGGGGCTTTCATGGGAATTAAGTAACCCAATTCTCAGCTTTGAGAGCTCAAACTGAACCTCCCTTTTAAAGCAGCCAGTGCTTTGCATTTCTGGTGTGCTGCTAGCTACACATACCTCCATCCATCTGTAGATTATGCAATCTTATGAAAAGGATCCTGCTAAATAATCTAAACCCTTTTCAGAAGTGATGAATTTGCATGAGATGGAATTTTCTTAACTTTTGACTGTAAGGAAGTTTAACTTTAACTAAAAATGTGTCACCAGTTCTTCTTAGAATATGTGCTATCTACTTATGCGAAACAATCTGTTCCACCTTGCATTAAGCTGTGATACTTCGAGTCCCTTTCCCAGACCTGAAGAATATCAACATAATTAATTATCAGCTCTCACAGGACATTAAAAAATCCACAGCTGCTTTAAGAAGAACGAGAGACACCAGGTGGGTGAGGTAATAAGCTTTTATTGGGCCAACTTCTATTGGTGAGAGAGACAAGAAAGATAGTGGGTATGTCTACATAAACAATTAAACACCTGCAGCTGGACTCCATCAGCTGCCTCGGGCTGTAAAATTGCAGTGTAAACATTTAGGCTTGGTCTGTGTAGACAGACCCAGTATGTCCAATTCGTTACAGGTCTGGGAGTCAGAACAGCTGGGTTAAATTCCCAGTTTTTCTATTGACTCTTTTGGTGACTTTAGGAAAGTGACTTAATGGCTTTGGGCCTCCACTTTCCCATCTGTAACATGAAGATGATCATGAGGAACACATGGATGAAACATTACTTGTTAGTGTTTGTAGAATATCTTGAGCTCCAGAGATGAAACATGTTAAGTAACCGCCTTTGGGTTCAGAAGCCAGGGCCAGATCCTTTGCTATTGATGAGGAGTGCACAGAGTGAATTGAGAGATCAACAGAGCAAAGGGAGCATAAAGCTCAGCTTTGCACTTCCTAATCTGGAGCCACGGTGTGCGAAGACTTCCCCTGCAAGAAGTGAGTACAGCACGAGGAATGTATCAGTTCTTGTTTAGACACTTTCTTCTTCCATTTGCAAATATGACTGATAAGGCTGTGACATCAGTTAGGGTGTGAACAGAATTTTCAAAAATGCCTGCATGATTTAGGCGTCTAAGGGCTTGCATACATGTAGTGTGAGTCCGCACTAGACGGATTTAACTTCTAGTGCACAAGCACGATGTGTACTAACTGGACCCTGCCGGTGAGCACTAGAAGTTCCTCAGTGAGTGTTTCTATAGTCCCATTTCAAACAATACTACATTACTGTACACCAGGCAACTTCCTGAAGATGAAGATAGCACCTAGTAGGATTTTCAAACGTTCCTAGGGACCTAAATTCTATTGAAAGCAACGGGAACTAGGTGCCTAACCTGCTTTAAGTGCTTTTGAAAATCCCACTAGGCAGCAATCTGCATCTTTAAACTCTTA
Organism: Platysternon megacephalum; assembly: GCA_003942145.1. Lineage (NCBI taxonomy): Eukaryota > Metazoa > Chordata > Testudines > Platysternidae > Platysternon > Platysternon megacephalum. The sequence goes on along the minus strand of QXTE01000211.1, from coordinate 1,049,861 downwards.
AATACCTTTGAAAATCTAGCCGTTGGGGATTTAGGATATGTCTACACTGCAGCTGGAAGGCATGATTGCCAGCCTGGGTAGACAGTCTCCTAAGGGTATGTCTATTCTGCAGATGGGAGGTGCGATTTTCAGCATGGGTAGGCATACTTGTACTAGCTCAGCTCCAGCAAATACACTAAATAGCCACTTGAGTCCAAGCGTGCCTGAGATCCTGGGTCCCAGCTTGGGTGGGTGTCTGCCCATGTCACAACATCCACACTGCTATTTTTAGTGTGCTGAACTAGTGCACGTCTCAGACTCGGCACCTCCCAGCTGCAGTGTGGACATACCCTTAGGAGACTAAATTGCACAGAGAGTCAGCAGGATTACATTTCCAAAGTGCCTATGTTACTTTTAAAAATGGGACTTGTGCTCCTCACTCACTTAGGTGCTTTTGAAAATTGTACTCTCTGTTCCTGACTCAGAACTCCCTTATCCCTGATTTACTCAAGTGTAACTTCATTGTACTCAGTGAAGTTACACTGATAAAACCAACGTGAGATCTGAATCATGCCTTTTGCCGTCTTAGCTTTTTATTGGCTGCTGGCTTCACCAACAATGTTGGCATCATGTCAGGAAGCCTTTCCCCCAAAAACATTCTTTTCATATTTTCAAATTAAGTTCACAAACATTTATATTGCATGAAGTCCTTAGTATAGTCAAAGTCGGTCATTTCTTTGTTTGTCTAGCATATAAATCAGCACAAACATTAATTAATCCCAGAATTTAAAGTCAAAGTTTTAGCTATTTGTTTGCACCCTTAGAATACTTGATATAATGGTACATTTTATTAATAATTGCTGCTTATAACTTGGTAAAAACAAAGTAAAAAAATTCCATTGATTCAAAATATAGACTATATCAAGTTGTAATAATGTAGTTTTAACACTCTTTTTACATTCTAGGTCAAGTCTTGAGGTGGTGTAAATTGGTATAGCTCCACTGAAGTGCAGTTGAGGATGTAGCCCACCGTTTCTTTGTCAAAAATCTGTATAAAACAGATGTAAGTATAAAGAAAATCAGGCTCATTAACTCCCAGGTTAAATCTTCACCTGAAAAGCATGAGAAAGGAGAGAAAAGTCTTCTTTCATGGTAAGTCTTGGTAAATGCATGTGCTAACCTTGAAAAACAATCAGCTTATATTTCACAACACACCAAAGCAGTCTTTAACTCATTAAAAAAAGCGAATATTCTTTTACATTTCACATGCTCTACGCCTCACTCTCATCCAAGTGATTCTTTTTCTCACAAAATGAATCATTGCAGTTACTGCAGCTGAACTTCTTCACACCTCTTTAATACAGGGGGTCCCTGGTATGCGTCTCCCCCTTATCTGTCATGTTGAGTATCTGTTGCTCATTAATAGGGGAACATGTTCCGATTCATGTCGGTCCCGATTCGCATATCTGTCGCTTCACTTTTTGCGTGGCTTTTCTTTGGGTGCTTCCCCCAGCATCCAGGAGGTGCTGGGAGGGAGGGGGAAGAGCAGGGACAGGGTGAGCTCGGAGGAGGGGGTGGAACCAGGGGCGAGGAATTGTATGGGCCCGTGGTGCCCGTGCTCCAGGAATATTCAGAGCACGGGGGCCCGGCTCCACCAATGTTCGAGAGACCCGGCCCCACCTGCCGCCCCCATGCACCTCCCACGGAGCATCTCCCGGCCCCGCATGCCACCCCCGGGCCATTTAAAATCTCCCGGCAGCGCAGCGGGCTAAAGTGGCTTCCAGCCCGCCCTCACTCCACGCAGCGCATCACTCCTGGAAGCGGCCAGCACATCTCTGCGGCCCCTGGGGGGAGAGGGGGGCTCCACGCGCTGCCCTCACCTCAAGCGCCAACTCTGTCACTGGAACTGCGGCCAATGGGAGCTGCGGGCAGTAGCGCATGGAGACCTCTGGCCCCCCTGCCTAGGAGCCGCTGCCAGAGGGGTGTGCAGGTCGCTTTGAGGAGCCACCCGAAGTAAGCACTGCACCTCACACCCCCTCCCGCATCCCAACCCCCTGCCCCAGCCCAGAGCCTGCACCCAGCATCCAAACTCCCTCCCAGAGTGCAACCCCTCACCCCTCCGGCACCCAAACCCCCTCCCAGAGCCCACACCCCCTCACCCCTCCGGCACCCAAACTCCCTGCCCCAGCCCAGAGCCCACACCCCCTCCTGCACCCCTGCCCCAGCCCAGAGCCCACACCCCCTCCTGCACCCCAACCCCCTGCTCCAGCCCAGAGCCTGCACCCAGCATCCAAACTCCCTCCCAGAGCCCACACTCCTGCTGCACCCAAACTCCCTCCCAGAGCCTTAGGCAGGTGTGGGGGGGTGGGGGGGGCAGGACTTGGACCCATTCTGGGCACCTACCAAAAATTATACAAACCCGCCGCCCCTGGGTGGAACTGGGTGGGAAGAGGCGGGACAGGGCTGGAGGGAGGCGGGGGTGGAGGCGGGACTGGCCATTATTTCTTATGGGGAAACATTCCCTGGTATCCGTCGTTTCAGTATTCGTCACCCTTTTCAGGAACGCAACCTTGACGTATACCAGGGGTATAGGCCATATTTAAGTGTAGAGTACCTGAAAGCAAGCAACCTCTGCAGCGTCATCGGACTTCACGTGGGCTATGTTCCTGCACAGAACAGGTTGCAGGATCAGGACTGAAGGCCCCTCATGTGAGAAATATCCCTGTTCAGGATAGCACTTAAGCTTGTGCTGAAGTCCCGTGGAAGTCAAGTTAATTGGGGGGTGGAGGGGCCTAGTTACACTACACATTATTCATGGTTATGAATTCAGAATCTGCTTTGTGTGACTATTCTCCACTGTTCCCTTAAAATTCCCTATACCTGGGACAATGCCTGCCAGCAAATCGCTCCACTGGAATTGTCACGGAAACCAAACAGGGGAGAAGGGAGTGAACACAGACTAAGCAAATTTGGTTTAAAGATTCTAAGGAACAGGTGCAAATCCTGTTTTGCACTATGCACCCTGCTCAGTTGGTGAATGAGGGAAGCAGCTAGAATAAGGGGCTTGTGTTTTTGTATTTTAAAGGCCACGTCAGTGGAAGATGAGGAGTCATAAGACTACCCCACCTTCCTGTACAGCCTCTCTGTGTCTCACCGCAGTCATGGGGGGATAGCAGGGGCTGCAGGGGTGTAGTCATTTCGGGCCACATTTTCAATGCTATTTAGGCTCCCAAAGACACAGGCGGACACCTTGAGAGATTTTCAACAGCACCTAAGCAGGTTAGGTGCCTAACTCCCATTGATTTGTTACCTCTCTCACATACAGCAGCTGGCTCTTTGACTGAAGTTGTAAAGATTCAAACTTTTAGCTCAAGAAGCCCCCAGTTCAGTCCCTGTAGTTGGGCAAGATGGCGGCTGTTACACATGGTCAGTACACTCTGCCACCCTCACATAGCTAGGTCAGTCGTGGGTGGAAACGGGGAGGGGGCAAGAGGCTCTGCTCCTCCCTCAAATGCACCGGACAGAAGGAAGGGGTTTGGAGTTTAATATCAGTCAGTGCCAGTAGTAGATTTTTATCTCCCAGAAGCAAGGGGAGAGCAGGGAGAGCAGAGATGCTTTCTCTCCCAGAACCAAGGGGAGAGCAGGGAAAGACTTGACTTTGGGTGGCACAATTGCTTCCTTGGGCTGTTCCTAGTTCAGGCAGCTACATGCAGCGCCTTTTGTAGGGCCAGGAGCAAACGGTCAGCTTCTCTCTCGATCTTTAGTGAAAAGGTTAAAAAGAACAAACAAGCATTAATTGTGCAATGCGCACAAACGTCTGAAGGGAAGAGTGGAACTCAATCCCGCCGCCAGTGATGACACAGTAGTATGCACAACCAATCTGTACATGTCCTGTTTTTATACGGATCAGTATCCTATCTCGCAGAAGTAAAAGCATCCTATAACGTGATACTGGCCAAATGAGACAGACCCTGACGTTTGGCCAGGAGCAGAAGTGCAGAGCAAAACTCTCTGAAATTCTTAAAATCCCATGGGATGGTTACGGCTCACTTATAGGGGTGTCAGGGGTGAGGCTCATTGCTGAAGGTGCATCCTTGCCATCTTCAAATGTATGTGTGGAGGGTGGGAGGAGCCAGCGAAGAGACCTCAAGTCCCTTGATTATATAGAAATGGTTGACCTACCACCTCCTACCAGTGGCACAAAGGAGCTATAGCTGTTATTCTACTGGAATTTTGTTGGGGTACAAAATTTAATCTCCCCCAACCTTCCCCTAGACACGTACATTCTTCACCTATACTAAACCCAATTGATGATCTAAAGATTATGCCAACCAATGGTGCCTTTCTGGCTATTCTCTCCCCACCAGGTCTGCTTTCTCCCATGCAAGCCTCCTTTGCAACAGGATCTTCCTCACTACTTGTATATATTTGCATGGAGGAGTCTTGCTGTGCTGAGACCATTCATCTGGCCCTTAAAAAAAAAAGAGAAGGCATTTTGTTAGAGGGTCCATTTGACTTCACCTTGAAGATCAGGTTTTTAGGTGATTTCTATAGGTCACCCAAGTCTCACAGCCATAGAGGAGGGTTGGGGTTACCATCGCTTTATAAACTAAAAGTCTAGTGTGCGTTCTGATGTTGTGCATCAGCACTTTCTTTGGAAGATCCTCAACATAAGGTGGGAGGATCGCCGCACTAATGTCAGTGTCCTCACAGAGGCCAACAACTTCAGCGTTGAGGCCCTGATTATCCAGCACCAGCTGAGGTGGAATGGGCACTGTGTGCGCAAGCCTGATATACGCTTACCAAAACAACTGATGTATGCCCAACTCACCAAAGGAGAAAGGAAATGGGGAGGCCAAAAGAAACGCTTTAAAGACATCCTCAAAATAAACATCAAGAGATGTGGCATCTACACCAGACACTGGGAGACAGTAGTCCAGGATAGGAATAACTGGCAAAGACTTGTCAGAGAAGGAGCAATCACTTTTGAGGAAAATCTCTTTGTCCCAGATGCTGAAAAATGCTGGAAAAGAAAGGATGGACGGCTGTCAGGCAGCAATCGTGCCCAACCCTGACTTTCAACACCACCTGCAACGTCTGCCAACGAACCTGTGGCTCAAGGATCAGACTCCTCAGTCACCAAAGGACCCATAAAAAAATAAAACCCATGAAGGAGATCATCCTCGAGCTCCAGGGATCGCCGCCGCAGAAGATNTTGTCAGGCAGCAATCGTGACCAACCCTGACTTTCAACACCACCTGCAACGTCTGCCAACGAACTTGTGGCTCAAGGATCAGACTCCTCAGTCACCAAAGGACCCATTAAAAAATAAAACCCATGAAGGAGATCATCCTCGAGCTCCAGGGATCGCCGCCGCAGAAGATCGGGGATAGGGAAATCGTCTTCACAGCCTCCTTTTGAAGAGATTGAATGGGACTAATTTTCTCCCCCAGTCTCTCCACCCAAGCAAAGCTGTCACAGCAAGTAAGTCAGAGGGATAGGGAGTAGCAGCTGGGAACAGTGAGAACTAACTGAAGATTTTTTCCAACATTACAAAACATTTGGTTCAGGTTTGTTTCTAGTGAAAAGCAAAACTTCCAGGGTGCTTTCATTATTTCCAAACCAGTTCACCCATCCTTAAATAAAATAACAGCAATATATTTTTAATTAAAAAAAAACAACAACACCAGACCCATTCTTGTGCCAGATTGATTTGCTCCTTTCAAACTCAGTGGAAGTAAAGCAGGTAAGCAGGTTCCTTGTTTTGTTTGGTAGCTGGAGGCATGGCCAGCAGGCAGCACTGGTTAAATAATTGTAGCCCTGAGCTTGGTTTTGCAACAACTAAGTAATTACTTTTTCATTGGTTCCTTTAGGTTCAGAGAATTCTGAGCTTTGGTTTCCAGGACATTTTCTCCAAGGGGATTCATTTACTGTTGCACTCACTGTGTGCACAATGGGAGTGAAGTTGCAATAAGTTATAGCTGGTCACAAGTGGTGTCTCATGAGATACTGTACATAAAGTTCTTGTTCCTTCCTCTTTTTTTCTGTACAAGCATCTCTTGCCTGTCTTGTTTTGTTCATTTGCTGCAAATTTCTGTATGGCATCAAATGTGCTTTATCTTTTAAGCGGGCTGTCCTGCCATTCAGGTCTCATCCATGAATCCTCATATGATTTTATTCTTCACCAGACAGTGATTTGCAACTGCTGCTCCTCACCTTGCTCTGCCCATAGGGGAATAACCATCTCACCCTTTTTAACTATTGCTCCCTTTATAAAAGAAAAGAAAAAGGTGTGAGAATCAATTTAACCTTCTCTGAAATTTGTAAATGCTAAATTAGAACATGAGAAGAGAGGAGTTGCCCTGCTGCATCAATTCAGTGCTCCCGCTATTATTATTATTATTTAACATTTTTATTGTAGCAGTGCCCAGAGGCTAACCAGGTCAAGAACCCGCTCTGCCAAGTGCTATATAAGCATAGAGTGAATGACAGTCAAAGAAACCCCAAAGAGATCTAGGGGTCAATTTTCAAAAATGTCTAAGTTCTATTTCAAAAGTACTTTAGGACCTTGGGAGCCCAAAGTCCCGTTGACTTTCAATGAGACTTAGGCATTTTTTGAAAATTAGACTTTGGGGCTTGTTTACATGGTGCTTTAATCTCCACCAGAGGGCTGTAAATTCTAGTGTGTCACACGCTATTCAGTCCAGGTGGACACTGCTGGCATAAGTGAAAAGTTCCCTAGTGTATATTAATGTAGTCCCGCTTCAAAAAGTACTACATGAATGCACACGGGGAACTTTTAGTGAGCACCAGCAGGGTCCCCACTCAGACCAGTTAGTGCACTACATGCTAGTTTGAACTAAAATTTACACCTCTCTGGTGCAGACTGTAGACAAGGCCTTAGGCTCCTATGTCAAGGCACTTTTTAAAATTTCACCCCTGCTCTGAAGTTCTGTCCCCAGCAGTGGTCAATACCAGTTGCCTCAGAGGAAGATGCAAGACATCATGAAATAGTTGTGGAATAACCTGTCTTCAGGGAAGGTTTCTTCCTATCCCCTATTAGTCAGAGGTTGGATTATGCCCTGAAGCATGAAGTTTTATATCCCTTTCAGAAGTCTGGTTTTTTTGAAGGAGGTGTAGTGGTGGTTAGTGTATTGGTGTGCACTTTTGATCCTTTCTAGTGTAACTCTGGATATTCTAGTTTCCATATGACTGTCTTAAATGTGTTTCCTCTCATTAATTTTAACTTTGCTGCCTTTCAGTTTAATTGAATACCTCCTGTTTTGAGAGTGAGAGGTGTATGTATCTACAGGCCTACACAGTGTGGGCCAGATGCTTCAGCTGAAGTCAATAGAGCTACATCGATTTATACCAGCCAAAAATCTGGCTCCATGATCCTAGAGAACAGCTGTTTTCCCTTAAATCTGCCCACATGGAAACTCTCACATGCATAATGAACGGGGGGGGGAGGGTGTGTTCAATTTTTTCATGCAACAGGAATCCAGCAGGGCCTTATTTCAGAAAGCAATTAAGAAACCTCATTAACAGCTTTAATTTTCTTAATAGTAGTTTTACATTAAGGGAAGTTTAACAGTAAGCCCTTTTCCCCTTGTGTAAATTAAAAGAAAGACCCTTAATCCCTTGAATGGAGATCCTATTGGTTTAAAATGTAAAACATTCTAGTGTCCCACTTCCAAGTCTCCAGGAAAGTTTGCAATGAAAAAAGAGGGTTATTACCATTCTGGGAGGAGTGGGAAGTAGCCACAGATACAGGATGGCTATGTATCTTCGTTCATTTCAGTTATAATAGGTACACATCCTGTATCATAGATCTATCTACACACAATTGCACATAGCACATACCCCGCCCCCCCAAACTCCAGAAATCATTTCTTTTCCAGCTCAGTGCATTTGTAATAGTAAAATTCTTTCCCAGAGCTGCCATTTCTTCTAGCCATGGGGTCTGGCTGGAAAGCTGGTGGTTTACCTTCACTGCAGGCCTTGTGAACTCTGTGCCTGATGCTGCTGTTCAATACAAAAAGGAAACATTAGGCTTTGCACCTTAATTCATTTCAAAAGTATCTCTTGGCGGGATTGCTAAAAGTGCCTAAACTGTTAGGCTCTCAACCTCCCACTACTGACTTTCAGTGGGACTTAGGTGCCTAACTCCTTGAATTGCTTTTGAAGATCCCATTCTCTGCTCCTATAAACACAATGCAACATTCAAAATATCTGACCTTAGGGTTTCATACTGCTGCCCATCTTCAGAGTATCTGAGTGCCTTCCAAGGAAAATTGAGAACAACAGCTACGTCCTCAGTGAACGTAATGGAGTATTTGGCTCTTCTCCATTTTGGGGATTAAAAACACTGCTTGAGGTTGATGGGATTTTGTTTTTTGTTTTAGTTAGTTGGTTTCTTTCAGGTTTTTTTTTTTTTTTTTGCAGGGGATGTAAGTAAATAGAGCTCCATCATAAAGGGGATTTGTGGGTAGAAAGAGGTGCTGAAAGCGTCATTCTCACTAGGATGGAAAGGCCTTTTTGAAGAGGAAGGTCTTGCAGCATTCCCTACACATGGCCAAACTCTGGATTTGCTTCATTTCCTCTGAAAGACTCCCTTGACAAAGAATGCTTTGTCTCTAGCCGTCACATGCTTCGTCCTAAGCTTTGTGAACTGCCTTGTCGTAGAGGAGCACAGCTCTTGTGGTGGTTCATGGATGAAAAGTCCGTCTTTGGTGTAGCTGGGACTTAATCCCTTAATTGTTTGGAAGATGGGGAGCAAGGCCTTAAGGTGACATCTGAAACTGGCACGGAACCAGCAGAGGAATTTGAGCATGCTTATGGCAGTCTAGACCAAGAAGGAGGAGGGCAGCAACATTTTTTTTAATAGTTGGAGACTGTGCAATGTCTTCACATCCAGTTTTGGCTACGGTTAATGTATTTAAATACGTTTTTTTGACACAAGATGGGAAGAAGGGTGTCAATAAAGGTTATATACCATTTCAGGCCCTCATCTCAACTTCAAGTTGGCAATAATTCATGAATGTTCAAGGACTATTTGCAGAATCACATCTCGGAAGCTGATGTTAACAGCCCTGTAGACTTAATGGGCCATATCTTTAGCTGGTACACCCCAATGTAGTTCAGTGACTTCCCCACATACACCAAGCCCCTTCTTTCTCCCCCTTAAAAAACATATTTCCCAGGAATCTTTGACTCTCTAATGGCCATGCAATATTATATATAAATCTGTCTTATATTTCCTGGCTGGTTCCTTTCCAATATTAGGTCCTCAGAACAGAGACCAATGACCTGTTTGACACTGATCTATCTCTGTGCAGTGCCATGTATATATGAGATGCTTCATAAGTGATTATTACAACCAATAAATAAATGCAGTGGGAAGGAGGTGCGGGGAGGTATCATCATTGAGAATACTTGCAGAAGGAAAAAATTAAGTTGAATTAAAAATGAAAAACATCCAGAATCCTTGACCCAGGCCGGACACGTAGCATTGTATATTGCTTGAGATTGTCAGTTAGAACCTACCTCCTGCTGTATTTTTGTGGGGAGGAATAAAATGTAAATGTCTCGCTGTTTCGTCCTTCCCTTTGGTAATTACCCAGGGCAGACATCAGGAAAGAGAAATACTTTCCTACAATTTAAGAAGTAGAGATCTATTAAACATGAATGTGCCATTCCTAGTGAGAGTAGGGAAAGGGTGAGCTTCAGCACTGAACCGATCATTAGTTTCATCTCTGTCTTTTTTCACTTGACAGAGTGAATCAGAAATATCATTTCCAGTGGCCTATGCATACAGTAACAACCAATACCCCCCATGTTTTAGCACTTGACAGTGCAAATATTGGCATAAATGATTGCAGTGATGTGTTTAAGCCTAAGGCAATTCACCTCAAACTTACATTTGAAAGAGGTCTGATGAGAGTGGCTGTTCTGCTTAGAATCACAAGCACCAAATATTTCTGTTTATCAGTAAAGAAAAGAGGAACTTTCACCTTCTGCTTTTTTAAACCATGTTCTTCACTATTATCTGAAGGAAGAGATCTTGGACTTATTGCAAATAGTTCTCTGAAAACATCTGCTCAATGTGTAACTGCAGTCAAGAAAACCAACTGAATGTTAGGAACCATTGGGAATGGGATAGATAATAAGACAAAATATATCATAATGCTACTATATAAATCTAAGGTACACTGACACCAGGAATACTGCATAAAGTGCTGGTCACTGCATCTCAGAAAAGATGTCTCAGAAAAGGTACAGAGAAGGGCAAGAAAAATGATTAGGGGTCTGGAACAGATCCCATATGAAGAGAGATTAAAAAGACTGGGACAGTTCAGATTAGAAAAGAGACAACTAAGAGGGATATGATAGAGGTCTATAAAATCATGACTGGTGTGGGAAAGTGAATAGGGAAGAGTTATTTACCCCTTCACATAATACAGAAGCCAAGGGTCGACCAACGAAATTAATAGGCAGCAGGTTTAAAACAAACATCAGGAAGTACTTCTTCACACAATACACAGTGGAATTCATTTCCAGGCGATGTTGTGAAGGCCAAAAGTATAACTGGGTTAAAAAAAGAATGGGATATGTTCATGGAGGATAGGTCCATCAGTGGCTATTAGCCAAAGTGGTCAGGGACATAAACCCAGGCTCTGGGTGTCCCTAAACCTCTGACTGGCAGAAGCTGAGACAGGGTGATGGGATGGATCACTCAATGATTGCCCTGTTTTGTTCATTCCCTCAGAAGCATCTGGCACTGGCCACCATCAGAAGACAGGATACTGGACTAGATGGACAATTGGTCTGAGACAGTGTGGTCATTCTTATGTTCTTATATGTTTTGGATCTCATGTTGGAGATTTTGTGCAGAGCAGATGTATCCCTGCATTTGCTGGATGAATATTTAAAATCCATGAAGCCAATAATTCTCTGTGAATGAATGCAAGCAAAATAGGAATCTCCATTCTAGTAACAGGGTGCCGTGTGTACAGTCAGAATCACATTGTAGAGGAAAGATGTTCTTGTAGATAAGGCATAGACTGGATTTTCAAGAAAATGGGGTGATATTGCTGAAGTAATTTTGGACCTGTCCACATTTGAGGAAATGTTCTGAACAATTTTAAAACCAGCTCAGCTAAACTTATTTTCAAACCAGTTTCAACCCCCCACCCTTACTGTATGATTCCCTTTTAGAATGCAGAGACGAGGCTCCTTTGGTAATTGCTGAGTGAGCAGTCACACTAGAGAACCTGCTGGGTTTTTTTAGTTCTGAATATTGATTTAAATTACTGTTGCTTGTAAAAATCTAGAATGTGCCTCTTTCCCCATGTCACAAGCGTGAGCCCTGGCAGCAACTCTATATGACGTGGAGGCAGTATTGAACATCAGAAGAGACAGCATTAGCATCTTGTACCAAAGCAGCTCTACCATGAATATATCTTTGAGTTGGTAATGGAAAAGGTGAGCTTTGTATTGTGCTTTCAGTGAGAATGCTTCCTACAGCTCCAAAGTTGGAAGAGTCCTCTTTTGGGACATCTCTCCCACCCCCACCTTCTACTATGCCTGGTTTCATTACCTCTAAACCATCCCAGATGGGTATCGAGTCTTGTCCTGAATACCTTTGTGATGGGATCCCCAGGGTGCAGCCTGGAACTGTGGGACTGCTGTGCCCCCTTAACTCTCTCCAGCCTGGGGTTTCTCTCACAATGCCATGCTAGTGACCAGCAGCAAACCCCTCCAGGCGCTGTGATCACTCAGCACAACCGCATATGGAGCCCCCACACCCAGCGGGATTGCAGGAATGCTCCCAGAGCCACTCATGAATCACACAGAGAAAGGCACCAGAGCCAAATCCCCCCAGCTCCCAGCACTGTACCCCAGGAAGATATCGTCTTGCAGTGCTCAAGATGAGCAGTGCAAATTTATTAATTGGTTCCCCACTTCAACAATGGAAAGTGGACATACACCAGCCTTTGCCAACCTGAGCAGATTTGCCCCACACTTCATACAAACTCACTGGTACAGATAAACAATTAAACAAATGTATTGACTATAAAAGGTAGATTTTAAGTGATATTAAGTGATAGGCAAAGAGTCAGAGTTAGTTGCCAAAAGAAATAAAATATAAGCACGCAGTCTAAACTCTCAACCCTATTAGACTGGGCAGCAACTCGATTAAGCAGTTTTTCTCACCCCACTGGATATTGCAGTCCTTAATATACAGGTTTGGCTCAGGCTTAAGGAACAATCTCCTGTGCTGGAGTCTTGTCTTCTTCTCAGTGTCTTGGTTGCTTGCAGCATAGGTGGGGCAGGAGAAGGGCCTAGTATGTGTCCACTCTGTCTGTTTTATACCCTCAGTCCATGTGCTTGGGGAGCACAAGTCCAGGCATGTCTGGGGGGCATTGCTGAGTCTCTCCAAGCGAGGTTGGGCAATTCCCTGGTGTGGCCTCATGCAGGTGAGTCATTGCATTGCATTGTAGCTCCTTTGCTGGACAATGGCTGTTGGTGGGTTGTTTGACACCCCGCCCGGGCGTTGGTTACTTTCCTTGCTGTTGCCTCTGAGGAGCTAATATCTGGCTGATTCCCCAACTTACAGCATGTTTTAGTGATCACCATACAACACAATTCTGATAACTTCATATGCATTAATGATACACATATATGGATAGAGAAATGACTTTCAGCAAATCATAACCTTTCCCTTGATACCTTTCAAGGCATGCTTTATCTGTAAGATCATGATTATATGAAAATGAGGAATATGGGGGTTACAGTACGCTCCCCCAAGGTATAGAATGTCACAACCTCCAAAAAAGGTTCTTTCACAAACTCCCCTATAAGCTAATTCCATTGCCTAAACAGAAATGAGATGATCTTTGAAGGAATGCTTTCTCAAACTACCAAATGAAACACCGTGCTGTAAAAAAGAACCATTGCATCAGCTGAAAGGAGTTGAGGCAGCCAAGCCCATAGAGTAAAATGTCCTACAAACAACAACAAACCAAAAGGGATTTCCCTCCAGTGAGATCTTTTATCCTGGTAGTATATATCCTGGGTACAGAAAATGTAAATACATGAATAAGGCATAAAACCGTTCAAAGAAATACATTCCCTTTGTACCAGTTTGACAAAATAAATAGCTATAAAACCAAATTAATGCCCGAAAAGAAATAAAGCTGTTAAGTGAATAAGTTACATACTTGCTATCTAGGCACTTTCAGTGCAGTAGTTAATGAACAGGGAACAAAACCAATGCTGAATGTTTTTTTTCTTTTCAGAGCTGTGGACAAGGAAAAAATGTAAATGTAAAGTGAATTGAATAAACCTTCACGTAATTTATTGGATTAATTTAAAAATACACCTCATAATGACTTCTTATCCTCTGAAAAGTTGCAGGAGATATTTAATGCCTGAAAGGCCAGATGCTGAGCAGTACTGTATGTTCAGTTATAGTAGGTCATACAAGATGAAGAAATAACATCCTTAAAAGGTTTTTGTGACTCAGAAATGCACACATGGGTAATTTTCCCTGACATTTTAAAAATTTAATTTAGGGTTCTTAGGAAAGAGACATAATCATCAAATAGCAGCTCACTAACAAAAAAGGGTTTCCATCCATAGAAACTCCTTAATGGTTCTAAATGCAATGCTTATGCTGAAAAATTATTTGACTTCACAGCCGTGAACTTTTAACACAATTAATTTAATTTGTACATGGAGCAGTATGCATCATTAATAATTTGCAATTTCCAGTTTGCTGGATGGTTTCTGCCTCGCATCTCAATCACCTTGACCAAGCCATTTTGTGCTGTTTTATGCAGCCCTTAGATTGTATGCAATTTTCCCATCCTGCTTTAACTCCATCACATCCAGTTTGCACTGAGCTAGTGCTGTTGGACAACAGTCTTATTAAATGGTGCTGCACACAGACAGCACACAGATGCACTTGGTTGCTGTAACCTGCATTCAGCTAACCGGTGATTATTTTAATTGACAAAGCCCAAAAATGGTTCAGGAATTGGCTACCTGAGGCTGTTCCCGAACCAGAAAGCAGCGGAGCAGTACGTCCACACTAACCAGCTCTGTCAGGTGCAGTATTGTCTTGCATGCACACTAGCAGCCTGCTCCAGTATAGAACCTTCATTGCTTCCTGGGTAGCTGTCCCATAGCTCCCTGAAGTGGCATGTGTGAAAAGCCTTCTGGGAGCTCCAGGTGTTTATGGCAAAAAGGGAGGGAAATTCCCATAAGTCCCTGCTATTTCCAGGATAGCTTTTCATAAAAAACATATTCTTTGTTCGGCCAGATGGCGTTCTGCTGGAGCACCTGCCAAGCATCTTCGGCAACCCAGTGGAGGGCTACCAGTGAAGAGCCAGAGAGCAAGACCCAGCGGGTATTAGTTTTCCTATTGCATTGTTCATGCCTTCCTTTGCCGCCAAGTGACTGGATCTGTGCACTATTTCCGGATGAAGTTCAACCCAGGCTTTTGTGTCTGGACCATGACCAACATGCTGGTGGGACCAAGTATTCCCAGAACTTTTGAATGAGGAAAGAGACTTTTCTGTCCCTCTGTGGGGATCTCACCCTGACTTTACAGAGCACAAGAGAGATAGCACCGCCCACTGTGAAAAAGAGCATAATGATTGCCCTGTGGAAGCTATATATATGGAGATATACCTATCTCATAGAGCTGGAAGGGACCCTGAAGGGTCATTGAGTCCAGCCCCCTGCCTTCACTAGCAGGACCAATTTTGCCCCAGATCCTTAAGTGGCTCCCTCAAAGATTGAACTCACAACCCTGGGTTTAGCAGGCCAATGCTCAAACCACTGAGCTATCCCTCCCCCCTAGCTACATGAGTTATCAGTTGGCACCAGTGTGGGCCTGGGAAGTCCAGAATGAGTGGTGGTACTATGGAGAGTTGCATGTCATGATAAGGAGTGTTTAGTTTCAGGGGTGTCTGATGATGGAGAAAGTGCCATCACAGGACTGAGGCATATGGAGTGACTGGCATATGAAAACCATGTGCCCACACTATGTTTCCTGCACCAGGCCCAGGAGTAGATTGACCACAAAGATATATTGTTGATGGAAGCCATGGTGGATCATATGGCCAGTTCCGTGACATTTACATAGGATGGTCAGGCAAAAATTAATGATGCTGGAATTTTTAAAAGCTCTGGATTTTTCAAGAGGCAGGACACAAGCCCCAGCTTTCAATGCTGGCATTAATGGTGTCTCTGTCATCACAGTGGGTTTTTTGCTTTCTTCCCATTGTTGCCATGGCTCAAAAAACATCCTCTGGCTAGGCACACCTGGACCGGTAGCAATTCACGTATAAACTCAGCACGTGCAACATGGTGGGGGAGTGCGTTTTTAGAATGCATAATACAAGGAGGTTTGGAGATGGCTGTTGATGCTTAGTGACAGTGCAGTTACTGGTGTGGCTGTTACAGTATCTGCCTTTTTCCTTTTATACAATATCTGGGGAAATATGGGTGAGATTCAATACACTGTGGAGTGAGAAGACAGTGGGACTTACTGTTAATTATGCACAGGTGGAAAGACAACCACCTGAGTCCATAGCTTACATCAACCCACCTTGCATTAAGGCAGCCAGCATGCATTAAGAAAGCTAGATGCACCTATCTATCAATTCAGGGAAGGATTTGGGGATGAACACATGGACCCAGAATTAAGTGCCAGCTAATAGCATGGGTTGACAAATTTAAAATGAAAAAAAAAAAAAAAAAANAAAAACAATTTCCGTAACATTTTCAATTACGTTTTTAAATACAATTTTTGAATTAAAAACTTTCTGTTGTGAATCCCATGAAATGGCAACAGCTTTGAAATTTTTAGCAATTTATTTTTCATTTTCCTAAGTGCTCTAACGGCTAACAAACATCATGGTTTGTTTTGCGAGTGACATTCGAGAGGAGCTGTGAGTTTCTTTTATTTTTCCCTAGGTCTGATTTACAAACAATCTGATCTAAGATGAGGCAGCCTGTGGGGGAAATAATTGGCGAATGCATTGTTTCAGCAATAAATGTTATCCATTGTTGCTAACAACATGTATCCCTGACTTGGGGGGTGGGTTTCTCTTTGTGGAAATGCTATGGACTTTTTATTTAGGATTGCTATGTGAATTATATAATTTAAAGTAAGGTAGTTGGTGGAGGAATTAATTGAGTTGTATTGGCGCTGAAATAAAGTACACTTGATGGACTCTACTCAGAGATAATTAATCATAATAAACTTTAATAAACACAAACAGATAAAGGCTGGCTGCAATAAGTAAGCAGGTGGTACTGAGTGTTTTCTTAGGAAGCAGGAGCGCCGCCAGCTTTTTCGGCGTCCTAGGCGGCGGAAGGTCCCGCCCCCGAAATGCCGCCTCCGACAGCGGCGGCGGAAGGTCCCGCCCCCAAAATTACGCTAACGACCGGGGCGCCGGCGCCCCCCAAATAGTAGCACCCTAGGCGACCGCCTAGGTCGCCTAATGGGTTGCGCCGTCCCTGTTAGGAAGGCATAAATTGTGCAGTATAGGAACAGGAAATGCATGTCCCCTGGAGTCCAGTTTTCTTCCCAATGGGGTACAGACAATGGCAACACTGGAGTAGACTTGCTTCGAGGAAGGTTAATCACTGTGCAGAGCTCCACTGTGCCAATTCACACTGTGGCTAGAAGTAAAGTGACCCACTGAATATTCCCTATTGCGAGTCGGGCCATGGAAGCCATCACAGCAGCCAGGAGGTAGCTGTACTGAATAATTTCTTCCACCAAGCCTCTGTATAATCCTTCGGTGCACAGCCTGGTTGCGTGGGCTATGTGACGGGATTGAATCTGCCCATCCCTCCATAATAGTAGAAAGTCCTTCAGTTTGGGTAATAAGGCTTTTATATAAGTGGTAATGTCAGATGAGTTCTACAGAGCCTATTCCTGATTGTATCAAAGCATGTCCTGTGGTATTGTGATGAGGACAGTTTTGTTTGTATTATGATATTATGTATTATGATATATATTAAATGTAGGTGTGTGTGTGTTTTGCTTTGCAGGCATATAGGAAGGCAGTATCCCTGCTCTAATGAGGTAGCAATAAGGCAGAACAAATCTCGATTTATTATAAACGTCCCTTGTGACTGGAGATGAGTGAACTATTCTGAACTATCCAAACCTACTGTATCTGCTAAGAGTCTCTATTGAGAGAATGTGCCTGGTCATGAAACTTCAGGCACCATTCACAGCCAGAAATACTGTGAAAAAGATAGTTTTGTGGTATTTTGGCACTTGCAGATCTGATCCCAATTCCCTTTGCTTTGGGCCTGGAAATGCAGACAGAGAAAGGGCTTATCTGCTTATCTGAACTTAAAAAAAAAAGAGAGAGAGAGAGAGCTGAACTCATGTTCATTTCTAGAAATGAGTAATGGTTTGGTGAAGTTCTTAATTATACCGAACCAATTCACCCTTCCATTATTATGGCTTGGTTAGGATATAAACCCCAGTCATTAGAGTTGTAAGGAAAGTGTGTTAACCAGCTGAGCTGCCAACTAATGAAAGACACTGGGATGAGGGGGATTATCTTCATTGCTTGATATGATGTTCTAAAGATTTCACTTATAAATAAAAAGATGAATAAAAAACTGTTTCCTTTGCCTCTTTGTAAAGAATAATCCACAGTGGAGAAATTTTTAGTCCATTTTCTTTTTTTTTTTTCCAGTCTGAAAAATCTTTTAGAATTTAATAGGGATGGAACCAATAGATTTCTTTAGAAATGTACCAGAGTTCTATACCATTTTTACTGTAAAAACAAAACGTATGATGGCTTTCCTATATGATTTTTGAAACATCCTTTAGAATTTCACAGCAAGGAGATAATTCTCTGTTTAATTCTGTAGTGTGGCTAAAATAAAAACTCTACAGAAAGGTCAATAGGTTCTATTACATTCAGCAGAACTTCCCCATATACTTTTATTAAAGTGGCAGGTCAAAGTTTTCAATAGCTTTGTCATCTAATGCGTCTGGCTGGGTCACAGCTGTTTTCATCTTGCTTTTATGTTGCTTTGAAATCCTCCTTGCTTATGCATTCTGTGCATACCTCAGTGCTGAAAACTCATTCAATCTGTAAGGTGAATGCCTGTGTTAAGTTTTGAATTGCTTGTGTAACTGGTAAGTCAAAGCAGTTCTATAATTCCTTTTGACTGGTTGGTATTTGTTGCAGTTTCAGTCCATTAAGCACATTCTCCTTTGTCACATGGGAGATACGAGTTCAGTCTGCAAACTTATCTTAGTTTTCTAATGCAGCAACATATATTGAGCTTTTAATGTGCACTCATTTTAATTAGAAAAGAGAGTTTGTTAAAGACAAAAGGCCCATTTTCTCCCCTTTGTTTTACAGGAGTGACTCCTACTGAAGATAATAGGAGTTACCCTGAAGTAATAGATAGAATTAGACCTAAAATGTTTAAAGACACATACCCAGTTTTCTTTAAAGTAAACTCAGTCTGTCACTGTGTCGAAATCAGACGTTTCACTTTGCATGGGGTTCCTGTAATCCTTTTTTCTTTAATCCACTACATTTTATTTTGAATTTTAGGTTCAAGTACATTCAAAGGGCCTTATTTATCATCATCATCATCATCATCATTATATTAGCGTATCCCAGTTGTTAAAGTTGTACCTAAAAGCCTCAACCAAGAAAGGGACCCTGTGATAGGGTAAAATGCCATCATGAGCTGGAAAGGGGTTCATAGTCAATTAATTATGCCACAGGTGCAATAGATGTACCTAATTAGTTGCTGCTGGGCTAGAGGGGCAGGACTGGGAGGTAGCAGGTGAGAACTTAATGGACACCTGGGACTTGTTAAAGAAGAAGAAAGTGCAATATGAAGGGAGGAACCCCAAGGACTTCTGGGATGGAGCCTGAGACGGAGTCTACCAGAGAGCAAGGACCTCAGAGAGACTCATCCTCAGGGGCCTATGCTCAACATCAGAGCTGGGGGAGAAGATGATTGAAGGAGATTGAAGATGGAGCCCAGAGAAGGGTAGGTTTCTTGAGAGACTCTGATGATTAGTTTGAGCTTTTGTTGCCCTGAAAGGGTTGGACTTGGATGTTTCTCAGCCAGAGGGCTGAATTGCGCACAGAGGCAGATGACCCACAGGTGGTGCTAGAGATGCAGATGACTACACCGTCGTGCCATGGTGCAAGGGGGTGCTCTCATTATGGGTACCATAACGGTCCCCATTGTGCTAGGTTTGAAATCAATGGAGAAAAAAGGTGGAGTCACACTGAATTCATTGGTGTAAGACTTGACTAAAACAGTGGTGAATCAGGCCCACAGTCTCGCCGTTGAGTTTCAATGTTTTTTTTCAGTGAACTACTAATTTAGCATGATTACAGTGCATAAATCCTCTCAAAGTTGCTTTAAAGTTTAATAGATTTTAGTGAATCTTTTCCTAAACCTGATCTCAATTTCACATTTGTATAGATGCATAAAATTAGGCAAGTTTGACATTGTTTCTTATTATATATATATATATATATATAGCTAGAAAGCTATATTTTAGTGGCCAAAGAAATAAATTTAAGACCTTATCCCTATTTAAGGCCTTATTTATATTGAAGAAATGTTGCAGTTTTGAAATCCTGAGCATGTAAAATCCTGAGCAAAGAAATCAAAAGTTAAGGAAAGGTTAACTAAGGATGTACTAATGTAATTTTGCAGATTCTAAAAATAACATTAACTCTGCACCCATATCTCTGCCCAGTCACAGCCTATTGACTGGAAACTCTCTTACTCCCAATCTACATTGATCATACAGTGATCAAAAGTTGCATCTTTTTAAATATCCAATGTGAAATGAGTTTGGTGGTCTCTGCATGCTAACAGTCACAAAAATTGATACTGCTTTGTAATTTCATTGACTGTCTCAGCACACAGGCTATACAGACTAATTGCTTGACCCTATTCACATTGAAGTCTATTCCAAAACTCCTGTTTATGTCAGGAGACCTACATAATGGCCTTCTGACTGCTGATGGAGGCTTCCTCTGGAGCAGGGCTGACAGCTGGCCACCCTATCTTCTGAGGCTAAAGAGGTCATCCGTCTCTAGCACTTTGCACTTTTCACAAGCCGTACATTTGCACAGATATTTAATAAAATACGTGCATGTTCATGAAAAAAGAACTAGTGGAAGAGAAAATGAATTCATGGGGAAATTACCCATAAATCACAAGGTAGATTCTCCACAGGAATGCAGGTTTTACCATACCAGATGAAAACATTCATCTATCAAGCCTAGCATATCCTGTCATTGTCAGTGGGAAATAATCAGTGCCAGCAATGAAGGTGGAAATAATCTACAATGCAGTAGGTCAATTATCTGATATTAGAGGACACTTTAATCTAGTATCCAAAGAAATGATACGATTCAATGGCTGGAAGTTTAAGCAAGACAAATTCTAACAATGGGATATACTTCAACAGTGATGGTAACTAAGCAATGGTACAGCTTAACAAGGGATGTGAAGATGGATTCTCTGTCCATCTTGAAGTCTTTAAATCAACACTGGATACTTTTTTTCAAAATATCTGCTCTAGTTCTACCAAGTTACTGGGCTTGCTTCAGAAATCACTGAGCAAAATTGTCTGACCTATTTATGTTAGGCAGAAAGTCAGACTCCATTATTATAGTTCCTTCTGGCCTTAAAAAACTCTATAGCTGACATTCTGATCCCATTTAATAATAATAATAATTAATAAATAATAATACCTAGCTTTCATATAGCACTTCTTAATCAATAGATGTCAAAATCTGTAATGTAGGAGATTAGTGACATTATCCCCCGTTTACAGATGGACAAACAGAGGCATAGAAAGGTGAAAATTACTTCCCAAGGTCACCAAGGAATAAAACCCAGGTCTCCTGAGTCCCAGTCCGGTGTTTTACCCACAAGACCACACTGCCTAAAGCCATTGAGAGTTTTGCCTTCACTTCCCTACAGCCAGGATTTTGCCCTTTACATGTAAAACATTTATTTCTGCAGTGATCATTTTATGCAGAGGAGAATGGTCAGATTTTCACCTCCTTCAAGGCTTAAGAGCCCTACTGTGAAAGATGAGAACAATACACGTGCTCACCCAAGTAAGTGACTTTTCAATGGCAAAGCAGATTTAAGAGCTTTGCAGGACGTAATACTCAGCAACTGGGAGATAGGAAGGAAGGATTCATGCAGCGAGAGAGATTATTCTATAAAACATACTTGCAGGAGACGCCCACATAAATCAGAACTAGGACTCAGATAGGGATTTGCTGCATTGCAGATAACTCACATAGATACTCATTAAACACTTCTGGTTTCATTAATAAAAATACACCCATCTATACACATGTATGCCCCGGGGGATATTTCCATCTATATCGATTGTTTCCTGTAGAATAAGACTGATACAAAGTCATAATTGTTAACCGCTGTTTGTTTGCAGTGATGCTGGAAAAATGACTTAGGGCAAGTGCACACTTAAAACGCTGCATCAGCGCAGCTGTATGGCTTCACTGAAGACGCTACCATGCTGATGTAAGTTTGTAGTGTAGACCTGGCCTAAGAAAACACACCCAAACTAAGGATGGGTGAATCAGATGTAATAAAACCTAACCGGATCATTCGCCCCAAATATGAACTAAAAATGGTGTTGTGTTGGTTTGTAATTTGAGACCAGAATCTAATACTCTTCTTACGTACACTGAGGAAGATCTTACTCCACACACAATACTCTGGTGTCACAGGGTGGGTGGCCCCTTTTAGAGGGAGCCAAGTCAAATGTGACTGATTAGCTGCCTCCCAATTGGGGTTAAAAGAAGGCACCTGGGCCATATAAAAGAAAGAACAAGGAAAGAGGCAGGTGAGAGCTGCCTGTGATAGACAGGGAAGCTGCAGAGAGCAGAAGCCTCCAGGACTAGGGCGCTAACGCTAGGAGACAAGAGAGGGGTTAACCTGCTGAGCTGGAGAGCCAGCGCTGGGAGGCTGAACAGGGCTGAATTGCTGGCCTGTGTTTGGGTGGAAGCGTCGGGAGACTGGCCACTCTCAGGTGGATGGCTTGGGGAGTGGGGCCCTGGAACAAGGGCAGAAAGGAACTGGGAACTGAGTGCTGGTGGACTCATGGAAGGCTGATCAGGAAGTGGTGTCCCGGGAGAGGGGAAAGGAAAAACTCGATACCATTCTCTGTTTTACTGTTGGAATTAGGAGATAGGTTTTACTATTGGCTGTTTACATGAATAATTATGGTCAGTGAGGGAGACTGCTCTTTTATCGCTGGACTGAGGGGAAAGTGAGTGCAGGTGAACTGCTGCCATGGCCTACTCCTGGGAGGGTGTTCCAGATGGGGATTGCCTTATCACTGACCATTTTTAAATCCCCATCGGATGTTTCTCTAGCAAATTATTTGGGGGAAGTTCTATGGCCTCTGCTATACAGGAGGTCAGACTAGATTCCTTCTGGTCTTGTAATCTATGAATTACACCTTGGTTTCAATTTGTACAGTAGTCTCAGAAGCTGGCTTGTTGTGATCATTTTTCTGAGCCTCCTTAGTATAGGCCATTTCTTTATTTATACAGCAATGTAATTGTCCATAGTACTTTACATACAAATAAGAGACACTTTCCCTGCCCCAAGGAGCTTATGATATATGGGGCAAATTCTGCAAACAGTTTCATTAATAGTAATGGGAGCACTTGCTTGATTAATGAGTTTAGGATTTAGCCCTCTGTTGTTAGATTATTTATGCTTATATTGTTGAGAGATTTTTGTTCTAATTCTTCATGGCATAAATGAATCACTGATTTACAAGATTAGGGGGAAAAAAAACCTTTTCCTAAGTGCAGGTCATTCCATAATTGCCCGAACCAGTGTTTGAATTGGCTTCCATTCAAGTTTTTGATTTGCATAAGAGAGATTCCTATGGTGTCATTGCATTTTGTCCTGATAGAAGGACCAGCATAAGGATGTAGCACCAATATCAACTGAACAGGAGTAAGTGTTCCTGCATCATAGAATCTATGGTGACAAGTGGGTGTGTTAAGGTGAATCAGACAGGTTACAGAGGCATGCCAAGGTAAAGGGAAATACAGTACTCCTCGTTCCTACATCACTGGATGCTGAGATACACTATATGTAAGTCTGCCCTTTTGACTTATATTGTCTCTATCCCTGGGTTGCCATAAGATATAAGTAACCAAATCGGGCACACAATAGTAGGGTGAAACTCTGAAAGATCAGAATAGAATACAAAGGATGTTACATGGACTAACTGAAAGTGCTTTATTTTTTGACTCATTAGCCATGGCTTCAGTTATACCCTAAGGATGTTAAAAGGGCCACGACCAAGCTGCAAAATTGAGTCTGATATCTTCCACTAGGCCATGTATCACCGCTTAGATGAATGCCGCAGTATGATTCCCAATCCTGTACAGCCTTAAAAATTCATAATCAAGATATTAGAGTAGCATGCAGAAGAGGCTTAAGGAAAGTATGTAGATTTTTCAGTGCTTTGCTTTTCCCATCTTCTCTTTGACTGCTGTCAGCTATATGGCAATTACTGTAGATAAAATAATACTGTACATCTGTTTCCACTTTCCCTTTTCGTACCATACAACCAGAATCTACAAAAGTTTGAAATAGATTGCTTTCTTCATAGTTCAGATTGTTCTGTTGGCCCCATTAAATTAATCTACAATTAAATTGATGTTTAGGGTTACATTCATAAAGTGATGCATAATTTTGTGTGCTAACTTCCTAGCCACCGCTGTAAGAAAACAAACTGCCCTTCAATGTGTTCATTATTGCGCTAGTCTTTTGAATTCTTGCAGCTCTTAATACATATTGGAACTCCCCTAGGGTTCAACTAATATATTTCCTGATTCCTAAACTGCTTTAAGAACAAGAATTGAAGATAATAAATGAATCCCCAACCCATTGTGAAGCATGTGAGTTTTGCATGTTAAATATTTTGTTGTTTTAAGGTAGCACAGAACTGAACATTATCTCCTGAATCAAATGAATAAAATTGTGAGTCTTAAGATGCTCCCGTTACCGTCTCAGTTGTGAGTCAAATTAAATAATTTCACACTTTCCTTACAAACATGCAAGTCAGAAGTGACATCTTTCACAGGACTAATTTAAGCCAAATGAAATAATTACTCTGAAAGACGTTCAGAGTCTACAATTTTCGTTGAGGAAAAAAGTCTGTTTTGTTTTTTTGTGTTTTAATTAGTTGTTCAATACCTACAAAAATTTGTTTGCATTGCCCTTCTCCAGATATTCTGGGTAAATAGCAGAACTGTGGTGAATAGTTTAGAAACACAGAAATTAGAGAAGGAAAATAAAAGACCTAACTATTAGTGTCTGTCTGGGGATACTGAGGCTTGGTCTGCATTAGAAAACTGATCAGTTGAAGCCCCTAGAACTTTTGAGACCATGCACAAAAACATCCCAATGGTCTATACATGGAATATAAACAACCTGTTAGAACAAACTACCTTTCAACTGGTTTGCTAATCAGTTAAAGTTTCAAATGTGCAGTCTAAGCTAGTTTAGTGCCAATGTGGTTGCTGGAAAGCTGAAATAGTTCAAGTAGTCCTCCAAATACCCAACCAGGGAGCATTGGTGACCTTGCAAAATCTCCCAGAATGCCTGGCTTCTGGGAACTGAGTTAGAAATTGTGGAATAGGGGCCCAGAGGCGATGTTTGGGGCAGCACTAGTGTAAGCAAAACTTACACCAATTCAGGGTGGCTAATGTGAATGCACTGGATTGTTTGTACTTAAACCAGTACAACAGGTTCAAATACAAAGGTTTGTTCCTTCAGTGTAGACAAGGCTTGATTGTTTAAAGTCAAGCTCTAATTGGTCGGCTGGGCATTTTTAGTAATGTCACATGTACATCATCATCAGTGGAACTACCCAAGCCCAGGGGTAACATGCAGCACCCTATAACAGGATGTTTGGTTCAGTGGCCATGGCTCTCACAATTGTGGAAGGCACTGTGGCTACCGGAAGCACGGTGTCTTCCAGAAAGAACTTGGAGAGGTACATCTCTGCACCAGCTGCAACAAGGGGCTGTGCTACAAAGCTGCAATCAAAGAGAGGAAACATGGTCTTTAAAATACTGGTCTTGTGATTAAGGCATTGAAGCTGGATGCAGAAGATCAATACTCCTGGCTGTACTACAAAGTTCCCATGTGACCTTGGGCAGATCACTAAATCTCTCTGTGCCTCACTTCCCAATCTGTGAAATGGGGATAATAATACTTTTCCTTCTCCTACCCTCTGTCTGCCTTGTCTATTTACAGTAAGTTCTGCACGGCAAGTCTCTCACAATGTTTCCAAAGAGCCTAGCACAGTGGGACACTGGTTCTTAGATACTACTGTAATGCATGTAAACCGTGACCACTTTCTATGGTGCTGTCCCCCATCTAGTGGTGGCTAGGCCAACTAGAGATCAATGAATGTGCCATAGGGTTGGCTAAGAGAACTGGGTCTTTCAGCTCAGACAGTAGCAGTTCATGCTTTAAAATCTAGAGATCAAAAGTTCAACCCACACTGCTGATGACCCAGCTGGGGTCACATGCATTACATACACAATAATAAAATTCCCTGACCTTGGTGACTCATGTATTGCAAATTGCTTGGATATGCTTCAGAAAAACTTTAGTAATTTGGATGTTTATCTGAACTGAACCCAAATTTTAAATCTTCGGAGGTTCACCTGCCATTGATAGGACATAAAATCCATAATTTTGCTCAGAGCACAACTCCTTCCAGTACCCATCAAGTCTGTTCTTTAAAAAGCTAACTAATATAGGCTAGTCACATAGGGACACTAGGTGTGGAAGACAGGCTGAGTTTTGCTGTCCAAAAGGAAGAAAGGGAACTCCAAGGCAAAGAGGATCAAGCTCAGGCAGTATTTTCCATCAATTCGCTTTGCTGTGCTGTTGGTCTGTTCAGTGCCAACTGTTCGATCTCACTGATTAGGGACTTGGGCTTTGCTTTTGCTTTGGGTTTTGCTTGACAGCAGTAGAGCGAACCAGGGCCGTTACAGCCATAAAAAAAAAAAAAGCAGCAGCAGGGGAGATGAAAAGAGATCATAGGAGGCAAAAATAAGAGTAATAGAATAGCTAGATTAAAAAGGAAACTAAAATGGATAATAAATGACCGAGCAAGTAAAGAGCAAGAAGCCGAGTTGGGGGTGGGGGACAGGGTGAAGCAACACCCAGTATAGTGGCAACTTTTGCTATTAAGGCTTTTTTCTTTTTTGTACAGTGTTTCCAATCTAAAAACTAACTGACTTTGAAAAATAATTTGTAACACCTAAGCCCATATACCACAGCAGCTCCCTTCTCAGGGCACTTCAAGGTGTGGAGAGGGGAGCAGTTGCAACAAAGGAACGGACCCTGTGCCTCTAACTCAGTTTGACATCAGAGATGATGGCAAAGGACCTTTCAGTGATTTCAGGAATGCAGGGCAGTGTCCATGGAGAGAGAAGGAAGGGGAGGAATTAACTGAAGAGGTCATGAGCATCGACAGGGATGAATATCATAGAGAAGTCCATCAGCGTATTAATAGGGTTTTAAATAATGGGCAGTAAATAAGGCCTGGGGACACACAATGAACCATGCAGATGTAAAGAAGTAAGCACCATTGAGCTTGTGCCCTGAAAGCAGCAGGGGTCCTGTGGAAAACATAGTGTGCAGTCATGTTAACAGACTGTCATAATGCATAAGCACAAGGAGGTTACACAGGCAACATTATTTCTGGCATTTACTCATTTTTGAGTGCTTGCTTTTACAACCTTAACCATGTTATTTTAATATAGGGCTTCCTCAGGTAAACTCTGGCGCTTTTTTTTTTTTTTTTTTAAAGAAAACTTTAAAAAAAAACCCACAAATTCCATCATATGGAACCATCTTGACCCCCACATGGATCAGCAGCAGGGCTGGAGGCCTTTAGATGCACAGCACAGACCTCTGCCACTTGAGCTAACTCAATAACTGGTAACAGTACTAGGCTGTTTTCCTCTATACGGACCAGCTATTGGTGCCAGGGTGATTCATAGCTATTTGCTGACTGGAGGGGAATGGGGAGACTCGGGAATCGTGTTCAATTCCAAGTTCCAGAAGGGAATGTGACTTAGTGGTTACAAACCCTATTTCCCCTTCACTTCTGATTTTCTCCCCCACATAAGCAGCTACTGTTCATATTTCCCTCTGTACCTTGATTTACCCCCTACCAGCTTCTGGCCCCACCCCCCTCTGCTCCTACCCCATCCCTTGACTCCTTTGTTCACAGCTCCTTTTCTCCTCTCCCAGCCCCTTCCATCTCCAGTCTCTGGGCCCACAACTCCTGATCCTATGCCCCTCCAACTTCTCCAGAGCTGTAACTGGATGCACCATGTTAAGTATAGATGGGCTCTTTAAAGAATTTAGCAGCCAAATGCTAACAAGACTCTATTGTGTATGTGTGACCCACAATTTTCAAAGGCTTATAATTTGGGCAGGTTTTCATGGGGGTGACTGAATACACATTGCTGACACCAGGGTAATTTCAAACTTCTGATCCTGCTCCAAAATATGGAGGAACCAGTGCTGCTCAGCAAAATTACTATGAATTTTTATCATGGGCAAAATGATGTATTGTCCCCTAGTCTCCCTGTCAGAAATGGCTGGACCATTTTATATGAGAATTTCTGAAAATGTTCAGACTGAAGCAGACAACCAGCCTGGGAACCTTCATCCCGAACAGTTTAAGTTTGGTAAAATTATAAGCAATTGAAAAGACAGTCTTAAAATGGAAAGTGTTAGGCAACGTTAACTATAGGTGTCATTCCCTAAGCTAAAGATTCTGGCATGCTGACTAGGAAGCCCTTCTTTTCTAAGTATGCTGAAAAGGTTGACCAAATTTCTAAAGATCTATCCTCTTTCTGACGCTTCTGTTGTGTAGTACTTGGTGTGAAAACTTTTTGATTACAAGGACAGCCCATATTTGACTACATCAGAATTCCATACGAGGACACATGGGGGGGTGGGGGGAAGGGGTTCACATTGGATCTTTAATGGATTACTTATAGTATGTTCCAAATGGCCCAAACAGTTTTAAACACCATTTCATCTTTTTTCTTCCCTATATCTACTATACCATTAGAATATTTTATCTACCTATGTGACTCCTTATAGCATTAGGCACTCCAGGTAATTAATAGTGTAGCAGTAATGTTTTATTTCACACTAAAATTACTAATTCTAGCAGGCTTTCTACATCATGTCCCATAAATAAATCTGAAGCCTACCTACTATAAGCTGAAGAAGCCATTGATTTTTCCATGCGAGTTGGAATGCAACTTGAAAAATTGTTTGTGAAAGCTGCAATGTAGCAAATCATGCTTTATAAATGAAGAACATACTTTGTGGGTTCTATTCACTGTAAGGGCAAGTGTTTCCTTGCACATGCCAAAGTGTTTTTGGAATACTCATGTTTATGGCATACAGTTAATAGACTCAGACTTTAAGGCCAGAGGGTACCAGTGTGATCATCTAGTCTGACCTCCTGCACATCGCAGGCCACAGAACCTCCCCCACTCCCTCCTCTAATAGACCCCTAACCTCTGGCTGAGTTCCTGAAGTCCTCAAATCATGATTTAAAGACTTCAATTTACAGAGACTCCACCATTTACTTTAATTTAAATAAGCAAGTGCGTGGGGCCACGATCCGGGTGCCGGTGGGACCCCCCCCCACTTCTCAGGAGCTTCCAGCAGCGCGCTTTCTGTGATTCTGTCCCCCCTTCTCCCTCCAACCCCCCCAAAAATACTCAGCATAATCCCATCTGCCCACACAGTCCAAACCTCCATGGCTAATTCACATACATGATTTTGTCCTAGGTGGGGGATTGTGATTAATGTATCCTTATAATTATGTTAATTAAAGGGTGCATTCACACCAATCAACCTAACTGAGGTTCTAACTCCACCTAACTGAGGTTCTAACTCCACAAGGTTTCACCTAGCTCATAATAAACCATGTGTCATTATATTGTTAATGAACCGGCATAGCATATGGCGTATTTCCCCTCTGGAATACGCAGAATATAGATCCTTATTTAAAAAGCAAACAAACAATAATGTTAATCTTCTCCCTGATAGATAGAGAAGGATCTTTCAAAGCACAGCTATGCTAACAAGAAAATGTGAACTCGTGTATCTAGAAACAATAGCCTCAGAAAGGATCCATGCTTTATCACATATTAGAACTCAAGAACAAACATTTTTGGTCTGGGTCATGATTATTCACTTCTGATTGGGGCATTTCCTCTATTATCCTGAATGGCAGAGTCTGTCACTGCAAGATTTCTATCTCGGTTCTGCAAATAATATTTGGATAGGTCTGTTAAACATTGGATGCACATCTAGGGCTGGGATCTTCAAAGGGGTGCATGAGAGTTAGCTGCCCAATTCCCACTGAAAGATTCTGAAAGTCAGAGGGAACTGGGCACCTAAATCAGTTAAGCACCTTTGCAAATCCTAGCCTACACAGTTCTCTCACCTCTTTTGTAATGCACCTATATGTGTTTCAAGTATGGGTAGAAGGAATCCTACTTCAGTGAAGTATACCTGATGACTACCTCAGGTCCTAAGTTGCATTTACTGTGGGGTAGTGTGTGTCATAAGCATCACTGGGAAGGAACTGAAGCTCAGAGATCCACAATTCCCTCCCTGCTCCCCTCTGCTGCAGGAAGGTAATAATTTACTGCTGACCTGTACCAGCTGCAAATTACTATCTTCTTCATGCTGGCGTGACTGAGCAGGCCAGTGTGTTTGTGTTTGCATGAGGGTAAAGATCAGACTCAAGGTTCAGTCCACTTTCTGTCCTATTACTCTGAGGTTGGGCACAAGGTGTAAGTGGACATGGCCCTGCCTGGAGCCGAGGTCTGGTTTGCCTGCACAAGTGCATAACGGGTTCTTATTCCTATTTATGCTTCTGTGAAGAAACGTGGCTCAAGCCAAAATCTAGTCTTGTGTGTGGTACCCTTTAGTACTCACAGAAGGCACCTCAATCACTTTTTAAGGAAGAGGAAGACCATAGTGAGAGAACTTGATTAAGCATAGTCTGGTGCTAGGTTGTCACCCACTGTTGGGTTTGATCAATAAGGTCAACAACAGTTGCCCAAGGGCCTCATGCCAAGAAGAAACAAGGAACCTTTAAAAAAAAATGGTACTAAATGACAAACATTCAGGCGCTTTTTAAAACAAGGTTATTTTTTCAAACTTTCTTATGGAAATTATTCCATTTTAAAGATTAATAAAACAAAAATTAACTTTTTTACATTTAAAAAATAGAAAATCTTGAAAGTAATGAATTTTATTTCCCAAAACAGGTAACATTTTTTCAAACCCCCCCAAAACAAAAAGAACAATCTCTAGAGGAAACTCACTTTCATGTAAGCATGAGTGAAAGTGTTAGTTCAGAAAGCTGTTTATCAGCGATAGTGGCTTTATTATGGCACTTTCAAATGACAGGGAGGTGGCGATAGAAAAATAGTCCCACAAAATCCTGAATCTGATCAACCATCCAAAGTACTTAAGGAGGCAAAGGGGGACTTAAGGAACACAGGGCGAATATGTGTAAGTAGAAGTATCCCTGTCTGTGGACAGCAGTGCTACCAGAGAGTGGTATAGACCGTGTTGTTGTATCACCAGCAGGGTGATCACGAACTGCTGGGGTGTGGTGATTACTGAGCAAATCAATCTGGTCAGTTCAGTTTATGGTGGTTCCTTATGTCATTCAGGCTTCTGGTCTTCCGGTCTTCCTACTACGTTGAATTATTTATTTGCATTGCAGTAAGCACGTAGGAGCCCCAGTCATGGCCCAGGACCCCACTGTGGTAGACTTGGTACAAAAGACAGTCCTTGCCCCAAAGATCTTATGGACGAAGCCAAAATCCTAGTAATAGGAGTTGGCAATTTCACTGGCAGGATGTGTGTGTATCGTTCCTTCATTGTCCACTTTGTTTTGTATCCCTTCAGTTTCACACTGAGCGGAGGGTTTTGACCCACCTTAAAATTTTAAAACCAGCTCAGCTGGTGCCATGAATTTCAGATGATTTTGTATCAAAGCCGCTCAGAACCAAGCAACATGAAACTTTAAATTGGCCAGGAAGCTTCAAAACATGTTTAACAAACCTTACTGAACTCTGGAGCATGCCTGGCTGTAACAGGGTTCTCACTGTGCCCCGCTGGGTTCAGCCTCCTGGCCCCACTCTCCAATGAGTCAGGATCACTTCAAGCTGGTGTAACACCCGTGCTCTTTATTTGTGTCCAGTCCCCACCACCAAGCTCCAACTATTTACAGATTGTTTACAGGTTTGGCCTAGCACAGTCCTCAGTAGCAACAAGCTCCTGGCACCTTCTGAACCTACTCTCCCCTCCTGGTCACTGCCAACATGCCTCCTCCCGGACTCACTTCCTCCCAAGCTTTTAGCCCCTGTTAATGAGGCTGGCAGGTGTGACCAGTTTCCAGCCCAGGCCTAGCTGGTGGCCCAGCTCCAACCTATTTCCCCTAATTGGAGCTGGAGTGGCAGGAGCTGATTAGGGCTTCCTCTGCAGCACCTTCCCTCACCAGCCCAAGTTTTCAGATTGTAACAAAATATGAAACCAGGCAAGTTTCATTCTCATAGGCTTTGTCTTCACTGCTAAGAAAAAGTGTGTGTTTTTTAAAATTTATTTCAGGGTAACTAACATGCATGAACTAACCTGAGGTAAAAATGCAGTGAAGACCAAGCAGTTTAGTTTTACTGTGAGATAAACAGCTGTATTCCCCAGCTTGGGGTTGACCTGGGCAACTTTACCTTAAGGTAAAACTAATTTTACTTTATGAGATGCTCTCATGCCTTGTGACACAAGAGGCAACCCGGACTTCCCACCTCCAGCTATCTAATGCCATATTTCTTGCTCCATTAAAGTGGAAGTGTCTGGCCTTCATTATATTTTTCTGCCTCAGTGTAGCTCACGCCATTAGTTACTCTGAGATTAAAAAGACACCTTTTTTAGCAGTGAAGACAAGGCCTTTGTTAAATATCCCCCTGTGCAGAGGGTCTGTCCCAGGTCTGGTACAACATTTCAATTTTGCTTAAGTCCTCAGAACATGACTTAAGTAGAAGCTGGTGGTACATAGGGGTTTTTGATGGTTCTCTGCACAGGCATGGACTTGGCCCTGTATGTGCGAGGATATCGATAATTTACTTTCTAGAAACTATTCAAGACAACAGAAGACATTATTGTAGTTCATCGTATTAATACATAAGTGTTTTTTTTTCTTTTTCAATGAGGTTTACAAAGACAACCACAGACCTCATTAAAGCCAATAGATGTGCCAAGACCTTTCTTTCAGACTCAACAGAGAGAGAGGAATCAAGCCCTTTTTATGTAGTAAAAATGGGGGCTACTGCACCAGGCCATATGGCAGGTCAGAGAGCTAAGCCACGTGGACTGAGGCATTTCCCTGGTTGCAGGTACAGGGGGTAGGATTTGGTTGCAGGTCGTGAGGGATGGAGGCGGAAAGCTGGGAGAAGGGACCGAGCAGGGCCTTGAAAGGCAGGAAAGAGACAGTTTGTTCGGGCCAGAGCTTGCTCTAGTGGCAGACTTGGGGCTTTCTGAGTAAGGAAATGGCCTGCAGCTGTTTGTTTCTCCTGTGTCCAGGGAAATGGGATTGTGTTTACCTTTTTTCCCCCTGTAAATGAACCAGATTACACCAAGAATATACCTGACTGATATCAACTATTTCTAAGAGGTTTGGAAAACATGACCCTGAGGAAAGGTTGAACTAATTGGCCATGTTTAGGCTAGAGAAGAGAAGGCTGAGGGGAGGACATGATAAGTCTTCAAATATGTAAAAGATTGTTATAAAGAGGGTAATGACCAATTGTTCTCCATGTCCATGGGGGTAGGACAAAAAGTAATCCTCTTAGTTTGTAGGAAAGGAGCTTTAGATTAAACTTTCTAAGTATAAGGATAGTTAAGCACTGGAATAGGTTTCTAAGGGAGGTTGTGACCCTCACTGGAGGGTTTTAAGACAAACACCTGTCAAGGATGGTCTAAGTATACTTAATCCTGCCTCAGCATAGGGAGATGGACAGGATGATCTCTTGAGATCCCTTCCAGCCCTACACTTCTATGATTTCTCATCCAAATGGAAACAACCACGCAAGGCCTTGAATACTAGCTAGCCACTTGGCCCAAAGAGGCAAAATCATTTAAGCCCTTAGTGGAAAATACTCAGCATTTCTGCATTTAGCTTGGGGGAAAGGGGAATGAGGCTGTTTCTTCATTTCTGAAAGATCAGTATGGTGGTTGCTGGATCATCACTCTGCTTCTCCTGACACCACCTACAAATAGAAAACCAATTAATCCTATTAAATCATGTTTGGGGTTGTACAATAATCACACAATGACAAGACATAATACCATCCCACAATTCCTGATTCCTTCCTTCTGATTTTCTGAGCTAAAGCAAATAAGATGATGATAGATTAAGATGGGCTCACTTGCAGAAGCAACCAAATACAACTACATTTGAAATGATAATGCCTTCAATTTGGTTAACAGTGGGGTAATCCAAACTGTATGTAGAGAGGTATTAAGAAGGGCAATCAGATAAAAAAAAGTATGAATACTATCCTCAGCTCCTCGCAGCATGGATCTTTTCTCTAATCACATGATAACTGAATGTTCTCCTACAGGTTACTCAAGAATAAAATGATTTTCTTTGTGTGGTACATGTGCCCTGCGTTTGCGATTGGATGTGTCTTCTTGAGGAGATTAAGAGAAATGGAATATAAAGCAGGATCAATGCCTTACTGTGTACAGTAATTGCACAAGTTAATTGTGCATTTTAAATGAAACATGTTATTTTCACAATAACTACATTGGAAACAATGATGATTGTACAGCAATGCCTGGAAACATGATTGCCTGGATTACATCATGCCACCGGGCTATATTTTAGTGTGTGTGTGTTTGTAATTTTTCACCCTTTAAAAAAAAATCAGTGTAAAAATGTAAATAAGAATGAAATGGCAAACAATAATATCACAATATCCTAATATCACATTAGGAAAAAAAGGGTCTAATTCACTTCTCCTTCTAATCTAAAACTAGTTAATAATAAATACTCTTATATAGCACTTTCATCCATAGATCTGAAACTGCTTTATCATGGAGGGCAGTATCTTTATCCCCATTTTACAGATGGGGAAAACTGAGGCACAAAGAGGGAAATAAACCTGCCCAAGGTCACCCAGCAAACCAGTGGCAGAGCTGAAAACTGAATCAAGGCAAAAGCCCGTGTTCATCTCAGTGGGATTACTCCTGATGTATTCTAGCCAGAGAGAAGAACTGGGCTGAAGAAGTCTATTTTCCTTATCTCATGGTCAAATTCACAGGTACACTCCAGCTACATTGTGCTTCTCCAGTGATGCCAAGTGTTAGAGGGCTTTCCCTTCACCCTTTCCCCTGGTTCTTGTCACGCAGACAGAAAGCAGAAGACCAGAAGTTCAAAGTGCAGGCAATGCGATGTTTATTGGGGTTAGTTCTAAGCAAGCATATCCATAGTTCTACACCCCGGCAGAGTTTGTTTCCCAGTGTTCCGTTCCCAGTTCTGACACTGCAGAGCCTTTACCCCATATCCCCCTCCAATTCCCCATTCCCCCTCCTTAGCAGGCCCATATATACCTTCAGTGCACCCCCCTAGTCACACTCCTTACATCTTATGGTCATGTTCCATTTGGAAGGGTCGTGAGCTGGGGTCTTCATCCCACCTCTTTTGTATCCCATGGGAGGGGTAAGGAGTGAGGTTGTACTCCGGTAGGGGCAGGCATTTCTCTGGTCTTTCAGTATTTTACCTCCCTCCCCCTCCCCCCCGCAATCTCCCCTTGCCCCTCCCAACTGGATGCTTGACCTTGCCTTGAGATAAGGAGTTGAGGCAGTCTTCAAGTGTGCGCTCATACATAAATTTTTTTATTGAAGCTAATGTTAAAAAGATATATAATACATAGGTTGTGAAAAGAGTGTCTGTACCTCTGGGTATAGTGCTTAGATTATCCACAAATACAAAGTTTGTTTTTAAAAGTCATATGATACATAGAGTACATAATCAGCAATAACCCATGCCTGGTACCACTTTAGCTGTATGCCTTATCTTTTCCCATTGTACTAAAAGCCACATCTGGTTGTGGGAAATGCAACATACAGTCTCTTTGTTCATTGTTCTTCACACATATTAGTATAAGAGTATCAAAACATCCAACCCAAAATTCTATGTCAGGCTGACAAACAAGCCTATATACTAACAGAAAGCAGCCATAAACCCAGTGAAAACAAAGAGTTAACTGGGTTAATGACTACTTCATGCCAACATGGTTTCGCAGCAGCTAGTCAATTAGGATGATAGAGTTGTGTCTAAAACCCAGCCATGGGCCTGACCATCCTGAAACTTGTAGGTGTATGAAATCCAACTGCAGATCTAGATCCAAAATGTATAGCTTGATCTCTAAACAATACATCAAATTAAAATATCTATTAGCCCCCAGTGGAAGTTTGTTTATTCGTCACCAGTGGCAGAAATTAGTTTGTATAAATATTTGCACGTGCAAAACAGAATTTGCATGCACAAACAGGATTTGTCAGTGAAACCTAGTAAATGTATCTGTATGCACAAATCCTGTCTGCTTGTTCTGTGAGCATGCAGATGATTGGGTGTGCAAATTTAGAGGCTTTTTTTTTAATAATTGTCGGTGTTTTTAATTAAAAGAAGTCTGAAAAGTTTAAATATAATCTAACAGATCTCCTGATTAGGAAGTGTTTTTTTGTGTGTGATATACAGCCTAAACTATCCTTCACTTAAGTTGGGGTGAGCTGTTAAACTGGAATATCCTGTGTGATGTTAAAAACCCTCACTGCTTGGGACATTTACAGTTGATGGACAAAATATTAGAAATATTGTAGAGAAAATCCTTCATTGGCTGGGAGACAAGTTGGTTATACCTAAAATAATGGTGCTTTCCATCGTCTGTGTTTTGATGACTTACTTACATAACCTGGGTTCATGCAGTCACATCTTCTGGCATAGGCGCTGACTTTTTTATTTTTCCCCAGGGGTGCTCTGCCCCCACTCTGCCCCTTCCCTTGAGGCCCCACCCCCATTCCACCTCTTCCCCCTCCCCCTCCAACTTCTCCCCAGAGGTCCCCCGCTGCTTGCTGCTCTCCACCCTCCCCCAAGCACCTCCCCCAGCTGCCAAACAGCTGTTAGGCATCACCCCAGATCAGCTGTTAGGTGGTGCCTCAAAATGAACAGCTGATCGGCGGTGCCGCAGCTGTGGCTGCTGGGTGCTGAGCACCCATTATTTTTTTAGCATGGGTGCCTGAGCCATGAAGTACCCACGGAGTCAGTGCCTATGTCTTCTGGGACTCCTAGATCAACAGGGGCCACCAGTGATACAGAGCAAGTGGGCTTGGATTGGGCTTCCCAATAGGTGAAATCTGTTTTAACACCGTAGACCAGCTACCACTGGTATAAAATAATAATAATAATGAATAATAGAGTGACCACTGTAGGAGTTAAACAACTAGTTCTGAACGAGCAGGATCGGAAGCAAAAATCAGATAAATTCTTTCCTGTGAGAGATGTAATGTCTGTAGAATTGCAATTTGTTGTATAGAATCATAGCACCAGAGAAGTGGGAAATGCAGTGCTAGATTCACTGAATGGAATTCTACGGCCTGTGTTAGGAAGGAGGTCAGACTAGATGATCATAGGGATTTCCTCCAGACTGAAAATTCATTCATGTAGAGTACTATCTCCAGTTTATTTGGATTAGAGTCAAATAGATCTCACTGTTGCATACAATCTCCTCCTTTCACTGGAATTCCAGTGAGCTTGAGAATAACCCAAGTACTAACGGATTAAATAAATCAACAAGTCAATAAGAGATTCCACACCTAAGTTATTATAAAAACTAGCCCATCAATGGCATTTCTGCAGAAATCAATGAAGCAACTGAAGATAGTTAACAAGTTACTACTGCTATGTCAGCACCTCCTGTTTTATTAGGCCGTGTCATAGAAGGTTAAGTTTTACAGTTTGGAAAAAAAAGCAGATGAAGAGTCAAACTTCTTGGGTTCTATTCCCATCTCCATCACTGAGTGTAAGGAAATCACGTAGGGCCAGATTGTGGACCCCTTGCTCAGACTAGTGGGTACTTACTCATGTGAGTAATGCCATTGAAGTGAATACGCCCACTTATGTGAGTATGAGTCATTAGTTTTAGTAATTGCTGTGCAATCTGTCTATTTGGGGAGGGATAGCTCAGTAGTTTGAGCATTGGCCTGCTAAACCCAGGGTTGTGAGTTCAATCCTTGAGGGGGCCACTTAGAGATCTGGGGCAAAATTGGTCCTGCTAGTGAAGGCAGGGGGCTGGACTCGATGACCCTTTGGGGTCCCTTGCAGCTCTATGAGATAGGTATATCTCCATATATTATATTATATTATTATTATGCACCTGAGATTCTGCCATATATAAAATGGCTAGAACAGCACTTACCCGGTGTTGTGTGAGACAGTTAATATTTTTAAAGTTCCTTGTATCTCTATTGCTGCTACAGGCTTTGGTGGTAGAATTCCAGAGGCCTGGCTTAAGCTGGCCCAGATATCCAAAGGGCAAAGAACACATGAGGTCAGTTTTTTCCCTTAAGGTATCGCTGCTTGAGCTCTAGCATTTAAGGCAATAACCCATCCTGTGGGAACTTGTGGCTAGAGAAAAAGGGAGAGAATTATTTTGTTTTCTTTTGGCAAGCTACTCCACCTATGCTAGAAGAAAACCTGCAAAATGAGTGTGTGTGTGTGGGTGGGGGGGGCGGTATAACCTACTCCAGGTGTATTTAATTGTTAGGAGTTTGCAAGACATTACTAATATGATGTGAGGGGAAAATTCTAGTAAATCCCAAATTCATGTTAAGGAAGAGATGATCCCTTTAAAATAAAGGTTCAGATTCTCAGTCCTGCTCCCCTCCCTTTGTGCTGCTCAGGCTACAGAGATGGCCTTTAAC
The DNA here is from genome assembly GCA_003942145.1 of Platysternon megacephalum. NCBI lineage: Eukaryota > Metazoa > Chordata > Testudines > Platysternidae > Platysternon > Platysternon megacephalum. The sequence continues at coordinate 1,011,722 of QXTE01000211.1, read as the reverse complement.
CTGCCAGCTGGAAATACCGCTAGGTAGAGGTCTGTCAGGTGGAGCACATGGAATGGCTGGAGTGTGATGTACTCCAGAGACCCCCAAATGGGAGATGGAGACCATAGCCAGCTGGCATAGTTTAGTGCAGTCTCCAGGCTGTTCTAAGCTTTCTTCAGGGTCAGGGATTGACCAAAAACAAAACAAGGTACTGCTGTGACTGGCCCCCTGGCAGCTCTTCCTCTCGGTTTTGCAAGCGGAGGCTGAAAATAACAAATAATCTGGTCCCTGAGCTGCATCCTACTGAGGCTGCCAACATGGGTATAAGAAGACCGATTTATCTAGATAAATGAAGGATTTAGTAGGATTTTTAAAGAAATTTTTAATTGACATTAGAGAGGATCATCATGGCAAAACTTTTTTAGTGAAGGTTTTTGTGGGCAGAAAGATGGTAATAATCTGTGAGCAGGCAAAAATGAAAGGGCAAATTTTCTGCCTTGCATCAGTAAGCAATTCCAGGTACAAAAGAACTCGAGATGAAGACTGTTTTGAATAACAGTAGCACCATTTAGATTTTTTTTTTTGTTATTAAAAATACCAACTACAGTATGAGATGCTGCATGAGAAGACCTCTGAGAGGAGTGATAATGGAGTAGCTCCATAAAGCAGACTACTTACTATCCGAACAAAATGATCAGATTAAAAATATGTTGCTCCTTAGTACCATATGTATAATGTGTTTACTTTTAATTTGGAGGAGCAGATGACGTGCAAGAAAATTATTCATGATTGATGTAATCACTCCTTCCCTTGCCAAGATAAGAACACAGTTTTACAATGGATACGTTATTCATATTCACCACATAATAAATATTTCTGAATGTTTTTCCTTATTAACAGGAGGAAATGAGAGAGCAGAAAAACTTGGGAGTTAAATCCACTTATGGATAACTATTTGATCAATTTCCAAAGCAATTTTTACAATATTTTATTTGTATTTCTGCATGGAATTGGTAAAGATCTTTAAAAAAAAAAAAAAAAATTCATAAAGAGAACATTATACTTGCAACGTTAAGTGCTCAGAAGTCAGGAAATGCTAAAGTTACTGTCACCCATATAACCTTAATTTTGCCCCCTTGTGCTAATTCATGACAGTGCTGGCCCAAATGCTCAACTGGTATAAACTAGCATATCTCCATTGGCTTCCAAGCAAGGGACAGATCTTCACCTTAAGTTTTAAATACATGATCCCAGACTGTTTCCTAAATAATATAATATTGAGAATTTCCACACTCACCCCAGAGCCTATGTATAGTTCTCCCCTTCCAATCCCTACACCCTATGGAACAACCCCTCCTCAGAAACTGCCATCCCCATAGGGTAGTCTACATTGCAGCTGGAGGTGTAATTTCCAGCTCAGATAGACATACCCACGTGAGCACTGATTGAGCTAGTGCTCTAAAAATAGCAGTGTAGCCTCAGTGGCAAAGGCAGCAGCTTGGGCTAGCTGCCTGAGTACATACCTAGCATCTTGCATAGGATTGTACTCGGGCAGATAACCTGTGCTTGACATGGTCACACTTCTGTTGTTAGGCACTAGCTCGATCAAAACCTGTACGTGCATGTCTACCTCCAGCTGCAGTGTAGACATACCTTGAGTTCGACAGTAGGACATGGCCACTGGCATTAAGACTAGAAGACCTTGTATCCATGTCCTGGCTACAGCACCTCCTTCTCCTCCACCCTGGATCCCAAGAAGCACAGTTTTGCTGCCAGCTGTGCCTAGAACCCTCTTGAAAAGGTGAATTGCACAGGGAAAGGCAAGAGTCAGCATAGCCTCAAGGCACATGCACGTCTTAGAAGACTCTCCACAGAGCTTGATAGAGGGAAGTTGTCCATAGCTGTGCTCTGGTGTTGCCTGCTCCCACCCTCTCCTCTCACAGATTCCTGGCACAGTGGCATGCCCTATGGGGAAGGAGGTTAGTGCCACCACAGGTACCCTCCCTTTCACATATGAAAGAGTGACTCATTAAGCAGAGCATCTCCTGTACATGTGGGTCATTGAGGGGTCATTCTCCCATCTCAATAGCTTTTTGTATGCAATGTAAATTCCCAATATTTCTCAATCTACTGCGGGTCTGTATACTTGGAAAGATTTATTCTTCATCCTGGGAGAAGACTATTGCTTCCTGAGGGTCTTTTCACTTTTTCTGGTCTGGCACAGCTAACTGGAGCTCTGACATAGGCCTTTACATATACACTCCTGTTTCCCCCTAGACAGTCCATCCATATTTCTTTCATTCACACTCCCCACTGGGACAAGGGCTGTCTTCAGTGTTCTCCAGAAACAGCCTCCCTGGTCGTGAATACTTATGGGTAAGGCTAAGATTTTGTCATGGTTATTTTTAGTAAAAGTCATAGACAGGTCATGGGCAATAAACAAAAATTCACAGAGCCCGTGACCTGTCTGTGACTTTTGCTAAACATAATCATGCAAGCCGCAGGGCAGGGGTACATGCCCCCAGCTACAGCCACTGACAGCTGAAGCTGAAGAAGTCATGGAGGTCGGGTAAAGTCAGGGAATCTGTGACTGTCATGACCTCCATGACTAAACTGTAGCCTGACTTATTGGTAACTGCATATAAATCATCTTTCTCTCCAAAGAATGGTTTCTCGTCAGCTTACTGTACAGCTACACAGTAATTCAGAGAATAAACCCAAATATAACAATGTTTAAAAAAGAAAAGTATGGAATTGTAGACATCTAATGTCGTTAGGTCTCCTAACCTCATAACGGCAAATTAATTATGGTAGTTTATATCTGAATTTTAACTCATATCTGCCAGCTTTTATACCATGTTAACTGAATATATACACGACTGTTACCTTTACACCTCTGTGTTTGTTTTAGTATTGTTGTTTGTGGATGTAGTGGACTAACAAAGAGGCAGAGTCATGAAATATAACTGTGTAATTCTATGCAGAGTGAACCACAACATTCTGGCACTTCCATCCAGAGGAAATGTTTAATAAGCAGAGATTGATTTTGAGTGGAGGCCATGCAGGATAAAGACACCCTATCAGCACAATCAGAGTACAGATCTGATTCCTCAAAGTAATAGATTTGGACATAGTCCATAGTCCAGGCACTGGAATAATAGAGGTTAAAAGGTTCCATCTGACCAGAGCACCTTTCATTGGGAGGATTTTAGTACAGTATCTTTATTATTTTTTAATTATGTTATTACTTATTCATTACAGTTATTAAATTTACAATACCTTTTTGTTCTTAAATAATTTCTATGTTTTATCCTCAAGCAAAATCTCTTCAGCCTCCAGCACTTAAACTCAAAAACATCCCGCTCATCTGCAATAACCAGAGTGGCTAACTCAAAGCAAAACATAAATGGATTTTATCATATAGTTGAGGAAGCCAACAATGTCCTAATTTAATGCATTAGACCAGTGGCTTTCAACATGTGATCTGCAGACTCCCTGGGGGTCTGTAGACTATGTCTAAGACTTCCAAAGGGGTCCGCAGCTCCAGTTTTAAGGGGCTGCAAATGAAAAAAAGGTTGAAACCCACTACATTAGATTGTCTCCTCAGGAAAGTCTGATAATTTATGTTGGTTCAAGTGATGGAGATGTAGCGCAATCAGAATGAGTGGTAGTGTCTGCTGGGTGCAGAGACAATAGATTCATAGTCATTAGATTTGGACGCCAGAGCTTTAAGCTCTGTTCATGGCTCTACCACAGAGTTGCTGTGTAACCTTGGATATGGTAACTAAATCTGTCTCCACTTCATTTTCCAATCTGAAAGACAGGGATGAAGCATGAATGAAGGAACATTTACGAGGTGCTTATATACAGGGTTGGTTGATATATAGGTACTTAGAAAGAAAGGAGAGTTCCAAGGGGGGCATGAATAAATACCTAGGTGGGCAGATGGTTTGACGAACTAAAGGACAATGATGTAACAATTAAAGTTTAAGGGGCAGCACTAGAAATTTTCATAAGCGATAGAAAATCATTTGGGTGTATCCCACCCTATCGTTCGTTGTGTGATTTTACCTGAAATATCATAGAATCATAGACTTTAAGGTCAGAAGGGACCATTATGATCATCTAGTCTGACCTTCTGCACAACACAGGCCACAGAATCTCAATCCCACTCCTGTTTCAAACCCCTAACCTATGTCTGAGTTATTGAAGTCCTCAAATCGTAGTTTAAAGACTTCAAGGTGCAGAGAATCCTCCAGCAAGTGTTCCGTGCCCCACGCTGCAGAGGAAGGCGAAAACCCCGCAGGGCCTCTGCCAATCTGCCCTGGAGGAAAATTCCTTCCCAACCCCAAATATGGCAATCAGCTAAACCCTGAGCATGTGGGAAAGACTCACCGGCCAGACACCCAGAAAAGAATTTTCTGTAGTAACTCAGATCCCACTCCATCTAACATCCCATCACAGACCATTGGGCATATTTACCGCTAATAGTCAAAGATCAATTAAGTGCCAAAATTAGGCTATCCCATCATACCATCCCCTCCATAAACTTATCAAGCTTAGTCTTGAAGCCAGATATGTCTTTTGACCCCACTGCTTCCCTTGGAAGGCTGTTCCAGAACTTCACTCCTCTGATGGTTNCCCTTCCTAAACATGGGAGACCAGATCTGCATACAGTATTCCAGATGAGGTCTCACCAGTGCCTTGTATAACGGTACTAACACCTCCTTATCTCTATTGGAAATACCTCGCCTGATGCATCCCAAGACCGCATTAGCTTTTTTCACGGCCATATCACATTGGCGGCTCATAGTCATCCTGTGATCAACCAATATTCCAAGGTCCTTCTCCTCCTCTGTTACTTCCAACAGATGTGTCCCCAGTTTATAACAAAAATTCTTATTATTAATCCCTAAATGCATGACCTTGCACTTTTCACTATTAAATTTCATCCTATTACTATTACTCCAGTTTACAAGGTCATCCAGATCTTCCTGTATGATATCACGGTCCTCCCCTGTATTGGCAATACCTCCCAGCTTTGTTACATCCACAAACTTTATTAGCACAGTCCCACTTTTTGTGCCAAGGTTAGTAATAAAAAGATTAAATAAGATTGGTCCCAAAACCGATCCCTGAGGAACTCCACTAGTAACCTCCCTCCAGCCTGACAGTTCACCTTTCAGTATGACCCGTTGCAGTCTCCCCTTTAACCAGTTCCTTATCCACCTTTCAATTTTCAGATTGATACTCATCTTCTCCAATTTAGTTAATAATTCCCCATGTGGAACCGTATAAAATGCCTTACTGAAATCGAGGTAAATTACATCCACTGAGTTTCCTTTGTCTAAAAAATCTGTTACCTTCTCAAAGAAGGAGATCAGGTTAGTTTGGCACGATCTACCTTTTGTAAAACCATGTTGTATTTTGTCCCAATTAACATTGACCTCAATGTCATTAACTACTTTGTCCTTCAATTTTTTTTCCAAGACCTTGCATACTACAGATGTCAAACTAACAGGCCTGTAATTACCCGGATCACTTTTTTTCCCTTTCTTAAAAATAGAAACTATGTTAACAATTCTCCAGTCATACGGTACAATCCCTGAGTTTACAGATTCATTAAAAATTCTTGCTAATGGGTTTGCAATTTCATGTGCTATTTCCTTTAATATTATTAGATGAAGATTATCTGGGCCACCCAATTTAGTCCCATTAAACCGTTCAAGTTTGGCTTCTACCTCGGCTGTGGTAATATCTACCTCCATATCCTCATTCCCATTTGTCATCCTACCATTATCCCTAAACTCCTCATTAGTCTCATTAAAGACTGAGGCAAAGTATTTGTTTAGATATTGGGCCATGCCTAGGTTATCCTTAACCCCCACTCCATCCTCAGTGTTTAGCGGTCCCACTTCTTCTTTCTTTGTTTTCTTCTTATTTATATGGCTATAGAACCTTTTACTGTTGGTTTTAATTCCCTTTGCAAGGGCCAACTCTTTTGTTCTTTCTCACTTTATCCCTACTGTGATGTTGCCCTCTATATGATTTTATAAATATATGCTCATGAGTGAATATAATGTAACTGGAATATGCTTCATGCAAACGGTCTCTTGTAAGGTATTACAAAGCTTATAATCTACTGAGTGTGTTCATCCTATTTGTATAAATGTACCACTCTTGTATCTGAACCTAGAAATATGAAATATAACTCTGAGGGCCTATTGTAATTATGCAAAGTGTGGGCCATTAATGGTGGTTTGGAATCTTGATGACTCCCATTAACCAGGACAATTGACTGCAGATGGCTCTGTTTTACCTGTAAGTCTTCAGCTGGCTAAAGAGAGAGCCTATCCACCCCCCAGGATACCTGAAAGAAACTGGAACAAAGGGCAGTGACTGCAAGGGGTGTGAGTGATTGCTGGACCCAGGCTAAAGGGAGATTAGTCTGTAAAAGGGAGCATTCTGGAACTGTTGAGGATCTTATCTGTATTCAGTTTGATTAGACATAGATTTGTGTGTTTTATTTTATTTTGCTTGGTGACTTACTTTGTTCTGTCTGTTACTACTTGGAACCACTTAAATCCTACTTTCTGTATTTAATAAAATCACTTTTTACTTATTAATTAACTCAGAGTATGTGTTAATACCTGGGTGGGCAAACAGCTGTGCATATCTCTCTATCAGTGTTATAGAGGGCGAACAATTTATGAGTTTACCCTGCAAAACGGATTTATTTGGGTTTAGACCCCATTGGGAGTTGGGCATCTGAGAGTTAAAGACAAGAACATCTCTGTTAGCTGCTTTCAGGTGAGCCTACAGCTGTTAGGGGACGTGATTCAGACCTGGGTCTGGTTTTGCAGCAGGCTAGCGAGTCTGGCTCAAACCAGGCCTAAACTGACAGGGCAGGAAAGCAGGGGCAGAAGGCACATCAGGTGGCAGCTCCCAGGCGGTTTCTGTGATCCAACCTGTCACACCTACATGTTCTGACCTCAATAAGGTAGCTTTTCTTGCTGATCACTCCCATCTTCCACTCCTTGTAGGCTTTCTGCTTTTTCTTAATCACCTTTCTGAGATGCTTGCTCATCCAGCTTGGTCTACAATTCCTGCCTATGATTTTTTCCCCTTTCTTGGGATGCAGGCTTCTGATAGTTTCTGCAACTTTGACTTGAAGTAATTCCAGGCCTCCTCCACCTTTAGATCCACAAGTTCTTCAGTCCAATCCACTTCCCTAACTAATTTCCTTAATTTTTTTTAAGTTAGCCCTTTTGAAATCAAAAACCCGCCACAGATCTATTTTTGTTTATCCTTCCATTTAGTTTAAACTGAATTATCTCATGATCGCTTGAACCAAGGTTGTCCCCCACAACCATTTCTTCTATGAGGTCCTCACAACTTACCAAAACCAAATCTAAAATGGCATCCCCTCTTGTTGGTTCAGCAACTACTTGGTGAAGGAATCCATCAGCTATCACATCTAGGAAAATCTGAGCCCTATTATTATTACTAGCACTTGTCCTCCAGTCTATATCTGGGAAGTTAAAGTCTCCCATGATCACACAATTCCCATTAGTATTTACTTCATTAAAAATATTAAAAAGGTCTCTATCCATATCCAAATCAGATCCCGGTGGTCTATAGCACACCCCAAGCACTATCTCAGGGGAGGCTCTAGTAGCTTTCTTCCCCAATGTGATTTTTGCCCAGACAGACTGTCTTATCCATTCCATCCCTTCTTATTTCTTTACAGTCTACCTCATCATTGATATACAATGCTACTCCACCACCTTTGCCTTTATTTCTGTCTTTCCTAAACAGCTCATACCCTTGTGCTCCAGTCATGACTACTATTCCACCATGTTTCTGTTATCCCTGTGTACAAACATCTTAATTTTTGCTAAGTATCAGAGGGGTAGCCGTGTTAGTCTGGATCTGTAAAAAGTGACAAAGAATCCTGTGGCACCTTATAGACTAACAGACGTATTGGAGCATAAGCTTTCGTGGGTGAATACCCACTTCGTCAGACACATGCGTCAGATTTTTGCTGTTTTGCTTCGCTCACATTCTTTACCCAATTAGGCCCAGACATTCTACTGCCAGTATCACCTATTAGACTGGTAGCTACACTACCCTTCCTCCTTATGTCCATTCTCCTACCCACAGCTGTATCCTTTCTTACTTCATTTTCTTCCCTCTCAATGTTAAAATCCGGCATGGAGATTACCTGGACATCTCCCAACCATCTCCCCCCAATTCCTAGTTTAAAGCTCTCTTAATCAGTTGTGCCAGCCTCCATCCTAGAAGTCTATTTCCCTCCCTACTCAGCTGAAGACCATCCCAAGAGAACAGTCCTCTGTCCATGAATGCCTCCCAATCAGGGCCGGCGCAACCCATTAGGCGACCTAGGCGGTCGCCTAGGGCACTACTATTTGGGGGGCGCCGTCACCCCGGTTGTCAGCGGAATTTTGGGGGTGGGACCTTCCGCCGCCACTGTCGGGGGTGGCATTTCAGGGGCGGGACCTTCCGCCACCTAGGGTGCCGAAAAAGCTGGCGGCGCTCCTGCTCCCAGTGGCCATACATCCCAAAGCCCTCCTTATAGCACCACTGCCTGAGCCATCTGTTGATCATCATAATCTTGTCACACCTTTGTCGCCCTGCTCTAGGAACAGGCAGAATCCCACTGAAGATCACCTGAGCCTTGATTTCCTTAAGCGTCTTCCCCAGCCTGGCATAGTCTCCCTTGATACGTTCCAGCGAGAATCTAGACGTATCATTTGTTCCCACATGAAGGACAATCAGTGGATTCTTTCCCGCTCCTGTTAGGATCCTTTTCAGCCTCAGGTCCACATCCCATATCTTAGCACCCGGCAGACAGAACACCCTTTTGTTCTCTGGATCAGCTCTAGTTACAGGCCTGTCTAGTCTTCTCAGTAAGGAGTCCCCAATCATGTAGACTTGCCTTTTCCTGGTGATGGTGCGATTCTCCCATCTATCCCCTGTTCCCTCTGGCTGCAAGTCCTCTCGATTCCTATTCTCCCTTACAATCCTCCGCAACCCATCCAGTATCCTCCTGGGGCTCATATTTGGTGTTATCTCCATTGACTCTCCCCCTCTTCCTATAGGACTAGCTACTCTTCTCTTCCTCCTTGCCCTCTCACCTTCAGCGACCACCTGCTGTGCCTCTTCTTCATTTTCCAACTCCGCAAACCTGTTCCTGAGCTCTATTTCTCCTTCATTAGCCTGTCTTTTCCTCTGCCTGATTCTCTTAGTCACATGCTTCCACTGTCCACTTTCCTCACCCAGCAATCTCCCCTCAGAGTTCTTTGGTCCTGCTTCCATCTGCAAGTCTGAGCTTTTTCCTTCAGACTCCTCATGTCTTTGCTCCATCATCTGCTCAAACCCCCTTCTAAACTCAACCAGAGTTTCCACCTGCATCTCCAATCCTCAGATCTTTTCTTCCATCATCTCTATCAGGCGGCACGTCATGCAGATGAAACTCTTTTCAGGTACCCCCTCCAGGATCATGTACATGCCGCAGCTTCCACATCCAGTCATCTTCATTGTGTCTTCCACTGCTTGGGTCTCTACCACTGCTGCCTCTGTATCTGTCATAGGCTTCTCACCTAAATCCTTTAAATCTGGGAAACACAAACCAAATCACAACACCACCACCCACAGAAAAAAACAAAACCCCAAAGAGCACCAAAACACTGCCAGAACAACATACACTCCCTTCACTAGCCTGTCTGTTCCTCTGCCTGCCTCTTAGTCTTCCCCCCAAACTCCCCTTGCAAACTCCCCTGTTTACAGCTCTGTTTGCTGGCTACTGTGCTGCTGCAGCTGTCTGTGGGGGAATGTGCATCCTATGTCAGCAATAAGGGATGTGGAACATTAAGCACCAAATAAATATCCTGCTCAAGACTGGAAGAATAAGAGAGTATTGTGAGGACCTCCTCCTAACTGCCCTACCACTGTACGTGGCTCAGTCTGACTCCTGTCCCTGGAGGATGAAATTCTTGAGGTGAGTGAGTAGTTCTTTGTGAAATAATGAATCCAGAAAAGGTTTGGGAATTCAGACTGAAATTTTGTTTTTTCTAGGTGCTTATATCACCCCCATCACCACAGTGTCTGAGCAATTTTCAGTAGTGTATTAAGCAATGTGACTAACATGGTTGATTCATTCTCTTTCTCTCCCCAGAGGGAGTGTGTTCAGTGGAGTATTTTTGCTTGGAAAGATTTTGGTAAAAAAATAATGAATAAATACCACTATTTTTTTTCACATGTCCACATTATATTGTGCATATATTGGAGAAGACCAGTCAATCAAGTGTGCCTTGCCCTTGGAGCAGATGGTGGTGGCCACCCTTACATCCTGGGAGACTTAATTCCACAATCTTGGACCAGCCTCCAGGAAAGCTCTATTCTGCATAGACTAGCTTGGGGGTAGTAAGTTCCATTTTGTCATTGGAGCAGAGTTGTCAACCATGGTTCTCATTCTGGAGCTTTAGGCAATCTTTAAGGTATCTTGAGCCCAGGACTTTGAGCACCTTAAAGATAAGGACTGAGATCTTGAACTGTACTTGATATTTTAGGGGAAGCCTGAGGGTGGAAAACAGAAGGAAAATATCTTATGGGGAGTAGTTACCCAATTGACTTGCCTGCTAGAATGCCTTCTCTTTCTTGTCATATGCAGTCATCAGAGCTCAATGTCCAGCTTCCATAACCACAGGATAACCTCTGTATCAAGGGCGGCTTAGGTGTTGTAAACTGTCTTCCAGATGTCAAGTTGGGTACTCTTCCACCACATGAATTATTGTCTGCAACCCTTCCCCACAGTCACAGTGTGGAGAGGAAACCAGGTCAATTTGATGTATAGTTGTGGCAACTGTGGATGAGTCAGAGAGTAGCCTGTTGAGCCTCGTCTAGGATCTATGATCAAGTGGACAAAGAGGGAGGTTCAGTGATGGACTCCTGAAATTACTTTGTGATGTGCTAGACTCTTTCCCACTGATGCTTCCATTCTATAAGAAAGTACTTTTCAGCTCCTTGGTGGTGTGGATCATCCATGCAGTAGTGCTCTTGTCCAGGAGTGCAGGAGCAAAGGGATGCTGAGAGATCAGTCATGGTATCACACCCCATTTGTCCAGGGTGGAATTCCTCTGCTGAATGTGAACAGACCTTCGAGTTGGCACTGTGAGTTTCCTGTCGGAAACTGGGGCATCTGTCAACAGGAAATGTAATAAGTGGAGCAAGTCTACTGCCTTCACGTGGCACCCACCCGTCAGTAGCAAAAGCCAAGCTAATGTAGACAAAATGCAAAATTGGAGCTCAAGTGCACATCCTAAAAAGCAAAATATAAATGCTGTCCAAATAAGTTATGAGCTAATGTGGCAGCTAATCAGGCCAGGGTTACAAACCTTAGCGGAAGCCTAAGTGCTTAAAATGCTTGTGTTCAAATAAGAAAAAAAACATAACTAGGACAGACAGAACTTAGAGCTGGACAAAATTTTGGTGTCAAAGGTTTTTCAGCTTTTTGAAAATGTGAAATCTTATTATGAATTCTCTGATTCTAAATTGTCTAGTGTCTTGCAGCTATTCCTTCTGTTGTGTTTGTGTCTGTTTTATTCTCCTACCCCGGTCACTAATTTATAGTTGCATGATGATGATAAAAGGCAGATACACTAAAAGCTTGTCATACCCAATATACCAATGGGTATTCTTATCTTTAAAATAAATCTTTGTTTTATTTCCCATATGAAGAATATTAAATTCCTGAATACATCTTTCACCGTGATTCAGACAGAGTATTTTTGCCTCTTTCTGTCAATCACTGTTGCCTCTAATATTCTCTCTTAATGGTGAAACATCTTTCCAGATTGTCTTATCTCTTTTTTTCCATATGCTCGCTCCTGTGTCTCTTATAGAACACCAGTCAACATGGATGCATACCCCTGGCATTGTTGGTACATCGGTACAGCTTTTGAAACAGTATGGGTTAATTAGTGGCTATTTCTTCTGTGGATTGGGTGACCATCGTTACAGCAGCAGAGAAGAAAATGCTTTACTGTGCACAGGGGGAGGAGAATGGTCTAGGGGTTAGGGTTCCAGTTGGAGACCTGGGTCTAATTCCCTACTCTGCCACAGCCTTACTGTATAAACTTGGGTCTTACTCCTTCTGTTCCTCAGTTCCCTATCTGTAAAATGGGGATAATAGTAGTTCTCCACCTCACAGGGATGTTGCGAGTATAAATATATTAAAGATTGAGGTACTTAAATTCTATTGTGATAGGGGCAGTATAATTACCTAAGATAAGGAAAAGTTATTACACTGAAGGGATTTTCAAAGGATCCTAAAGAAGTCATGTGCCTAATTTGGATGCTTAACTTCCTAAGGCTCCTTTGAAAACCCATTTTGCACATTCAGGAACAGTCCCATGCCTAGATCTCCCTCTGATGTCAATGGGAGTTCTGGGCATGACATGGTGCACAAAATGCAACACAGCTCAGTTAATAATGCACATTGCGCAGTGCACATTGGAAAATAATATATCCACAGTGACTAATGCTTTTCTTTTAAAAAGTTCTTAACGGAGCGGTGAATTATTAATAATAATGTAGAGGGGCCTGGCTGTGCATCCCTTTACTCACATTATTCTGCATAAGTAAGGGTTGCAGAATCAGACCCAGAGATATTTAAAATCTTGAGGACTTTCTCCATGATGCTTAGCAGCTGTAAATTGAATAAAACCGAAAGCAAAATCCTGGGAGATACTGAGTACCTCTGTGAAGTGCTGTGTGTCTTCAACTCCCATTGCATTCAGTGAGTTGAGGGTATCAGCACCTCAGAGAATGTTTGCACCTCTCATTTGCCAATCTGCCTAAGAAATTACATTCTAATTTTGTGAATAGGCACAGTTAAAGAGCAGTGTACCTAGGGAGGCATTGTGGCCTAGTGGATTGGACAGCAGGGCTGGGAATGAGATGTGGGTTCTAATCCTGACTCTCTGCCCCAGTCTGCTATGTGATCTTAGCCAAATCACTTCACCTCTCTTTGCCTGTATTCTCCTCTCATCTACTGGGAGAAAGGACTCTCGCTATGTGCCTCTACAATGCCTAGCACAACTTGGCTTTGGTTGGTGCGACTCTTAAAAAGTAATATTAATAACTTAGCAAAAGCTGGTTTTTGCTCATAGGCTTCATGGAGCAGATGGGGTATCAGATGTGATTTGAACAAGGCTACTTGGTGTACGGTGATGGTGTGGCTGTCCCAAGTGTAAAAAGTGCCACGGAAAGAGATGTAACGTTGGGAATGGGGAGGAAACAATCCTGTGAGTAACACGGTGCTTGAAGAGATGGTGGAGGAAGTAAAGACCTGAGGTAGGGATAGGAGAAGAGTTCTGGACAGATTTGAATCTCATTGAGAGGAACTTGAGTGTGTGTGTGTGTGTGGGGGGAAACAAACACAGAGATTCTAGGAGAGGAGTGATGACTTAGTCATAGCACCATGAGAAATTTTAGGTATGGCCCTCATCATCCAAGTGTTTGAGTGATTCACAATCTTTTATGGATTTTATTCTCACAACACCCGAGGGGTACGTACTAAGTCCATTTCACAGGTGGGCAAAAGAGATACAGCGTAGATTAGGTGTCTTGCCTCAGGTCACCCAGGACGTTTGTGGCTGAGCCAGGAAATAACCCCAGCTCTTTTGTGTTCCAAGCCAGAGCCATATCTATTACAGCACCCTCCCTATTCATGATGGTCTTGGCAGCAGCATTCTGGATACACAGAAGGAAAGAGAGATGAAAGAGGGATGGGCCAGAGTTTTTAAGTAAGTCATAATAGGATAAATCCTTGACAGTGACCCTTTAAATGTGCTACTGGAGGAACATGTAGAAGCCATATCTATGCTATAATGCATTTTCCTCCCAAGTATTCTCAATTAGCCATTTGCCAATCGAACCTCTCTCTCGCTCAGATCACATTTTTTCCTGTCCATCCCCACCCTCTGCGGGAACACTTGTTAGGAAACAGAGAAAGTTTCTCCACTGAAAAGATTTCCTGTAGGCAATGTCAGCACTAATATGAAATGTCCAAAAACAGATGTTGGTTGCTTAGGACAGCCTGATGATATTCTTTTCTTCCTTGAGACTGGGTACTAGTTAAACTGTATTCATGCAGACAAATTCCATAAAGATTTGGAGGATAGTACAATACTATGTGCAAAATTTATGCTGTCATTTTTAATATTACATTGCAAGAAATAGGCTTATCCAATGCACAAGATTTTCAACCAGGCTACAGTTGAAAGAACATAATTATAAGTGATAGCCATACAAAAGCATAAATACTCTACAATGGCTCCAAAAGGATACAAAAAAGATCATGCGTGACTGCAGTAATTTCTAATTGGCCTTCATTTGTATGAAGATTTAGTAGTGCAAACACAAGTGCTATGCTGGCATCTCTACCAATGTGCCTCTTATAAATTAATCTCAGGAAGCAGTGGAATAAAAAAGGCATGCAAGATAATTACTGCATGATTTGGCAGAATGGACTATAGGGAAGCTACCAGAGCATTCCTCTGGCAGTGCAGCAGGCTAGTTAACTGTACTAACGCTATTATTTTGGTAAAAATAAATTAATTAAATAAATAAATAAAATGTTTAACAGCAGAAGTAAAGAAAACATGTGTTGTACATATGCAATGGGTAGTATGCTGTGCTGCAGTGATGGTTGCCATGGAAACTGTTGGTGGGCTACTACAGAGGAAGTAAGAATGCAATATAAACAACCTAAGGGTCCAACTCTGGGGGGTTGAGTGCCTCCTGGAGGTTTCTGAATGCCCTCAGCTCCCATTGAGGTCTGAGAGCTGAGGATGCTCAATACTTGTTGCTGAAGGTGTCCAGAACCTTGCAGGATCAGACCCTAAATAACAAGGACTTAGTCTCTAAACCTATGTCCACACTCAAATAAAAGACCTGCAGCGTGGCCATGGCTGGCCCATGTCAGCTGGCTCGGGCTTGTAGGGCTTGGGCTCTGCAGCTAAAAATTGCTCTGTAGGCGTTTGGGCTCGGGCTGGAGCCTGGGCTCTGAGACTCTCCCCCATCATAGGGTTCCAAAGCCCAGGCTCCAGCCCAAATCCAAACAGTAACACAGCAAGTGTACAGCCCCACAGCCTGATGCCCGCAAGTCTGAGCCAGCTAATCTGGGCCAGCCATGAGTGTTTAATTGCTGTGTAAACATACCCTAACAGGACAGTCTACTCTTCACCACAAGAGGGGAAGAGAAGAGAATAAATTGTCACTCAGACACAGTTCTTTCTCTGATCTCCCATTCACTTGACCTCTTTTTATGGAACATCTTGCACCAGCCACCTGAGAGGAGCTTGGGCTCCAACCTCATTATTCACCAGCCCACTCCCTATTCCTCTCTCCAAACCCTCCCTTCCCATTGGCTCACAAGCAGGAATATCAGTCGAATGGCTTCTGCTCTCCTCATTATAGCTGCCGTCATAATCTGAGCAGTGGCATTAAGAGGGGAGGGGCTTGGTACATGCACAGTTCCACCCCATCATTCATATCAACAATTCCTGCATCTGTGAAGGATCAGCTGTTGTGACCTGCACAGGATGTGCCATGTCCCTCTTTCTCCAGAAGATAGAAGCGGCTTTGAATGAAATGCAAGCTGGTCTCCATACTAGAAAAGGTTAACGGACCAGAAGACCATTTATTGACCCTGTTTTGCATTATAGAAGACTTTCTGGATCAAAGTCAGGATTTGGTACTACAGTCATAGTATTATGAAAAATCGGAGAGGGCAGTGCAGAGGGGACTGAAGAATAGGGAAGAACATTGGACCTCCAGAAGAAGGAGGAGGAGGAGAACCAGACACAGAGGTAAGCAATCGCGTTCGGGCTTTCAGAACAGGTATTACTGCTGAAAATGCCTTGGAGTCATCTGAGAGAAGGGATCAGAAGTAGATACCATCGACTGGAAGGCATGGGATGCATTGTTCTAGGGATGGGGGTTCCACGACTATCACTCCCAAGAGGAAGAGAAGGGTAGTGATGATCTGGGGCTCCCTCCTAAAGGGAACAGAGACCTCCATCTGCTTTCCAGACCAAGCACTAAAAAAGAGCTACCATGGCTTAACAACCATGTAAGAGAAGCAGTGAGAGTTAAAAAGGCATCTTTTAAAAAGTGGAAGTCAAATCCTAGTGAGGTAAATAGAAAGGAGCATAAACACTGCCAAATTAAGTGTAAAAATGTAATAAGAAAAGCCAAAAAGGAGTTTGAAGAACAGATAGTCAAAAACTCAAAAGGTAATAACAAAATGTTTAAGTACATCAGAAGCAGGAAGCCTGCTAAACAACCAGTGGGGCCCCTGGACGTTCAAGATACAAAAGGAGCACTTAAAGATGATAAAGTCATTGTGGAGAAACTATATACATTCTTTGCTTCAGTCTTCACGGCTGAGGATGTTAGGGAGATTCCCAAACCTGAGCCGTCCTTTGTAGGTGACAAATCTGAGGAATTGTCACAGACTGAAGTGTCACTAGAGGAGGTTTTGGAATTAATTGATAAACTTAACAGTAACAAGTCACCGAGACCAGATGGCATTCACCCAAGAGTTCTGAAAGAACTCAAATGTGAAATTACGGAACCATTAACTATGGTTTGTAACCTGTCCTTTAAATCAGCTTCTGTACCCCATGACTGGAAGATAGCTAATGTAACATCAATATTTAAAAATGGCTCTAGAGGTGATCCCTGCAATTACAGACTGGTAAGTCTAATGTCAGTACTGGGCAAATTAGTTGAAACAATAGTAAAGAATAAAATTATCAGACACATAGAAGAACATAAATTGTTGGGCAAAGTCAACATGGTTTCGGTAAAGGGAAATCATGTCTTACTAATCTATTAGAATTTTTTGAGGGGGTCAACAAACATGTGGACAAGGGGGATCCAGTGGACATAGTGTATTTAGATTTCCAGAAAGCCTTTGACAAGGTTTCTCACCAAAGGCTCTTACGTAAATTAAGTTGTCATGGGATAAGAGGGAAGATCCTTTCATGGATTGAGAACTGGTTAAAAGACAGGGAACAAAGGGTAGGAATAAATGGTAAATTCTCAGAATGGAGAGGGGTAACTAGTGGTGTTCCCCAAGGGTCAGTCCTCGGACCAATCCTATTCAACTTATTCATAAATGATCTGGAGAAAGGAGTAAACAGTGAGGTGGCAAAGTTTGCAGATGATACTAAACTGCTCAAGATAGTTAAGACCAAAGCAGACTGTGAAGAACTTCAAAAAGATCTCAAAAAATAAATTAATTGGGCAACAAAATGGCAAATGAAATTTAATGTGGATAAATGTAAAATAATGCACATTGGAAAAAATAACCCCAACTATACATACAATAATATGGGGGCTAATTTAGCTACAACTAATCAGGAAAGAGATCTGGGAGTCATCGTGGATAGTTCTCTGAAGACGTCCATGCAGTGTGCAGCGGCAGTCAAAAAAGCAAACAGGATGTTAGGAATCATTAAAAAAGGGATAGAGAATATCTTATTGCCCTTATATAAATCCATGGTACACCCACATCTTGAATACTACGTACAGATATGGTCTCCTCATCTCAAAAAAGACATATTGGCATTAGAAAAGGTTCAGAGAAGAGCAACTAAAATCATTAGGGGTTTGGAACAGGTCCCATATGAGGAGAGATTAAAGAGGCTAGGACTTTTCAGCTTGGAAAAGAGGAGACTAAGGGGAGATATGATAGAGGTATATAAAATCATGAGTGGTATGGAGAAAGTGAATAAGGAAAAGTTATTTACTTGTTCCCATAATATAAGAACTAGGGGCCACCAAATGAAATTAATGGGCAGCAGGTTTAAAACAAATAGAAGGAAGTTCTTCTTCACACAGCTCACAGTCAACCTGTGGAACTCCTTGCCTGAGGAGGTTGTGAAGGCTAGGACTATAACAGGGTTTAAAAGAGAACTAGATAAATTCATGGAGGTTAAGTCCATTAATGGCTATTAGCCAGGATGAGTGAGGA
Organism: Platysternon megacephalum; assembly: GCA_003942145.1. Classification (NCBI taxonomy): domain Eukaryota; kingdom Metazoa; phylum Chordata; order Testudines; family Platysternidae; genus Platysternon; species Platysternon megacephalum. The sequence goes on along the minus strand of QXTE01000211.1, from coordinate 993,676 downwards.
ATGGTGTCCCTAGCCTCTGTTTGTCAGAGGGTGGAGATGGATGGCAGGAGAGAGATCACTTGATCATTACCTGTTAGGTTCACTCCCTCTGGGGCACCTGGCATTGGCCACTGTCAGTAGACAGGATACTGGGCTGGATGGAACTTTGGTCTGACCCAGTATGGCCATTCTTATGTTCTTATGTTCTTAATCCCAAGAAGTGGGCTGCTTGCCTGAATTCAGGATGTGACAGTATCTGCCAAGACTCATCAAGCCCTCAGACAACTGCCTCTTCCTTCTTATCCATGTGGGCACCAATGATACTGCCAAGAATGACCTTGGGTGGCTCACTGCACACTATGTGGCTCTGGGAAGAAAGATAATAGTTTGGGATGCAAGTGGTGTTCTTGATCATCCTCCCTGTTGAAGGAAAAGGCCAAGGCACGGACCATCAAATCATGGAAATAAATGTGGGGCTATGCAGGTGGTGTTGGTGAGAGGGCTTTGGCTTCTTCAAGAAGCTGATGTTCCAGGAAAGAGGATTACTGCGCTGGAGTGGGCTCCATCTATCAAATAGTGGGGAGAGCATCTCTTGACATCATCTGGGTAACCTGATAAGGAGAGATTTAAACTAAGTCTTATGGGGGATGGTGACAAAAACTGGCAAATGCACATCTAGGCTCAAGTAATGAAGACCAGGGGAAGGGGCTAAATTCTGGAGAAGGGACTAGAAACCACAACTGCATTAAAGAAGCAAGAAGAAAAAACAACAGGGCAGTCTGCAAAATATCTTCAGTGCCTATACACCAATGCAAGGAGTATGGGGAACAAGGAGGATGAACTGGAAGTCATGGTAGATGAAGAAAATAATGACTTAATTGGCATTACAGAGACTTGGTGGGACAACTCCCATGACTGTAGTACCAACACTGAGGGATATCGTTTGTTCCAAAATGCCAGGTATGGGAAAAAAAGGAGAAGGCATTGTGCTGTACATCAAGAATGTACACACTTGCTCTGAGGTCCAAGAGGAAGGAAGCAGCAATTCTCCTGAAAGTATCTGGGTGAGGATAAAAAGGGGGGAGACTAGTAGTAATGTTATGATGTTGGGAGGGTCTATTATTGACCACCAAATCAAGAAAAGGAAGTGGATGAGGCATTCGTCAAGCAGGTAAAAAGATTAGCTAACATGCATGAGCTAGTATTAATGGGGGATTGTCTCTTCCCTGACATCTGTTGGAAGACTAATACAGCAAAACATAATATGTCCTGCAAGTTCTTAGCATATGTAGTGTTACCCTGGGTTCTTGCAACCCAAAGCTCTTAGTAACTTTACTCTGTGCGAGGAGGTGTCAGGAAATAAATCAGGGGAGACACGGCCGTCCGACCGAGAGATGGCCGGCACAAACAGGACAACACAAGAGTGCTTTCACTTAAAGCTAAACTGTACTAGTCTCAACAAGCACTTACGTCCGCAACAAGATTAGTAAAACACCCCCAACACTTGATAATTACCAAAGCTGAGTGTGGCTTTCGAGTGACACAGCGGTAGGCTTCCAGTGGCCAAATCTTCCGTCTGCTGGTGGGACCGCAAGATGTATCCAGAGGGAGAGTCCAAAAGAGTCCCCAAACGAGTCCAACTATCTCAAGCTTTTTCCCCTTATTTATACACTAGTAATTATAGAATGACATGTCCCTTAAATAAACCTTGTTAAGTAAGCAGTTTCAAGCAAGAGGTTCCTTCTGATTATTGATTAACCAGGTGTGGGTTTTTCCAGAGTCTGCAGCTCTGAGACCCCATTAGACATTCCTGCTCTTTTCAAATGCATGTATCAGCAACTTCAACACAATTCTTATCAGGAAGGACCGGGTCAAGCTGCCCCTTCCGTGGCACCCCAAAACCCCCTCCCCTCCTGCCTTGGTCAAGCTGAGTTTGCTGAATGGCCAATTTACAGCTTGCTGACTAGGTTGCTTTTTAACAATAAGCCATAGTGGTTTTAGGCACTTTACTTGTTTGCCAAAGTATCCCTGTACAGTAGAGGACAGTTTTCTGATTTAGAAAGTTGAGAAAACAACTAGGACGTCATCCATTTTGGATCTGCTTTTGTCCAGCAGGGATGAATTAGTTCCAAACGTGAAGATGGTCAGAAACTTGGGAGGAAGTGATCATGATCTGCTAGAATTCAAGATCCTAAGGAAAGGAGGGTGTGAGAAGAGCAAAACAAGGACACTGGACTTCCAAAAAGCAGATGTCAACCAACTCAGAGAAATAGTGGGCAAGGTCCCATAGAGAGACCAATTCATAAGAAAAGGAGTCAAAGTGGGCTGGCATTTCCTAAAATACGTAATACTAGAGGCTCAACATCAAGCTATTCCGATGAAGAAGACAGACAAGAAGAGCCATAGGAGACTCATGTGGCTGCACAAGGAGCTTTTTAGCTATCTAAAAACCGAAAGGGATACATACAGGAAATGGAAGGAGGGGCATGTCACCAGAGAAGTATACATGGGAATAGCACGAGTGTGTAGGGATAAACTCAGAAAAACCACAGTGAGGAATGAGTTACAACTGGCAAGAAATGTTAGAGACAACAAGATGAGGTTCTACAAGTATGTCAGATAGAAAAGAAAGTTCAGGGATGGTGTGGGTCCACTGCTCAATGGAGAAGGTGAGCTGGTAACAGAAGATATTAAAAAGGCAGAGCTGCTCAATGCCTATTTTGCTTCAGTCTTCTCATAAAAAATAACATGTGACTGGACTACTAGTGAAGTTACCATAGACAGCAAAGGGGAAGGGATGTAGATCAGGATAAGTAAAGAACATATCAGAGATCTTCTGACTAATTTGAATGAATTCAAATCAGCAGGACCTGTTGCTATTCACCCCAGGGTGTTGAAGAAATTAGCTGAAGAAATCTCAGAGCCACTGGCAATAATATTTGCAAACTCATAGGTGACAGGAGAGGTCCCAGAAGACTGGAGAAGGGCAAACATAGTGACCATCTTTAAAAAGTGGAAAAAGGAGCCAGGGAACTATAGACCAGTCAGCCTGACCTTGATACCTGGAAAGTTACTAGAGCAATATAAAAAACATTCAATTTGGCTGGATGAAGGGGTGATCACTAGCAGCCAGCATGGATTTACTAAGAACAAATGCCAAAGTTAAGGTTGTCTGCACAACCTTACCTCTGTCCCTTTATGCCTATGCACTACAATACAGCCTTTAAGTATGTGATCACATATAGAGTGTGCGTGGGAAGAGGGGGTAATGCAGGACATCTGCCTCATTTAGTGGACACGTTGTATGATGAATAAGTCAGGGCTCTGTAGCAAATCAGAGGCTTGGAGATGTAATGTTACAGTTAGAGATGGACAGTGCGTAGTTCATTATTCCAGTGTGGTTGTATGGGCACAAATGAAGTGTAGGAGTTGACCTGAATGCACAGTACACACTGCTTTTAGTTCAACCCTTTTTTCACAATGGAGAAATGGTTTCAATAGCTGTCTATAATCTGTAATGACAGTCATCTCCCTCCTTTCAGCCACGTGTGTACTTCATTGATGGGAATGAACCAATTTGAATATAGATTGAATTAGTTGTAGCTAAAGTAGTTGCTCTTGCAGGTTAACAGACCCTAAAAGGTTGTCAAATTGTTGCATCAGTGCCTTATTCTTATTCCATTACTTCCCACTGCATCATGTATTGTGCTGCTTCACAAAAGTCTGTAATTTGATGATACAGCCCATTGATCCTATGTGCATCTCTGCTAGATGGAATTGCACTTAACACATCTTCCTATACAAATACATTACCATAGGTCAAAGAATGCACCATGTTTGGATGGCTTTGGTCATTCTTTGTTCCACAAATCACCTAACAATCAAGGGCAGTGTAAATACTGGGAGCACAGGCTCTGGGGGAAGAGCTGCAAAATCATTACATTTTCTAAGTAAATAACTGAGGTTTCAAAAAAAGTCAAAATTTTCAGATACCTCAAGTCATCATTCCAATGTTAGTTCTTGGCATATTGTGATGTAACAACTACTTTATTATTAATGAAGGTAAAATGGACAAACAACCCCCTCCTCCATAATCTCTGCTCCTTGGCCTTGATACTAGTCATCTTACCCTCTCAAAAGCATTCAAAATTCTGCTGCTAGGACCATCTTCTGGGCTTTTCACTCTGACCACATCACCCCTTTTTTGGCATTCCCCTCATGGTTCCCCTTCTTCCAGCACATCAAAACCAAGATCTCTGTGTTTGTCTTTAAGGACCACACCATTTATCCTCTCTCTATCAGATCTGCTTACTCCTGAGGCTGTCAAATCATCCCCTTTGCTCTGTTAATGATATCAGCCATGATCACCCACTTCTCCCTCAAGCAAATCTGCACTTTTTCCCATGTTGCCCCATCTCCACATCAGACCACTCCCATATGCTCTTTTAAAATCAACCTATGCATCAGTCCCATCTAGCACTGGCTATGACTTCTGCTTTCCTGCTCAACTCCCTTTGTTTTATCAGAAATGAACCCTCCCAACTACCCCCCTCCACCCTCCTGTGACTGCCTGTGTTGCTTCCCAGTAGCGGCGCCAGCTCTTCCGGCGCCCTAGGTGGCGGAAGGTCCCACCCCCGAAATGCCGCCCCCAACAGCGGCGGCGGAAGGTCCCGCCCCCAAATTTGAACGGGCAGCCGCGGCACCGGCGCCCCCAAAATAGCCGCGCCCTAGGCGACCGCCTTGGTCGCCTAATGGGTTGCGCCGGCCCTGTTGCTTCCTGTTCAATGCCTAGCACAACAACACACTGCTCCTTAATTCGCGTGTCTTGACACTACTGTAGTAACAATAATTAATTGATCATTAGAAATTTGCTTGTTGATCAAATACAGTTAATAGGATGCAATTAAAAATATTAGTGAGACTGTCGAGCAATCTCCCAAGTGATTTTGTAGGAGCCCCATTGTGTGAAATAGTCAAAGCTCAACTTGATAAAGCAGTGGAGAATATATCTTAGGGAGCAGTGCAGGGGCTCAGGAATAGAATAAATCATACTAGGTTTTTCCATATCTTATCCTTTTGGTTTAAAATGCATTGCCACCACAACTGCTCATGCAACCTAAGTGTGAGTAGCAGTCAAGGATACTGCGATCTGCCCTCTGGATGCCCCAGTAATGGGGTTGTGTATAGAGAGTGTACTTTGAGTTTCAGAGGAATGTACCAAACTCCACTTCCACAGCTGCATTACTAAGAACTGTCATGGTAACCAGTGATGTGATCAGCGGGGTATGACAAAGAAGGCAATTGGAAGAAGAAAAGGAGAAATAGTCTCAAACAAGCTGAGAATTGTTTGCTTCTGTAGTGGCTGAAAAGCATCTCTGTACTAATGGAAAATGTCACGGAATCCCCTTGTGGAGGTAGGGAATGTATAACAGAGACGTCCTGGTTATTTGCTTAAGGTTAAAAAAACCCAACAGACTTTTTCTAAAGATGCATGGCTCAAAATTCACTTCCTCAATAAAGTTCCTCATAAGGATCAGTGTGACATGCCAGTCAAATAAGAAAGGACTGATAACAATTCTAGTCCCTAGAAATCTGATATCAGTTCAGTCCCACCTATCGGCCAGTCACTCATGCACCCTCATGAACATGTCTCCAAGCCCATTCAAGTTATTAAAATCAGATCAAATAAAGGGATCTTGAAATATGTATGTTTTCCATGCATAAAGAGCAAAACATGTACTTCGTTGGGATGGTTTTTTTTATCTGAGATAGAGGAAAACGGCAAAGAAAGAACAAATGTAAGTCTCTAATGACAGCAAGGGAAAATAGTGATTAAATCTGGCATGCTATAAACCCAAGAGAAGGAGTTAGTTATGTGTTTTTTTAGGGTTTATCTTAAGCTGCCTCTCTGCATTGCCAGCCTGACTTTTTATACTTAAAGGTGCAGTACACAGAGAACACAATCACAACATCTCTGCTACGCTTGCATAAGCTACACACGCCACAGATTTCAAGTCAGACAAGAATTAGGAGCCACACGTGTAAGAGGGAAGAGAATTCCCACAGAGGTGGCATGTTACAAAAATGAACTACTTACTAGTAATTCTGATGGTCCTGGACCTGGGGTCATTGACAAGAGACATTAAGAACCAGAGCAAAAGACGTGCTGCTGGGCAGTAGAACTATGGCACAGACCAAATAAAGACACTTAGGAGAGAGGAATAATTTCCACTATTTGCAGGATAAAAGAGCGTCCCGACCCCTTCTTTCCACTCTAATTGTTTCACATGTTAAGTATCTATCTCCTTTCCTGCAAGAGTCTCAATGTGCTTAATAAATATTAATTGATCATTGAAATGCCCATGGCACACTGTATAGTTATTTACTCCAAACTCCACACACTACTGCCCAGGACAAACATGACTATCTTGGCTTCTTTCTCATCCCTCTCCTCATACTGCTCCCTGCTGTAGTGGAGGCCAATCCCAACTCCTTCCTCCCCCTCCAGCTCTACTACTCTACTGCCCCCTCTGTGTTAATCCACAGAGGGTACGAGTCTCTTACAGTCCCAGTAAAAGCCCAAGTGGTAGCCGCTCATGCTTTTAGCTCTGGATGTCCTCAGTTCAATCCCTGGGGTGTCAGCCCAAGATGGCAGCTGTCATATAAGTGGGGGGAGCTTATCTGGAATAACTACTGTTAGCCTGGTCAGATCAACTTCCTTTCCCAGAGGAAGCATGGGTGGGATTCACAAAGGGAGTTAAGTGTTGTGATACTGAGAGTCAAAATGCCTGACTTTTGTAGGCACCTAGCAAATCACAGGAACACACTGCTATCCACAAAGCCGAGTTAAGCACGTAGGCTCCCTGTTCAATGAATGGGGAGAGATAGGTGTCTTAGAATACAATTCACAAAGCCAGCAGGCTAGGTGATGCACCACTTAAAATAGCCAATGGGAGATAGTGAGCAGGGGCCCGCCCCTCTCACAGAGATAGGCATCTAAGACCAGGCTGCAGGGAGGTGTCCATTTCTGCTTTATGATCCAGAGACCAGGAGACGTAGATGTTCGACCACCTAAGGAGTGTTTCAGGCCTGATCTGTTAGGCATGCTCAGAAGACACCTATTGGATAGGGCCCCTCAGGCAACTTCATACAATACAGCTGAGTGGGGAGCTTGACTTCCCTTAACTTTTTGCCTAGGTGTTTAGAGAACTCATCTAGGATGTGGGAAATGCCCAGTTCAAGCCCCGCCCCTCTTGAGGTGAGTGCCCTAACCAGTAGGCTACAGAGTCATTCTAATGCTGTCTTTCCCAATTAATATGTAATTATTCCATTATTTAATTAGAGTGGAACAACTTCAATAGGAGAGATTGAGTGATCCCTGCATTGGAGTATTTCATAGCCTAGTGGTCAGGGCACTCAGCTGAGATATGGCCAATCTCTGTGAAAATCCATTTTCTCTTTCAAGAGGAGGGTGGACTTGAACTGGAAGTCTCCCACATCCTGAGTACCCTATCCACTAGGCTAAAGGTTATAAGGAAGCCCTTCCTTCCCTCTTGGCTGTTTGTTGGGATTCCCACTAAGACCTTTACACTCAGCTTATCCTGAACACCTCCAACAGTTCTGAAAGAAGACTTCATCCAGTTCTCTGGGATCCAAAAATCTCACCTCAACTCCAGTTTGTTGCTCAGGTTCCTTTATTACACATGTAACAGCTCTTTGCCCCTGCTGGCCAGGCTCAGAGCCAGGGGGTTTAGGTAACACCACAAATCCAATTCATGTCACACACTACATGGTTTATATACATCGGTGCTAGCTACTAACATCTATACTTCTTGCATCAAAGGACCAATCCCTTTGCAGACTGTGCAAGGCAAGCTTATCAGCTCAGGGTGTTTCTTTGTGTGTTCTACTTTGTGAAAGTTTCCCAGACCTGAAGAAGAGCTCTGTGTCAGCTGGAAAGTTTTTCTCTCCTACTAACAGAAGCTGGTCCAATAAAAGATATTACCTCACCCACCTTGTCTCTCTAATATCCTGGGACCGACACAGCTACAACACGACATACCCATAACAGTTTAGCTAGTTTCTGCCTTCCTGATTTACTATAAACATATTCACAATAGTTGTACTGGTTTTGTCTTAAATTCAGTCTGCTCATGTCAGCTAAGTTATCAATGCAATATTTTGTGTAAACTCACTTGTTGGGCCCAATCTGGTAGATGACCTCTGAGCATACTTAATAGATCAAGCCACCAAATACATGTATGCAGCCAAATTCACATCTTCCCCCACTCATGAGACGTTCTGGGCCTTATGGGTCTTGGGGCCTAGCGTGAGAGAGTAGTGCACATGCTCGGGGGCAGTAACATAGGAACCTAGGGCATTTTGATGGCAAAAACAAAGGCACCGAATGAGGGTAATGTTCAGCAGGAGTTTTGTGGATCATGGTGGAGCCAAAATGGGTACTTTGGCACCTAAACCCAAGACTTTGATGCCTAAGTCTGGGGTTTAGGCATCTAAGTCCCTTTGTGAATCATACCCCATGTAAACCACTGGTGATTGTGTGAGACTAGCTCTCTTTGAGGTGGGCTGAGGCTTGTGGTGTTTGGATGCTGGCCAGGATCTGTATTTTGTAGCTCAGACTCTCTTGTGTTATGCTGTCACCCTGTCAGCCAAATTTTGACAATGGAGTTGTCTGACTTTGGCAAATTAAGCTTTTTTTTTTATAATTGTTTAATAAAACAGATTGAAAGGCAGGAAGTCACTTAGGACATGCAGCAGTCTACCTTCAATAAAGAATACTCAAGACACAGTAAGGGACAAAACCAGCAGTCATTGCAGTCAGTGGGAATTTTCCTGGTTGAGTTCAGTGGGGGCAGGAGCATGATCTAAATATGAAAAACTAGGAGCCAGATCATAGCTCCAGTTCCTTTTGCCACTCTGGTGGCATACAGCAGCCATAGAGCCAGCTGATCTGGTGTTCCGGGAGTTCCCTAGGTGAAGCCTGCCCTTCACAATAGACCCTATGCCAACCCCTCTTCTAGCTTTTGGAGAAGGTACTGTGATCTTGAGACAGGCCATAAGGCTGGGATATTCCTACATTTAATTTCTGGCTGCCAAACTGGCTCCATGAGGTCATACATAGATGGGCATAAATTAGAACAAACTGTGTATTAGCCAGACCCAGGACTGGGGACATGTAAAATTATTATTACTTATACCAATAAATAAATAATAGTCATAACTATAGATCCTAGGAACTTAATAATGGACAAGGACCCCTTTGCCCTGGGTGCTGCACAAACATGGAACAAAAACACAACCCCTATTCCCAAGAGTTTACAATCCAAGTATAAGACGAGAGACAACAGATGGATATAGAGGAGCCAACATCCTCTACTTATAGCTTGGTGCTAGGTGCATCCCAGTCAGACTAGTATTAATACTAGCTCTAGTATTGAATCTGTCAACCTACTATCATCTGAAGGGAAGACATGCCAACCGTATCAGTGAGTCAGATGTCTCACTGGCATGTATTTTCACTAGTTTTATAATTAAAATATAATGGGCCGAATTCATCTCTCAGTTACGGTGATGTGCATCTCGCCCTATGTCAGTGGAGTTACTCCAAATGAACACCCGTGAAACCAAGCAGAATTTGGCCCAGTATTTGTAGGATGAATGCCTGAGCGACAGGGGTACAATAGACCTGTTTTTCCCCCACTAATGTAACTGTATTTTGAATATTATTAACACTCCATTTGCAGGTGATCTAATAAATTAACACATGCATTTAAAATATTGAAATACTGCCCATGTGCAAATGGGATATTTAAGCTGTTAGAAATCTCTTTTCATGCTTTTCATTGCAATATCCCTACTTCCGATTCTAGTGCATTACATTTTGTAGGGGATTGTTAGACTGTCTGAGGCATACAGAAATCAGTATCCATAGACTAAAAACATTCTTAGAAACAAGTGTGAAAACTGCAGGGTTTCTTCTGAAAATAATAGCTCTTTATTCTCTCTGACTGAAACAACATTTCTGCATCTGGCAAAAATACATCAACAGTTTTCATTTAAAAAAGCATTCCTGTCAGCATTAAGTGTGTTCTCATAAATTTTGATGGGACATTAATGCATGTGTGTGAGTCAGGAAAGAAAAATCAGAGATGGGGAGTACATCAACATCTATTTAGGAGAAGTTCTTCTTTTCTGTAACAGAGTCATAAAACATCTCAAACTCATGATTCATCATAAAATAATTGGAGATCCCTCCACTACCCCCTCTCTCAAGTTCCCCCACCTCTTGTTTTGCATGCAGCCACAAGGCTGTTGACTAACATAACCACTTCTGAAGCGATATTTCCAGAAACAACAGCAGCGATTGTGGTCTTAAAACCAGGCTCCTTGCTATTTCACAAGGCAAGCATATACTAGTATTTCCTACTCCATAGCATCCATTTCCCTTGATGAACTTCAGTGAGAAAAGTGCAAACTCAAGCAAAAGAAAATTCAATGTTTTTATTTTGTGTGTGTTATTGCAAGAAGAAAATTGACCTTCTATTTGGAGCTATAGATAAGAAGCTATTTGGGAGGAAAGAGCCTGGCCATCTTCATTCTCTAGGTGTGACACCCATAACCTTGCCATCTGTATAGTGCATGCATAGAACTGAGACAGTGATACTATAATTGTATGTCCAGACCTATCAACTCTTTTTTCTGAGTACAGAGATGATTGTTTTGAAAGGAGGTTGTGTCAGACAAAGACAAAGGTAGAAAGACAGAGACAATGAATAACTAGGTCTGCCTATGAATCCTCCAGCCCAGAGAGTTTCACGTAGCTGGGACTAATCAATTGCATATCAACTTATCAACTCAGTATTTCACTGTAGTCCGTATGCCTAGATCATTAGCTGTATTCACATGCCTGATTTAAAATGCATTCAGAAAAAAACAGAATTGCATGATCAGAATTGCTTGCTTAAAGGAGAATCAGGAGCTGATCCTGCAATCAACAAAAAAGGAAAGAGATGAGTGTGTACATGGAGAGTATTCATATGTGGGTGAGGAAACAATGCTTCTACACTGCCTGCTTGACACAAATATTACACCACTTGCGTACGTGACTTAATCCTCATGTAGATGAAGAGCACACACATTTTCTGCTTCTGCCATGTGTGTAAAACACTGTATGGTCCAGGATGTAGCAGGGGTCTTGGCCACAACTGCAGACATCTGGGGGTCCCCACACGCATGTCCGTTCAGCCACTCCAGATTAAATAATCAGGTAGCATCATAGGTGAAAAGCCCATCTTCTGCCTTCAGCTTGCTCGATGAGGGTCTGGCCACACATTCGCCCCGCCAGACCAGATTGTTTGAAACTCATTGTATCTGTTGATGCAATGCAGAGGCTCCAGCTTGTAAAGAATGTGGCTGCTCTCACTGGGCTAAGCCACCTTGAGCAGATGACTCCTGTGCTCCCACCATTGGCTGTCAGGCGCAGATCCACAACAGGACATGGAATGCTTACACTTGAGTGCCTAGAAAATCACTGGAAAACACAAACTGTGGGTGAGCTGCCTAGTTCCCTGTATAAAGCACAGGCAGAGATAGGCACCTGAGAATGAGCTCCACAAAAATCAGCACTCTAGGTGGGGAGCTGTCTGAAGTGGCCAGTGGGAGATGCCAAGAGGGGTGTGTTCAAAGCCCTCATGGAACTAGGTGTCTATCTCTGCTTGCAGTCCATAGCCAGGAACCCTCTCTTGGATGAGAGGCACCTTGAAAGAATGGTAGTGGCACATGCCTATGTCCACACAAAATGGCCTGGAAGAGGGGGTTGAGGAGGAGTTTAGCCTAGTGTTTAGGATACTTACCCAGGATGTGAATACCCTAGCCACAGTATTATTGGATATTGGAAGGGGGGGGGGGGTGATGTCTCTCTCAGTCTCTCCTGTTGAAGCTGTTTCACTTTGTCCAACAATTAAATATTAATTGGGGCACAGAGAAAATAAGAATGACTCTAGTTTAGTGGTTAAGTCACTCACCTGACACCTTGTTCAAATCCCTTTTCCTCATCAGGGAGAGGGAGGAATTGAAGTGGGATCTCCCACATCCCAGGTGATTCCTGTCACCACTGGGCTAAAGGAGGCCTCTACCATGGTCATCTTCTGTGGAGTTAGGCTTGGCTTTGAGCATGCCTACCACATTGACACAATAGTCACGGGAACACCAGTCAAGCGAACACCTATCTTCACCTGGTTTGAGAATTGTGCTGAGGTTTAAGTGTGAGTTAGATGTCCAGGTGTGTGCCTGAAGCAGAAGTGCACATGTCCAGAGGAAAAAACTTAGGTGCCTATGGGACTTTTACAGCAAAAACGCAGTAGCTGAGTTAGTTTAGGCCCCTACAGGGTTAAGCAGCAGCCAAGGGGGCAGTGGGTTGTGAATTGAATGGGCACCTACATTTGGGGTTTAGGTACTTAAGTCCCTTTGTGGATCAGGGAACCAGTTCATTTCCTTTGCCAGTTCAAGTCAATGGTCCTAATCTTTAGAGGCATCAGGGGACTGTCCTCCCAGATTCATCAATGACTGCATTTCTGTTCAGAACCTAACACAATGCCTGTGACTGGGACAGTGCAGCTCACAAAGCCTGGGAAAAGGCATGTGGGAGTCAGAGACGAGGCATGATCTGTTGAGGAGATTCAACTGTGGAGCAAATTTCTGGAGGAGATGAGTCTAACGTCAGGGCATCCTGCAAGACCCTCCTTTTTGAGAAATCATTTCCACCAGAACTAACATGATGATGACTTTAATTAAATAAAAATATTCTCTAAGTGGAGCATCCTTTTGCAAAGGGGGTAGAAGAACAGAAAACTCTCTGGAGATCCCTAGTAAACCCACCATGAAGATGTAATTGACCACAGTGATAGGGGTGGCAGGAAAGTTTCCTTACTCCCTGGTGGCGAATGGTAACCAGCTGGTAAATCTTCCTGTAAGCTGCCTGCCAGCTGTGGTGTTTCTGAAGGAGGCTGCTCAGGGATATGCAAGGAGATTACACATGTACACGTTGACATCACTCTTCATTCAGTGTCCCATAGTCCATTACTCTACCTCCGAGGGAGACTTTGCGCGATGGCTTTTACTGCATGGAACTGCCATTCTGAGGGTGAGAGTCGTGCTCTGTGGGCCAATTCTCCTCCATGGCTCTGCTGGGCTCTGAACCGCCAGAGCAGGAGGGTGAGCATTTGACCCTGTAATAATAATATTTTACATTTACACAGCACTTTGCATCCTGAACTATCTCACTTTATACACTCTATGGACACTTAGCACCACTGAAATGCAGCCTCTGGTGGTGTGGAGAACAGCAGCCAACAGAAAAGGGAAATTGGGCCAAAGACACCCGAATACTGCCATTTTATGACAAGTGCCATGGGATCCATAATAATACTACATTTACCTTTATAACACTTCCCAGCCTTCTATCTTAGGGTCTATCTACCTCTCCATAGAACCCATCATAGTAGTATCTAGCAAAAAGCTTACAAACATTTAATGAATTAAGCTTCCCAGCACCTATGCGATTCAGGTATCAAAATGACCTACCCCAGGTCACAGAAAGAATCACTATTGGAGCAGGGGCTAGAACCCAGCTCCCCTGGGCCTAGTTCCTTGATTTAACCACTAGACATTTACACTAGTGTAAATCATGAGTAACACTGAAGCCTGTGGAGTTTCACTACTGTACAACCAGTGTGAGAGGTAGCTCAGGGCCCCTTTCTTTAACATCCATACAAAATAGTTAAAAAAAAAAAGCAGGGGTCAATTCTGATCTCATGTACACCAGTGTAAATCACCAATAGCTCCAATGAACTCCGTGGAGTTCCCCCATTGTAAAATTAGTGTGTGGTCAGCATCAGTCCCCCTAGTTTTCATAATCTCCTCCTTAAATTGCATTACCTGGGCCTGATACTGATCTTCCTTCTGCTGGCTTCACAGATTGCTCTGAGATTGCTGACCGACACCAGTCAAACTAAGGTTAGAATCAGACCCTAATTATGTATCGAAAAAGATAAGCAAGACTGCAAATCTAGGTCTATTGCAGCAGCTTGTCTGTTCCCATCGAGGAATAAATATCATCACGGGGGAAAAGGAAACGCTACTAAGCCAAGCTGCTTCTCATCACAGCACAGTCGATCCTGGCACTAATACTACATTTACACAGCACGAGGCCTTCCAGGATGCAAGTGGTTTTTAGAGATGCTTTGAGTATTTTGTTGCAAAAAAGAGAGAGAGAAAATGGATCTTGTGTAGTCAATAAAGAATTGCCTAGCAAATTCTGATGACTTTTTTAAAGCCCACAGCAGGGGCTGGATTGTGTGGTTTGCTGTGTAGTAGGTGGTCAGGTGGCAAACTGCCCTGGAAAAGCACTGGAAGTGGAGGCACAATCTCCCCTAGCACGCAGAAGGGGGTGACCCAGTAGAATAGCACAGACTCCCTTCTGTAAATCAGTATGGAGGCAGCATGTGGCCACTGCTCTGCCTCCTTCCCACCCCTGTCTCATCTATTTGCTGTCTGGAGGGAACAAGGACTGAGCAGTCACAGGGATTGCTGTTGTGTTTGGTCCTTGCACAGGTTACAAGGGGAGGGGACTCCCTGTGCTCCACAGTGGCTAAGTCTATTGTGTCCTCCCTCTAGTGGGTGATCCAACTAGAGGATAATAGCCTAATAGTGGTACCAGATAACAGTACTACTGCTTTAGTTCAAGTGGTAAAGGTCTGTGTTTTAAAGCTGAAAGTCTAAGGTTCCAGTCTTGCCAATGGTCCATAGTGGGGCTCTTTTCAAAGTGTTGACGAGAATGGGACTTTGAACCCATTTACCTCAAAAGCTTGGGATGCACTGCCTGTGACACACTGGCTAACCACATTACATCCTCCTCTAATGGCTGGTACACACCGAGGATGAGTCTACTACTACTATTAGCAAACATAGCTATTTCTTTAGCTCAGGTAATAGATACCTGCACTCTGGCACTGAAGAAACAAGGTTCAGTCTCTACTGATCACCTTTGATGGTGGGGTTGTTACATTACCCCCTTGCTTTTCCCCCTAAATAATGTATGCCTCCACTTTTTCAGAAAACATACCGGCCATTTCCCACTCTAGCTTACATGTCTTCTCCTGCTTCCACGTCCTGCTAATTGCTACTCCTGCTGTACTCCTCTCTTCCAGCCCCTCAGTGTATAACTTACCCCAGTTCTCTTAGGTGTAACTTAAATACTGAAGGGGCCAGAAGAAGGTGCAGTCACCTTTGATTTCCTCTGAAACTTCCCCAATGTCTCTGAATTACTTTCACTGCTGCTTACTTGTTTTCCGATAAGTTAAACATACAATAACTGAATTGCCATGGCAGTCCATGTCATTTAAGAATGTTACCCTCCTGTATGCCAGTGGCTGTAACAATGGCATTCTGCCTTGTTCTCTGGCTTGCAGAAGTCACTTTTATTTGGTTGCCACTTTGGTCAGTGTCTGCTTATAGACCCAGAGAAATAACTTTATCCGACACTCATTTTGTTCTTCCCAAACTAGATTTGGAGCATTCTAGCTTTTTATTTTTTAAATCTATATAGCACAGTGCTGTCACACAGTGACAGTTCGAATGAGTGAGATTTCAACAAATTACAAGTTAGCGAGATTTTAAGTGTCTCACTGAAACTGATAGCAGAAAAGTCTTCAACACAAGAGGGAGGACTTTGAAAACTTTCTTAAAAATAATCCAAGATCAAACAGTTCCCCTCCAAAAGAGTGGGAGAGTTGGCATAAAGCCTTGCATCCCGATTCGACCCAACTACCAGTGTCAGGTCTGAGACCAACCCGAGCCTCTGGGGCTTGGTCTGGTCACCTCTGATCACCTCCCACTGTTCTTGTCATGAGATCTGTGGTGGCTGCATGCCCCCACTCCTGCTGGCCACCACCACCTTGCTGTGCCCTGTGAAGTGAGTGTGTTGACAAGTCACAGTGCCTCTCACTCGGGAGTGCACACAGCAGTGTGGCGGTGGTAGCCGTCGGGAGTGGGGTACACAGCTGCTGCTGTGCTGACCCCAGGGGCAGGAGGTAACCGGAGACGGATCACAGGCATGGGAAGCGGGAAGCCCCATCGAGGCCGCAGGAGGAGGAGCTGATACAGGTTCAGGAGGAAGTATCAGGTCTAGGTTGGGTTGGCTCTGAAAATCACTTGACACTCTGGGTTGGGTTTGGGTCAGTTGTGCCGAGGTCGGGTATGGGTCCTGGTTGGACTTTAAAATTAGGTCCGGGCACACCAGTAGCCTTGCAGTTCTGTCTAATGTGGAATTATTGGACCTGATTCTTTTTTATTTACACCAGTTTAATATAGGTGTAACTGAATTCAAAACTATGGTGTTGCTACAGATTTATACTAACATACATGAGAGGAGAATCAGGCCGATCAGATGCAAATATGCACCATTATGTTAACAACACACTAATAAACAAATCCCTGTGTAATAATAATTAGCACTTTTCATCTTCAAAGCCCTTTGCAAGTGTACAAACAGCTGTGCTAAGCGATGACTAAGGGGGAAATAAGAGTCTACAAACAGTGTTAGAACCGAGGAGTCCCAGATAAATTATTTAGGTGCTTCATGGGTGTATTTGGTGTGCTCACCCCACAGAAGAAGGCACACAGGATATGGGTTTTAACCAGAATGCAACTTTATTAGGCAAATTAAATCCAAGATTCCTTGTTGAGGATAATGCAGTGCAGCCACTAGCATCCCATTGAACCTTTGCCAATTCCTGGGGTGCTCCCATGGCAGGGAGAACCAATAAGCACACTAGGAGGTTCCTCCACTCACCCACTAGCATCTCTCCCGATTTCAGAGGTTGAGGCAAGAGGGGACCTCAACCCCCTGCCAGCACCTCTGTAAAGCGTGTTGATGGGGTGGTCCCCAAGGAGAGTGTCCCAGCTGCTGGTTCACGTTTGCGCCCAAGAGGTTAGACACATTGCCCGCATTTCATAAGGATATGCCCTCGGAATGCCAACTATGTTCCCTTTTTGGATCTGGAGCCCAAATCAGTGAGTTCCTGCACTGAGCACCTGCCAAAAGTTGCAACAGCTAAACAACGCTCCCATAGCTCCAAACTGCGCCCTCTGGCAGAGGAGAATTCCAGCCCTCTGGTGGCCTAAAACCCAAACACTAGGTTTCCCTGTGAGGAAGGTGAAAAAAACCTGACCAGCCTCAGCCAATCTGGTGGTACAGGGACAAATTCCTTCCCCGCTCCAAAGTGGCAACTAGCATATCCTGCAGTGGCCTAGATTAGGGTGGTTGGGTGTCTGAAACCAGCAAACAGGAAGTGGCCCTGAGCACAGGGCTTCTGTCATGGTTCCAAATCTCATGAGACCCAGCCCATCTTGTCATTTTTTTCCTTCTCCCATCATGGGGGCCACCAAACTCAGCCCTGGCTGGCTCAGGGCTCCTAACTCAGGGCAGTCTACACTGCTGCACCACTGTAGTACTTCAGTGAAGCTGCTGCTACACCAGCAGATCAGCTTCTCCTGTTGGTGTAGTTAATTCACCTCCGCGAGAGGCAGTAGCTATGTCAACAGGAGAACCCCTGCCATCGACATAGCACTATCTACAGGGGAACCAGATCAGTGTAATTGCTTCACTCAGGGGTGTGGGTTTTTCACACCACTGAGCAACATAGTTATACCAATGTAAGTTTATAGTGTAGTCCTGGTCTAAATCAGGGATTAAATTAGGAATGATAAAATTAATGGCCAATCGTGGGCGGCGTGTAATGGAGGCTGGGGAGGCTAAGCCTCATGCCACCAGGGGAAGTGGCAGATTTGGGGGCCCCTGAAAAACTTCCCCTCCACCATGGTCTTGGGGCTGGAGGTGCTCTCGCTCCCCACTGCAGTCCCGGGGCTGCAGCAGGGGCGCAGAGATTTTCCAGTCTCGGGGCTGCAGCGGGGAAGGGGGAAGGAGTGAGTGGGGGGATAGGGCCTCGGGGGGGGAAGAAGTGGAGTGGGGGAGGCCTGGGGGCGGGGCCACAAGGGAAGGGCCAGAACGTGGATAGGGCCACGGGCAGAATGAAGGCGGGGCTATAGGGGAAGGGCCAGAACATGGACAGGGCCGTGGGCAGAATGAAGGCAGGGCTATAGGGGAAGGGCCAGAACATGGACAGGGCCACGGGCTGAATGAAGGCAGGGCTATAGGGGAAGGGATAGAATGGGGGAGGGCCTCCAGGCTCAGCGCTCCAGCCAGGGCAGGGAGCTCCGCCGTGGTCCCAGACAAGGCTGATAGCTTGAGCCCGGCCAGGGCCAAGCTCTCAGTCCCCCCCATGAACCTGACCAAGCTCTCAGTCCCCGCCCCAGCCAGGGCCATGGGGGGGGGGGGGGAGCGGCCAAGCTCTCAGCCCCATCCTAGCCGGGGCCATGGTGACGGGACTGAGAGCAGCGAGTGGGGGTGGGGCCGCAGCCGGAACAGGCAGAGCCTCAGCCAGAAGAGGTGAGGAAGGGGCCTGGCCTCCCCAAGGGGAAGCTTCACCCGCCACCTATGTGGCCAATCCTTCAAACATCCGCCACCTTGTGTCATGCGTAGAACTGTGAGTAGCTCTATTGACATGAAGCATCCCAAATGATTTCTATCTCCACTTGGTGCTAACATCCTTCAGATATATGTAGACAGATATCACATGGCTGGTCATCGCTAACCAAAGCAGCCTTCAATGTGACTGCTAACAGTAGCGAATGTCACCTTGATACTAAGTGTTTGCAGGATCAGGCTCTTCAATTGTATGTCAGAAATAGCTTCCTGGCAGTGAAATGCATAATCTGGTGTAATATTCTTCCAAGGGAAGTGGTGGAAGCACTATCACCAAAAATTATACTATAAAAAGATCCAGCGTTGGAAGAGAGACAGTGCAAATGCATCAACTTCAGTGATTGCATGGGTAGCTACCATAAGCACAACACCCCTGTGAGGAAGGGGAAGTGTTAGCATCCCCATGTAACAGAAGAGGAAGTTAGAGCAGAGAACTCACACGGATCAAAGAAGGCAGAGATTAGAACTCAGGAGTTCATGGGTTATAGTGTTGGTCTCAGGCCACTACATTACATTCCGCCCCAAAGAGCATCATCCGTTTTCAGAATTACTATCACACAAGGTATCGTGAGCAATGTGTGCATGAGAAACTATGGGAGAGCACTGGTGACTCTGTGCTTCATTCTTTATGGCAAGTTTTAAGTTTCTCCTTGTGATTGTTCTTTGTCTTTCTTTCTCTGTTTAGCATATATTAGCTCTTACCTAAATCCTTCACACTGCATTTAGAACCAAATAACGCATTAATATGTTCATCTATGTGAAATGTTCTCTTAACTATTACCTTAGGCAGTCATTTAGTTGAATCTGATAGTGGGAACACATTGACATTGTTAAGGTTAATGATCCAATGATTAACAATACACATTTGGGTAGAATGGTTTCAGTCATTGTTTCATAGAACAATAGGAACAACAATTTGTCTGTTTAGGCTGCAATGGCTTGGAATGGTGTCTTTCTTTTTTATGGTATAAGATCAATGTCTTCACTCTCACATTAGTACTTCCAAATTATTGTCAAAGTTGTCTGCTTACTCAAAATATTAGTTTTAGGTGATTCAATTTAACACATATGCCACACTGTTTATATGTCTATGTGAACGTGTTGAAATGATATAGCTTAATACAAGTGAAATAGGGAATTCCAGTCTTGCAAGGGAGGCTAAGGTAACACCAACATTTGATTGCAGTGTTGTGGTCGCTGTGTTCCCAGAATATGAGAGACACAAGCTAGGTGAGGAAATATCTTTTATTGGTCCAACTTCTGCTGGTGGAATATATAAGCTTTTGACCTACACAGAGCTCTTCTTCAGGTCTGGGAAAGGAAGCAGAGTTTCTGAGCTAAATACAAGTTGGGACAGATTGTTAATCATAAGGGGTAATACATGTTGTAAATGGTCACTTGAAATGAAGTGGGAAACGGAAGACAATACCAATCCTCAAAGGACAATTGCACAACACTTTCAAAAATGAAGCTGGAAGCTTAAATTTATAGCTCTGTTATACGCCAAAAGCCATGGACTTAACAGGGACACTGATTTATGGCTCCCTACAACAATTTGTAACACATCACATTGCCTGCTACCCTTAACTGCCCACTTCAAACCCTTTTTGCATAATGATCTAACCCTCAATTTCCCTTTTTATTTCAAATGACCACCTATAACATGAATTGACCCTTAGTCTAAACAATCTGCCCCAACTTGTATTTAGCTCAGAAACTCTGCTTCCTTCCCCAGACCTGAAGAAAAGCTCTGTGTAACTCTGGCTTTGTCTGCGCTGTCAGAGTTTATTCGCTGAAAGTTTTATCGACAATCCAAAAGCACTAACAGAAAAGAGTTGTTGCATGTTCACACTGTCTTGCTCTGTCATCATAGCACATCCACCCTTGGGTCAGCAGCATCAACAATGAGAGCAATGCACTGTGGGAAGCTATCCCACTGTTCAGATCTCTGCCTTCTGCTGCTAGGTCTTGCATATGTCCAGCTCTCATTTAAAAAGGTGTTAGTGGAGGTGGCACAGGCTAGTGAGAAATGCCAGACAGCAGAAAGGAAATTGCAGGTTGAGTTTGGGGACAGCAAGGGAGAGGTTCTGAATGTGCTGAAGGGGAGGGCAGGCCTGCATCTGCTCAATCTGGAACATTATGAGGGCCCGTGGCATGTCTGTTTGCTTCTCCATCATTTTAATCATCCTCTCTGTTGCGTCCTTAGTGTAGGTCTCATTTTCTACTCTTTGCTCATTCTCTTTCCCTCCTGTGTTCCCTGTTTTCGGCATCCGAGTGTTCCATCACCGCCAGGAACATGTCTTCATTGCTCTGTGTCTGGCGCTTTCTTAGCTGGCATAGGTGCTCTGCCAGTGTGTACGGGTGCCTTTCAAGGCCACATCTGCAGAAGCACAAAGAACAATACACAGAGGCATGATTGTTAAGTACACGCATGACATTGAAACCAGACAGTAAAATACACCTCGACTAACATGCCAAACACTTTCACACTGAACCTTGAGAAGCCCACATGCCGGTGAACACCCCAGGCATGGTGAGTTTCCCCCGTGCCAGAGGGCATTGTACATGGGGAGAAAATCATTATGAAAGGGTAGTGGTGCAGTGGTCTAGGGACAATTTTCTGAAGTTTCCCATGCTTTTCAACAGGCGGGGTTCATTCTGCCAGACATCTCACTCCCGAGAGTAAGCAGGGAAGAAAGGGAGTATCTACTACATGCTACATCGATGCCAGATGGATTATTGTGAGACGTTGCAACTGAAATTTCCCTACGTACCATCAAGGAGGACAAAAGACTTTTGTTGTCATTCTACCTCCTCCCTGTGAAGATGAGTCATGCAAGTGGGCTCCTTCCATCAGCTGAGTTTGCAACTCAGAGCATATGGCAGGAGGGGGTCAAAAATCCCAAACAAAAGGAGCTTGTTATCTCTATGCTGCTTGGACTCTGGGGGGCAAAGTGTTTCTAGGCATAAGTGACAGATTCCCGGCTGCTTAGCCTGGGTTAGCCCTAAAGGACATATAGAGCTTCCCGATTATAGAAGCTTCTATTACCTTTTGAAACTTAAGATTACAACTCATTGTGTATATCTCTTTACCTGCTTCAACCTTGTCAATAACTCTCTAGTTTCCTTTTCCTATTCTTTATATAGTTTATTATAGAATTGGCTACAAGCATTGTCTTTGGTGTGAGATCTAAGATGCAACTGACTTGGGGTAAGTGACTGGTCCTTTAAGATCGGGAGAAACCCGAATATCGCTGTGATTCTTGGTGCAAGAGACCATCTATCACAAAGGTACACACACCTGGGTGGTAAGACAGAGCGGAGCAGCCAAGGGGACTGTCTGCGACTGCATGTTGAGGATGTTGTAGTGCCTGAGGAGTTTACACTTGATAATTGGTTGGTGACATCTGAGTATAGAGCTCACAGCCAACAGTCTGCCCTGAGGTTGGTATTCATGCTCTTGAGTCACTGCAGGCAGCCTTACAGTCCTGACCAAGGGCTTCAGGCACAGCTCTACACTGAGATGTACCCCCCTGGTATGAGCTCCATGAGGCACAGGCCAGAGGAAGTGCTATCGCTGTGAAGAGATTTGTGCAAAGGCCAGGCATGTTCTTGCTTCAAGATTTGTAGGCTGGTTTATGCAGTAAAAAGCGCACTGGGAATGCGGGGGAAGGGGAGGGTATGATAGCTCCTTATTTTATAGTGACAATTATCTGTACTATGGTAATACCTAAAGAACCTGATCAAGTTCAAAGCCCCATTGTGCTAGGCACTGTACAGCTGGAGACCATGCCGGCCATAAAGAGCTTACAGTCTAAATGGATGAGACAGAATTATTATCCCTGTTTTGCAGACAGGGAACTCAAAGAGATGTTAAGTGATGTGCCAAAGATGATACAGGAAGTCTGTAGCAGAGCTGGGAATAAAACCCAGATCTCCTGAGGCCTAATCTGGCACTTGAGCCACAGAAGTATCAGTCGTCTCTTATTGCTGAGTAAACTGGCATAGAGTAGTCCAAACAATCTGAGGGGTGGTTGGGCTTGGTGTGGAAGTTTAGGGAGATGCTTGAGTATAGAGGATTGGGGGAGGGGAGGGGTCACATTTGTGAGATTTCTCTGCCCCCTTCAAAAAACTCTCTGCTTATCCTACTTCATTACATTGGTGCTGCAGAAGTTATGCCTTGTGATGGGACATGCCCCTATCCCATTGATAGAAAGGTTAAAGAGCATTTCTGCAATCAGACAGCACCAATTATAAGTACCTGTAAAATACGCTCCACCAGGAGAAGGGGAGCTTAAGAAGGTGTAGCTTAGTAATAGAATTTTTTTGAAGTACAGGTACCCCGCCCCTGCTGGCGTGATCCCACATGTATGGAGCATGGAAGGTTACGATGTGCCGAAGATACCATTTTGCTCTCCAAAATGGCATACTCCAAGTGGCCACATGGAGGACACCATTTTGTTTCTGTGCTGGCTTGCCATTCCAGTGTGTTCTGGCCCCACTACAAGACCTGGGGAATAGCCGCCAGGGATTAGAGGTTATTGAACTCAAAAGGGATCCTGGGAGAAAACTGAACTCCTGCCAGGAAAACAGAGATTGCCTAAGAGTGTGTGTGTGTGGGACTCACATCAGGGACCCAGGGGGAAAAGACTGAAAGATACTGTAGCCTAGCCCAGGCTGAGGGTAAGGCAACTACGTGCTTAGATTCTTTTATTCTCTCTCTCCTTCCCCTTCATCTTTCCTTCTTCCTCTCTTCCATTTGGTATATGCACAGTTGCATAGCAACAGCACATTCCCTTATAAAAAATGACTTATTAGACCTAAAAAATGGCATGAAAAGGAACAAATTGTACAAGATCTTAATGAGACCATAAATGGGCAATATTTTCTGATTAATTCTTTACAAACCAGTAACAAAGGAGGTGTGTGTGTGTTGGGGAGGGCGGGGAGGAGCGTGGGGGTCAGGGAGAATTGGTGTCTCTGTGCCATTGGCTCTCTGCTGCCCATTTCCAGGACCCCATGCACATTCCTGTGCAGTTCCCAGTAGCTGTGTTGAAGAGGTGGAAGAACAGGAGGGCTGAAAGAGGGGCTGGGGTGGAGGTACATTGCCCCAACCAAACCTTCAGGAAATCCATGAAAATGTTCACGCAGCAAGGAGATGCAATAGCTTTTGCATCCAGTCCTTCAAACTACCTGCTGAGGAAGCTCAAACTGCATGGCTAGGCCCAGGCCTTTGGCAGATCCTTCCCCAATGAGCTAGTGAGTTGCCATGGACACATAGCAATCATGTGGTAGAAGCAGGATTTGAATTCAGATGATCCTGATTCTCAGCACCATACCAAATACACATCTGAGGCCCCACTACCAGAAGTTGCCTAATAGTGAGTGTACTCCCAGGTGTGGGAGACAACTTTGGGTGTCAAACTGATTGGGTCAACAAGGGATGGGAGCAGCTGTTAAGAAAGGTCAAACCAAGCTTACCAGTTTGGTGGCTGTCTTGACAGGGGTAACTGGATGAAATTATCTGGCCTGTGTTATGCTGGAGGTCCGATTAAATGATCATAATTGTCTCTTCTGACCTTAAACTCTGTGACTGCATCATAGTGTTGTGATGTGATGTCACACAGATATGTGGTGTGATGGGGAACAAGATAAGCTTATTTCAGAAGAGTTCCATTTACAATCTTCCCATTGCTTGCAGCCCAGGTCCACACCAAATCTAGCTCTCCTCTCTTTATTCCCTACAAAATCCATCTCTTCTCCCCCTCTTTTAAAACCCATCTCTTCTTTTGCCTACTTTGGGCTGAGGAGTCAGGGTGTGGTCTTGCTTACTGAACAGTATACGAAGTCCACTGTCATGGCCAATGGTGGTTAGCGGGCTGACTCCTCTGCCAGCCTCAGAATGATTAGGTGTCAAGGCGTGCAACGTGCAGAGCCATTGATCTGCTCAGCCTGGCTGGATGGTCAGGTCCATAATGTGAGAATGGAGGCCTGTCAGTCCTGGTGCATGGTGACAGCAGAAGTAGCAGGGGGAATGTTGAGTTGGTAAAAGCTGCAGAAATGGGAGAAATAAGCCAAAGAGCCGAGCGGTACTGGGAAGGGAGGAGATGCTAAAGGGTGTGAAGAGGGAAGGGAAGCTTTTGGGATTCAGGATTTGTGTAGATTTGCAAGAAATCCCAAGGGGGAGACTGAGAATTGCTGCTGTGCATGGAAGGGCTGGGAGCTAAGGCAAGGGCAAGGTAGTGGCCCAGAAGACACTAAAGTAAAGAGGACAATTGATCAGAGCATATGGGGGGATGAGTGACAAAGGATAATGGATTGGTGTGGGAGCTGCAATGGGAGGATATGGACTTGACATAGAGGAGTATAGCAATGGCAGGTTGAATTAGGAATTGTGGGAAACGGGGGGAATACTCGGCAGAACAGAGCAGTGATATCTGGGAGTTTATGGGTGGGGGTGGGTTAAGACTGTGCTTAGGAATTCGGAAGTAACCAGTTATTGGCCAGAGGATCAGCTTCCCTGAGAGCCTCAGCAAAATTCCGTTTAAAAAACATTAGAACATGACATTCAAATTTTGAAGCCATTTGAAGCTAAGCTAACACTCTAAAAGCCATAAAGCCTCATTTAAAGATGATCATAAGCAGGCTAGAAATCTCTTGGCCTGTTTGATGATGGTGATGTGGTGTAGATATTTTATTGCAACAGCTACATTAATATCATTTCACCTCCTGTCTAAGAATCACCTCGTAGATGGATCTTATCAATTGAACCCAGACACGCAAAACATTTATGCAGGTCACATCCCTCTTCTCGGAAATGCAGCCCAGTCATTACATGCCCACCTGAACTTCCTCCTCTGATGAGCACCACTCTCTCTCTCTGAAGCTTGCCTACTTCCAGTAACTGCCCCATTAAAAAACAATCCCTTAAAAATTGCTTTGTGTGTGAATGTAGTACTCATGAAAGGTGAGTGAATGACAGCCCCAGAGAGTGAAGCTCTCTATTTAATCACACAACATATTCAGCATGAAGAGTGGGAATGTAAACTTACCCACGTTGCCCTGTCAATACACTGCATCCTTCACTAGACACATCTCTAATCTGTTCTGGTCTCATCTGGCAGCACTGCAGTGTCTATTTCATTCTTCCTCCCAGTCCTTCTCAGCTCAACTGAGGCTGTCGCCAATGAGGGCTAAATTCTGTATTGGTTTGCAGATTTATACTGAGACCACCACAGTCACCTCACTTGGCTACCGTCCAGCTACAAGGTGGTAAAACTACATTCAGGGACTGCCAGTTATGGCTGAATATGAATCAATGACCTAGAGGCAAAAGTCTCTAGATCCCATGACCAATTTTCTGAGCCATCCAGTCCCTCAATAACCCATATTTTATTGATGTTTATGCACGAACCATCTGAAGGTTCACTAGGAGAATTCTTACTTCGTCTGACCACAGCAATGAACCTTCAGACAGCTGGTGCATAAATACCCCAAACATGTATATTTCTTATAAGTTCAATACAGTTTGTTTCTCCTCAATCCTGATAATATAAGAAAACTACTTGATTTTAATATAGAGTTTTATCATTTTACTCTAGTAACCACTTTAATAGGGCTAGTTTATTTTCTAAACCTTAGATTATAGTCCCACACCGGGAAAATAAAAGGGAGTAAGAACTATCTCCCACCAGCCCCCGATGCCTCTAGCTGAGTGACCTGCAGTGGGTGTGTAGGAGTAAGCAGACTGCTTCCTAGAGCAGGTAGATAGGCCTCAGAAGATGGGTGATAAGCAGCAGGGACTAGATAGAACCATGGCTAGCTGCTCATGCCTACTCACCGGCCAAAATAGCGGCGCCAGCAAGGTAGAGTGGGGGACAGGAATGGATATGGCTTAGTCACAATGCTTCTACTTGATGCTCAGGGCTGTGCCTAAAGTCAGAACCTAGTCCTGAATACATTTTGATACAAGAGCATGAGGTTTACCATGTCATTGAATATATGCAGGGGAAGTACGCTGCAATGTTTAGTGTGTATCACACATAAACGTTAGTGATGCATATGGCAGGTACACATCGGCTCAACTGTGAGCTGGCTGACACACCCGCACAGGGGCATAAAGGGCATTTTACACCCCATTTTCTCCCTTGTATAGGCTGCCCAGATTATGGGTCACAATGCCGGGGAGTTGATCCCCTTCCCAGGTAAGCGGGCAGGGAATGGGCATCCAATCATTTGAGCTGGTGCAGCTGAGCTGATATAGATTGGGAAGCAAGATGTATTTGGCTGCAGGGACCAAATTATAACTCAGAGATTCACAACTACAAGCTGCCCTCTGCTCAGGGCAGATCACAAAGGTGCCAATCCAGCCCACAGTCGTTTCCATATTGAGTGTGATCAATCTGAGTTTATATTATTCCTTTGAATAATTATTAGAATAGCACGTTCAGATGATACCACCGAATAGAACCAAAGAGTCGTTTCCATTTGAAGAAACTGCCAAAATACCTATTTACGACTGAGACCAGACCAACTCTGAAGCAGCTGTTGTGCTCTTTTGGGTAAAATAATATGTGTTAAAAATGTATCAACATTTATACGTTTACCTGTGAGGCATAAGCTGCTCTGAAGCAGGCATTTTCCCCTGCCACATACATAATACATGTTTTGATTGAAAAACTGCTTAATACATAAAGGAAGAAAACCCTGTAGGGCAATAAATACATACGGTGCTCTACCTCTTATCTAGCCAATACAGGAATATTTGAGCCTTTTCCTACACCACATTACACTTAGCACTTCCCATTGTCAAAGTACTTTACAAACATTCATAGATTCAAGGCCAAAAGGGACCATTGTGATCACCTCTAGTCCGACCTCCTGTATAACACAGGGCCTACAGCTTCCCCTAAACGCAGAGCATAAATCATCTATTCACTAATGATGCTCACAGCACCACTGTGAGTTTGGCAAGTATCACCCTATGGCCATTATTAAAATTCCTAGTGTATTTTCCACTGCATGCATCCGATGAAGTGGGTTTTAGCCCACGAAAGCTTATGCTCAAATAAATGTGTTAGTCTCTAAGGTGCTACAAGGACTCCTCATTCTTTTTGCTGATACAGACTAACACGGCTACCACTCTGAAAGTTTTGCTAGTTATCCACTAATCTGTTTACTTCAATGTTTGTGCCCAGTGTGAGATATCTATAGAGCCATATGTCATCAGCATGCTGAACGTGCCCCAAGGTGACCTCCTAGCAGTCCCGCATACCCATTGAACAAAAGAACAATTAAGTAGACCCCTGAGGAACTCCACGTGACAAAGCTCTGAGGACGGGGAAATAATCTCCCACTGCTGATCTCTGGGATCTCCCAGAGAGAAAATAACAAGCCTCTCATGGGCTGGTCCATCAACTTCCATTAAGTTTCACAGAAAATTCAGCAACATTGCACCATTAGTAGTATTAATTAATAAATGGAGATATACCTATCTCATAGAGCTGGAAGGGACCCTGAAGGGTCATTGAGTCCAGCCCGCTGCCTTCACTAGCAGGACCAATTTTGCCCCAGGTCCCTAAGTAGCCCCCTCAAGGATTGAACTCACAACCCTGGGTTTAGCAGGCCAATGCTCAAACCACTGAGCTATCCCTCCCCCCTAAGACATCTAAGACATCTTTAGCTATTGCCAAGAAGAGATCACTGATCAACATAGAAAGAAGTGCCCTCTTCTTTCTGAGGGTCAAGGAGATTTGAGATGTTTAGATACTGTGGAAAGAGAAGTTGTCTCAGGACAACTTTTTCAATAACCTTAAACAACAATGGAAGATTTGAAACTTAATCATAATTCATATCTCACAAGAGTAAATCAGCCCTGAGGCGTGGCTTCATCTGCCTCCCTGTTGCCTGCTGTTTGGAGTAGCTTCTCCCTTCTCATCTCAAGGGTATGTGTCCTGGGTTCTTTATCTTGGTGTGTGGTGCCTTCACCCAAGGGCCACCCCTCCTAGTGCATGGAACACAAGGGGTGCTGTCCCTTGGGGAAATATTTACTATTAATTAATATACTAGGAGTGTAGTCCAATACACAAGGGATAAAATAATGATCACAATTCCTAAAGTAACCAAACAACAACAGGTGTGAACTTTATTAAGCACAGGGAACAATAGCAAAGGGATAACAAAAGACTAGGAGAACCTAGAATAATAAAATATCAACACTATCTTAAACACTCCACCTCCCAATATTGGGATTTCTTAAAAGGTCTTCACACCTAAAGGGTAGGATTGTTCTGAAGCTCCTAGAAAGCAATGAGAAGTTTAATGGGGACCTCCCTGGCCGTGATGCTTCTCCACTACAACAACAGCCAAAACCGAAAGTAAAACCCAACCCCTTGTCTCTGAGTTCTGGCTTATGATTGGTTCTTGCAGCAGCTTCCAGTTGATGCTATCTCTGTCCTGGACCTAGGCCATCTGGGAAATGGTGTCCTGAGCCTCTGCCACCATTAATGATGTAGTTTGGGGGCAAGCTCCCAAGAGGCACAGTGTGGTATTTCAGGAGCACCCTGTCCAGAGGGGATTACACAAGTTTATTGTTGAGGCTTACTTAGAGTTTGTAATATTGTTTAATATCCATGCTGCTCAATAGGTGAAAACTATGACTATATGAAACTTCAGTGGGGAAATATGGTGCAATTTCTTTCCCCCCTGTGTAACACGTACAAAAAGTCAGTTGTCTGCTAAAAGAATTGCCATACTGGGAGTGAACAATGGTTCATGTAATGCAAAATCATGCCTGATGCTTTGGACAAAGGCAAAAGCCCTTGATAATCATAGAATCAAAGGGCTGGAAAGGACCTTGAGAGGTCATCTAGTCCAGTCTCCTGCACTCCAGGCAGCACTAAGTATTATCTAGACCATCACTGGCAGGTGTTTGTCTAACCTGCTCTTAAAAATCTCCAATGATGGAGATTCCACAACCTCCCTAGGCAATTTATTCCAGTGCTTAACCACCCTAACAGTTAGGAAGTTTTTTCCTAATGTCCAAGCTAAACCTCCCTTCCTGAAATTTAAGCCCATTGCTTCTTGGCCTATCCTCAAAGGTTACGAAGAACAATTTTTCTCCCTCCTCTTTGTAACTACCTTTTATATACTTGAAAACTGTTATTATGTCCCCTGTCAGTCTTCTCTTTTCCAGACTAAAAAAAACCATTTTTTTCAATCTTCCCTCAGAGGTCATGTTTTCTAGACCTTTAACCATTGTTGTTGCTCTTCTCTGGAGTTTCTCCAATTTGTCCACATCTTTCCTGAAATGTGGCGCCCAGAACTGGACACAATACTCCAGTTGATGTCTAATCAGCACGGAGTAAAGCGGAAGAATGACTTCTCGTATCTTGCTTAGAAGACTAATACATCCTACTAAAACATCCCAGAATGATGTTCACTTTTCTTGCAACAGTGTTACACTGTTGACTTATATTTAGCTATGGTTCACTATGACCCCCAGATCCCTTTCCGCAGTACACCTTCCTAGGTAGTCATTTCCCATTTGTACATGTGCAACTGATTGTTCCTTCCTAAGTGGAAGTTACTTTGCATTTGTCCTTATTGAATAATACATCTGATCAGCTGTGGGCTGCCATCCCAGGAAGGAAAAAAATATTTGTGAGCCCCACTGGTGATTATTTTATAGTCTAAACTTTAGACTCTAAAGACTGATATATGAGGATAAGCCCTTTTACCAGATAGCCATAATAGTGCCATCTATCTGCACTCAAAAACATCCATTGACTTCAGCTGAAGGGCAAAACAGTGGCTTGATGGTGTTGCAAGGAATCAGTCTGACCCACTCCAGTGGAAAAGGAGTTAAAAAGAATAGGAAGGACCCAAATGTTGTGTTGTAAGTTTCCCTACCATGAAGGAACGACCAACACATCCATTATTTGTACATTATCCTCAGCTCAAGGCACAAGGGCTAGGAGACGGTTTACAAGATGAGTTCCTTGCAATTATCTTGCATCTTGTTTTCTTGTTCTAATCCGCTTTCACAAGCTCAGCAATTTGATCTAGCAGTTTTTCCTGTCTAACATTCTACTCACTGCACCCTGTAGAAAGCCCTAATTGAGTCCCAGGTTAATAATTAATGGCCCGTTAATTATTAATTGTTGCATTGTTAATAAAATCGTTATGAGAAGACACGACCTTTGTAACATAAACAGAGCAAATCTTACTGCACCTCTGTAATTGTGTATATTTCCTTTTTTTTCCTCAGAGGTCTTTTTTGAAATGCATATTGTACCCAGTTAAGGGACGGTCTTATTAAATGAATGTAATTCCAATGGAATAACTGCAAAATAAGAGTATTAATACATCTGCTTGGTGCCAAGTTACATATGTAGTAAAATGATTAATTATGGTTTAATGATACTGACAACATATTCATTCAGCGTCTTTCATTTAGATGGATGCCAAAGTGCTTTACAAAACTAATTGTACAAAATCTGTCTGTCTCTTTTTTAACATTTCTCTTGTCACATAGGGGGTTTATTTCCTTTCAGGGTTAATTCTATTTTATAAACACTGATGGCCTGATTTTCATAGGTGCTGAGCATCTAACTACTACTGAAAATCAATTCAAGCTGTGAGTGCTCAGAACCTCAAAAACGGATCAACACAATTTTGTGTACTTTCTGTACAACTCTGTTTACCTTGGAGGATTAGTATAGACTAACGGGAATTATGAAGATGACATAAAAAGAAGACTCGGACTACTACATTCAGAAAACTCTGCAAGGGAGATCTGGAAGGCTACAAACATTTCAATAAAAATGAAAATTAGTTTATATGAGACAACTGTTGTATTGACACTGCTGTACAGGTGGGAATGTTGGAGTACGGGGAAAATTAATGAACAAAAGATATTGACTGTGGAAATGAGCTTGTTGAGGGGAATACCGAGAATGTCAAGACTGCATAAAATAAAAGAAAAAGTGAAAAGAAAAAGAAAAAGGCTAGGGCAAGAAATAATGTTGTTACAGAAGATCCAAGAAAGACACCTGCAATGGGTTCGACATGTGTCAGGAATGGACCTAGAAAGGAAACCACACATGGTGATACATAACAGAGTGCAAGGAACTAGAAACAGAGGAAGACTGAGGATGTGCTGGATAGACATAGTGAACAATGAAAGATACGGAACAAAAGGGTTTAAATATGAAAGAAGCCCTGAAGCTGATGCAAGATGTAAAACAGTGGAAAGACTTCATTTGGACCCATCATCGCTGCTGAGCAGCCAGATAGGAATCAAAGAAGCCATACAAAAGTTATTGGGCTCAATACAGTTATACTGGATGAAATTCTATGGTCTGTGATACACAGGAGGTCAGACTAGATGATCTAATGATCCCTTCTGGATTTACAATCTATGATTCTATGACAGTGTTTCACAGTGGACAGCTACAGCGCAAAACACTTTATAACAGGATGTCAAGAATACCAGGTATCGGGGGATATTAAGGAAGGCAGAATGTGAGTGAGCAGTTTATAATCTGGTAGGAAACCAGTAGCACCAAATTAGTTCAATGAGTGCTCATAGTCCCTAAAATTGGGTGTTCTCCAAACTTCAACTCCTTATTCTCAAAAGCAGTTGTGAAACACAAAGTGAAGCTGAAAGCTTGTAAGTAGGGGTTGAAGAATGCCATCATATAAATAGCTGATATTTGAGTAAAAATAACAAGGTGTCCTTGTGGCACCTTAGAGACTAACAAATTTATTTGGGCATAAGCTTCCGTGAGATATAACCCACTTCATCAGATCCACTCCATGCATCTGATGAAGTGGGTTATATCCCACGAAAGCTTATGCCCAAATAAATTTATTAGTCTCTAAGGTGCCACAAGGACTCCTTGTTGTTTTTACTGACACAGACTAACACGGCTACCCTCTGAAACCTGATATTTGAGTGTGTATTTTTCCTGGTGTGCTCTTAAAACATAGGACTAGAAAGCTCAAGTTTTATATACATTACACTGTATGTTAATTATAATCAAAACAACATCCAGGATGTTGATGGCATTGTTCAAAAGAAGCACAGATTTGTGAATATGGCATATCAAATGAAAACAAGGAAAATGAAAACATTCCCCACAGGAAATCGTATTATTGCTGCAGAAGGTAAGGAAAGATTCCCAGAAGAACATTGGTACTGGCCCACTTTGGAGAGGCTCGAAGGGAAGCTAAATTTATTTTATCAAACAAAATAGAAATAATAGAGAAGTTCAAGAGTCTGAAATAAAAAGCAGAAGGCAACCATCAGAATTTGAATACAGCTTTATCACACTGTACAGCAGCTCAAGACAAAATATATGAATAACTTTCTCTTAGAAGGAGGCCAGTCATTTTACAGGGAGACATTATAAAGCAAAGAAATAATTCAAAATGAAATGGTTCAATGAATTATGATCCCATGTCTCTCTTATGGAGGAGGGTGGTTTGTTGTTTTTGTTTTTTTACAGTTGATGTAAAAATATCACATAAAATATTTTTTGGCTTATTACTTTTCCTTCCTCTGTTGGTCCCTGGAGATACAAGAATTATGAGAATTTCATTATGTCTTCTGTGGCTTGTGCTTAGGCATTTTTGCTTTTTGAGATTTTGTTGGCCTTTTGACTGCAATGTGTGAAAGTCTCATTTCGAGCTGGAGGAGACAAAGGATGCATGGGCAGCAGGTTTATTGCAATACTGCCTTCACTTTCAGAATTGTCACAGGGAAATGTCTCAGCAAACCTCCAAGGCACTGAGCCACTGGCTAAGAATTGTCACTTGGGAACCGATCATGAATTCCTTATTCAAATCAACGTGGTGATCCAACATGTTTCAGCTGAGAAATAAAACATCCAAGAACTGTGAAAAAAAGAACCCTCCCGGACCAAAGTTTTAATGAGACGCCAATTACCTTTTGTCTAATTTCTTGTGCTTTTTCTTCTCTCTCTCTTCCTGCTTTGCTCTCTAGAGTTTGTCCTCAATGATCCTCCCTTGTGAATTTGTCTCTATATTTTAAGGAGGTGAATTAGAAGCAGCCCTTCATTGTGTTGCTTACCAGACTTTCATAGATTCCAGAGCCAGAAGGGACCATTGTGATCACCTAGTCTGACCTCCTGTATAGCACAGGCCATACCAACTTTGCCAAAATATTTTCTAGAGAATATCTTTTAGAAAAACTTTGCATAGTGACTGATAACATGGATTTGGATCTAAGCTCTGGATTGTGTTTGACCTTTGAGTGGATTCACCAGAGAGATAATGAGGGGAAACACAATGAGCCTTTCCATCTTGTGTCCCCTGCATAGGGGTCAGGCAAATTTGTAGCCCCTTCTCATACTTCCTGGGGCACTAGCCAGGCTAAAGACATCAGGAGAGGGACAGGAGCAGGTGAGGCAATTGGCTAACCCCCATTTCGCACTGGCCAGTGGAGCTGGCTGGATATACTTTGTAGAGAACATGGTGCACCCCCTTAACGAGTGGTAGAGCTTGCACACTGTTCTTGTGCTATGCAGAGTTGTCCCGCACCCCCAATAGGCAAAATACCTAAGGCAAAATACCCACACGCATGGTGGTTCCCGATTAATACACTGACCTGTAATACAGAACAGATAATTGGCTGAGAGAGCTGGCTAAGAACATCTGTTTATTCTGAGGAACAGCCACTTACGTTGAGTGGGCTACATTGCAGACTTTGCAAGAGAAGGCAGACCCTCTGAGTAAAATCCAGACAGCTCCCTTAAGTGGTGCATAATGTTTTAATCTACTTACATATGGCACAACTCTATCAGAGACAAGAAGTTGATTTGATATACATCATTTAGCTGGAGGCAATAAGGAGTCTTTAAGCAGAAATAAATATTAGTTCTGTTTCCACTCTGATTCAGTGGTCTTTAGCATTACACTATACTCTCATATTAATTTAGGAGATAACTGAAAGTGCACTTAATAATATTCATGACCCTTAAGCTGTTATCACTAATAAATAATCTAAAAAAAAGAAGGCAAAGATTTTGTCCAATTTTATTTCTCCCTCCAACTCTTCACCCTTAAATGGAAATTTTATTTTATCATTGAAAATGGAATAAAATAGATTATATAATACAGCTCTTTCCTTTTGTGGAATAGTCATCCCATTGTAAATCTAAGATAAAACTATGTTAGTCTGAGAACACACTGGTAAAATGATATGATATTCAAATAAATGTATTATATGCTATTAGTATATCTGTAGATCTACAATATAGATTATTATTTTAAACATTATTTGATAATTACATATCTCTGTATATAGATTTCTATATCTATGTATATTAGATAAACTGTGGAACTCATTGCCACAGGATGTCACTGAGGCCAAGAACTTAGTAAGATTGGAAGAGGGACTGGACAATTCTATGGATAACAAGAATATCCAGAGTTAGGCTACGTCTACACTACCCGCCCGGATCGGCAGGTAGAAATCGATGTAGCAGGGATTGATGTATCGCGTCTCGTCTGGACGCGATACATCAATCCCCGAACGCACTCACATCGACTCCGTAACTCCATCAGGGAGAGCGGAGTTAGCGGAGTCGACGGGGGAGCCGCGGATGTCGATCCTGCGCCGTGAGGATGGGAGGTAAGTCGAAATAGGATACTTCGACTTCAGCTACGCTATTCTCGTAGCTGAAGTCGCGTATCTTATTTCGATCCCCGCCCCTAGTGTGGACCAGCCCTTAGAATACTTAATGCAAAAAATAACATTTTGGAAAGGACAAAAACCTTGTTCTTCGGGTTTTATTCCAATCTCTAACTATCAAGGATTAGGATGAGATGCTCATATGTGTAGTAGGATTTATGTCTCAGTATGCCTGAGATGTAAGCCCTTATATTAGAGGCCTGGTATGAGGCAGTACCTGCTCACAGAATCTGACAACAACCGGGCTAATATTGCAAAAATACACATTCCTAAGATGTGCTAAGCACAGAGTACTTACGCAAACACATCTCGATACCAAGTGATACCAGACCATCCCGATCTTAAGGATGGTACAAAAACATTCCCCATGGATAACAGGAACACATTGACCCCTCCTAAAAGATAAGGTCAGGATAACAGTATGTAATAAACACGTTTTAATCGAAACAACATATACAAGGTGATGGGTGATAACTAGCCATGTCAGGGGAGAATTAACTAATTATGTTAGGGGCAGTACATAACATATTTGAATCAGGGTAAAAAAGATGTATCTCAGAGGGAGTATCTTTGTCCAGTCAAGGGGGGAATGGAAAGTCCTGCCATTCACTGAGCTGCATCCATTGTCATGGGCATACATATGTGTATCTTTGTAGAGTCTGCCAGGTGCTATTACCGTGCTTTGTCGACAATAAACCTGGCCTGGTGCCTTCGCATCTTAATGGATCTTGTGGTCATCGGGTGGTTTGCTCGAGGTCTGCTGTGCTAGCTGTCTGCACGGAGCTGAGACAGCACGCAGGAAGAACACACACACGTAGCCAAACATCTAACCACAGTATGGGGCAGATTATCCCACAACTAGCTGCCTATTGTGGAGTTTCTTGCACTTTCCTTGGAAGCAGCTGGTGTTGGCTACATTCAGAGAAAGGATATTGGACTAGATGAACCACAGGTTGGTAATCCTTATGTTCAATACATATGGTGATATCCCAGGTACTCTGATATTATGGTGATGATGGCTGTACAAGTACCTGGTTAGGTAAATCTCAACAGATAGATCTTGAGAGATCTTGAGAGATTAATTTGTTCGATTGCCCTCAACCCAGCCTAAATTTACAAAGGTGGAACTGGACAGAATATGTACAGTCTCCCTTCCATTATCCACTGCACAGGTACTGGGCTTGTGCGAAGTGGATGGAACCACTTGTCCAGCCTGGGGTACATCTACACTGCAATAAAAAAACCTGTCACGCCGAGTCTCAGAGCCTGGGTCAGCTGATTCAGGCTCGCAGGGCTCAGGGTATGGAGCTAAACATTGCCATGTAAATGTTCAAGCTCAGACTGGAGCCTGGGCTCTGAGACCCTTCCCCCTTGCAGGGTCTCAGAGCCCAGCCTCAAGCCCGAATGGCTACACTGAATTCTATAGCCCCACAGTCCAAGCCCCGCAAGCCCAAGGCAATTGACCCAGGCCTGCAGCAGCCATGCCACTGGTTTGTTACTGCAGTGTAGATGTACCTCTAGTGTTTCCACACTCATCGGGTACTGAAAGGCAGCAGAGCAAGGTTGAGATTATGTCAGCACCCACCCTTGCATTGGCCAGCTGGCCAAACACCACAGGGACCACATGCTGCACTGGAGCTGCAGCTCTGCTGTGTATTCCATGGGCACCACCAGGAGGAATATCGGCTGAGTCAGTGAGAATTCCTCCTTGGGAACTCCGACTCCTTCGTGACCTCTCTGCCACACTGGTTCTGCATTTGTACACTGCCTAGTGCCATGGAGTCCTAGTCCAGGACTGGATCTCTTAGGCTACTACACTATAAATAATGTCGTGATTTCCATCATAAGAACATTAGAATGGCCACACTGGGTCAGACCAATGGACCATCTACTGCAATATCCTGTCTTCTGACAGTGGCTAGTGCCAGGTACTTCAGAGGGAATGAACAGAACAGGGCAATCAGCAAGTGATCCATTTCTTGCCATCCACTCCCTGCTTCTGATAGTTGGAGGTTTAGGGACACCCAGAGCATGGGATTGCATCCCTGACCATGTTGGCTAATAGCCATTGATGGACCTGCCCTCCATGAACTTTTCTATTTTTTTTAACCCAGTTATAGTTTTGGCCTTCACAACATCCCCAGCAACGAGTTTCACAGATTGACATTGCATTGTGTGAAAAAGTATTTTCTTTTGCTTGTTTTAAACATGCTGCCTATTAATTTCATAACCCCTAGTTCTTGTGTAACGTGAAGGGGTAAATCACACTTCCTGATTTCACTTTCTCCACACCAGTCATGATTTTGTACACCTCTGTCATATCCCCCCTTAGTTATCTCTTTTCCAAGCCAAACAGTCCCTTTCTTTTTAATCTCTCCTTATATGGAAACTGTTCCCTGCCCTTAATTATTTTTGTTTCGCTTCTCTGTACCTTTTCCTTTTCTAATATATTGTTTTTGACATAGGGTGACCAGAACTGCATGCAGTGTTCAGGATGTTGGTGTACCATGGATTTATATAGAGGCACTGTGATATTTACTGTCGTATTATCCATCCCTTTCCTAATGATTCCTATCATTGTTAGTTTTGTGACTGCCGCACCACATTGAGCAGATGTTTTCAGTGAACTATCGACGAGGACTCCAAGATCTCTTTCTTGAATGGTAACAACTAATTTAGACCTCGTCATTCTATATGTATAGTTGGGATTATGATTTCCAATATTTATTACTTTGCATTTATCAACATTGAATTTCATCTGCCCTTTTGTTGCCCAGTCACTCAGTTTAGTCAGATCCCTTTGTAACTTTTTGCAATCTGCTTTGGACTTAACTATCTTGAGTAGTCTTGTATCATCAGCAACTTTGCAACATCACTGTTTATCCCTTTTCCCAGATAATTTATTAATATGTTGAACAGCACAGGTATCAGTATAGACCCCTGGGGGGACCCTGCTATTTACCTATCTTCATTCTGAAAATTGACTATTTATTCCTACCCTTTGTTATCTGTCTTTTACCAGTTATTGATCCATGAGAGGACCTTCCCTCTTACTCCTTAAAAGCCTTTGGTGAGGGACCTTGTCAAAGTCCAAGTATACTATATCCACTCAATCACCCTTGTCCACATGTTCATTAAAAAAATCCACAGAATGTTTGATAGAAATGCAAATAGACAGTCTGGAAATGCAACTGCACTAATGTAATGCATCTAATCCTTTTGTCGCTGTGCCTGGTATGGCTCAAAGCTGAGAGGGCCAATCTCAGGTTAGACTGTCAAAGAACTGGACAGGCACCCCCACACTGGTGGTATATTCTATAATTAGATTTAACCATACCAGCAACAAATGTGTGCTCCTGGATCACCATAGTAGCTTAACGTGGAGACACAGACAGGCCCCTTAGACAATCTAGCCTATATTGCCACCCACACAAACTAGATTTCTGTGATGAAAACTCAATAAAACCAACAATCACCACACATTAGGTTCTAAAATATGGAAATAATATATTAAAAATTACTTAGAGATGTTAGATGTCTTCTAGTGACCAGGGCCTGATGAAATATATCCTAAAATACTCAAGGAGCTGACAGAGGAGATATCTGAGCCATTAGCGATTATCTTCAAAAAGTCATGAAAGATGGGAGCGATTCAGAGGACTAGAAAAGGCAAATATAGTGCCAATCTATAAAAAAGGGAAATAAAGACAACCCAGAGAATTACAGACCAGTCAGCTTAACGTCAGCACCCGGCAAGATAATGGAGGAAATAATTAAGCAATCAATTTGCTAACACCTAGAGAATACTAAGGTGATAAGTAACAGTCAGCATGGATTCGTCAAGAACACATTGTTTCAAACCAACCTTTTAATAGCTTTCTTGGACAGGGTAACAAACATTGTGGATGGGGGGAAGCAGTAGATGTGGTGTATCTTGACTTTAGCAGGGCTTTTGATACTGTCTTGCATGACCTTCTCATAAACAAACCAGGGAAATACAACCTATATGGTGCTACTATAAGGTGAGTACAAAACCATTCCCAAAGATAAGTTATCAGTGGTTCATAGTCCAGCTAGAAGAGCATATCTAGTGGAGTCCCGCAGGGATCAGTTCTGGGTCCGGTTCTCTTCAATATCTTCATCGATGATTTAGACCAGGGGTCGGCAACCTACGGCACGCGTGCCAAACATGGCACGCGAGCCGATTTTCGGTGGCACGCCTCTGCCTGCCAGTCCCAGCCCCACTCGGCCCCCCCGCCCACCGCTCTCCCCTGCGGGGGCAGGAGGCAGAAGCTTGGTCCTGCGGCAGCCAAGCTCCCCCTCCCCCGCTTCTTCCCCCAATGTGGTGCGTTCCTGCCCCTCCTCCTCTCCCTCCCTCCGGGGAAGGGGGGCGGAGCCGAGCCGCAGCGTGCTCCCTGCTCCGTAGAGGAGACAGAGAAGAGGTAGGGACGGGGCCTTGGGGAAGCGCGTGGAACAGGGCATATCCCTTCCAGCCCCCTGCCCTGAGCCGCTCAGGGCAGGGGGCTGGAAGCACCCCCACAAGCCGAGCACCCCAGCCCTCACCCCTGAACCCCCACCCCCAGCCTTCTGCCCTGCACCTCCACACACCCCCAGCCCTCTGCCCTGTACCCCTGAACGCCCCCCCACACCCAGCCTTCTACCCTGCACCCCCNTTAATTTAATTTTAAATGAAGCTTCTTAAACATTTTGAAAACCTTGTTTACTTTACATACAACAATAGTTTAGTTATATAATATAGACTTATAGCGAGAGACCGTCTAAAAACGTTAAAATGTATTACCGGCACGCGAAACCTTAAATTAAAGTGGATAAATGAAGACTCGGCACACCACTTCTGAAAGGTTGCCTACCCCTGATTTAGACAATGGCATAGAGAGTACACTTATAAAGTTTGTGCATGATACCAAGTTGGGAGGGGATGCAAGTGCTTTGGAGGATAGGATTAAAATTAAAAATGATCTGGACAAACTGGAGAAATGGTCTGAAGTAAATAGGATGAAATTCAATAAGGACAAATGCAAACTACTCCACTTAGGAAGGAACAATCAATTGCTCACATACAAAATGGGAAATAACTGCCTAGGAAGGAGTACTGCAGAAAGGGATCTGGGGGTCATAGTGGACCATGAGCTAAATATGAGTCAACAGTGTAACACTTGCAAAAAAAGCGAACATCATTCTGAGATCTATTAGCAGGAGTGTTGCAAGCAAGACATGCGAAGTAATTCTTCCGCTCTACTCCGTGCTGATTAGGCCTCAGCTGGAGTATTGTGTCGAGTTCTGGGTGCCACATTTCAGGAAAGATGTGGACAAACTGGAGAAAGTCCAGAGAAGAGCAACAAAATTGATTAAAATCTAGAAAACATGACCTATGAGGGAAGATTGAAAAAATGGGTTTGTTTAGTCTGGAGAAGAGAAGACTGAGGGGTGGGGGGGATATGATAACAGTTTTCAACATAAAAGGTTGTTACAAGGAGGAGGGAGANTTGAGCCATTAGCGATTATCTTCAAAAAGTCATGAAAGATGGGAGAGATTCAGAGGACTAGAAAAGGCAAATATAGTGCCAATCTATAAAAAGGGAAATAAAGACAACCCAGAGAATTACAGACCAGTCAGCTTAACATCAGCACCCGGCAAGATAATGGAGGAAATAATTAAGCAATCAATTTGCTAACACCTAGAGGATACTAAGGTGATAAGTAACAGTCAGCATGGATTCGTCAAGAACAAATTGTTTCAAACCAACCTTTTAATAGCTTTCTTTGACAGGGTAACAAACATTGTGGATGGGGGGAAGCAGTAGATCTGGTGTATCTTGACTTTAGCAGGGCTTTTGATACTGTCTTGCATGACCTTCTCATAAACAAACCAGGGAAATACAACCTATATGGTGCTACTATAAGGTGAGTACATAACTGGTTGGAAAACCATTCTCAAAGATAAGATATCAGTGGTTCATAGTCCAGCTAGAAGAGCATATCTAGTGGAGTCCTGCAGGGATCAGTTCTGGGTCCGGTTCTCTTCAATATCTTCATCGATGATTTAGACAATGGCATAGAGAGTACACTTATAAAGTTTGTGCATGATACCAAGTTGGGAGGGGATGCAAGTGCTTTGGAGGATAGGATTAAAATTAAAAATGATCTGGACAAACTGGAGAAATGGTCTGAAGTAAATAGGATGAAATTCAATAAGGACAAATGCAAACTACTCCACTTAGGAAGGAACAATCAATTGCTCACATACAAAATGGGAAATAACTGCCTAGGAAGGAGTACTGCAGAAAGGGATCTGGGGGTCATAGTGGACCACAAGCTAAATATGAGTCAACAGTGTAACACTTGCAAAAAAAGTGAACATCATTCTGAGATCTATTAGCAGGAGTGTTGCAAGCAAGACATGAGAAGTAATTCTTCCGCTCTACTCCGCGCTGATTAGGCCTCAGCTGGAGTATTGTGTCGAGTTCTGGGTGCCACATTTTAGGAAAGATGTGGACAAACTGGAGAAAGTCCAGAGAAGAGCAACAAAAATGATTAAAATCTAGAAAACATGACCTATGAGGGAAGATTGAAAAAATGGGTTTGTTTAGTATGGAGAAGAGAAGACTGGGGGGTGGGGGGGATATGATAACAGTTTTCAACATAAAAGGTTGTTACAAGGAGGAGGGAGAATTTTTTTCCCCTTAACCTCTAAGGATAGCGTAAGATGCAATGGGCTTAAATTGCAGCAAGG
The DNA here is from genome assembly GCA_003942145.1 of Platysternon megacephalum. NCBI lineage: Eukaryota > Metazoa > Chordata > Testudines > Platysternidae > Platysternon > Platysternon megacephalum. Next base: position 951,604 of record QXTE01000211.1, on the reverse strand, counting down.
GCAGTTTAGGTTGGACATTAGGAAAAACTTCCTAACTGTCAGAGTGATTAAGCACTCCTGTTGGTTAGATTAAAATGTGTTTATTATGTACTGTTATCCTGACCTTATCTTTTAGGAGGGGTCAGTGTGTTCCTGTTATCCTTGGGGAATGTTTTTGTACCATCCTTAAGATCGGGATGTTCTGGTACCACTTGATATTGAGATGTGTTTGCGTAAGTACTCTGTGCTTAGCACATCTTAGGAATGTGTATTTTTGCAATATTAGCCCTGTTGTTGTCAGATTCTGCCAAGGGAGACTGTGGAATCACCATCATTGGAGATTTTTAAGAGCAGGTTGGACAAACACCTGTCAGGGATTGTCTAGATAATACTTAGTCCTGCCATGAGTGCAAGGGACTGGACTAGATGACTTCTCGAGGTCCCTTCTAGTCCTATGATTCTATGATTTTTCCAGACCCAAAGGGGCAGTCACTTATCCAGGTCAATGGATGCTCAGGACCTGACACCAAAGACAATGCTGTAGTCGATCCTTTTGTAAACTAACTAAAGAGTTATTGACTCCGAAAAAAAAAAGAGAGTTACTAAAAGGTTAAAGCAAACAAAATTCATTACAGTGGTATCAAAGTATGTAGTCCAAAATGATAGCAGGGATGTTAAATCTGCTGGTTTCCTATAAGTCTCACTGGGTTGCCCAAATAGTTTTTAGGGACCTTAGTCCTTTGGGTCAAAATTTCCCCTGTCAGAATTCACCATTCCAGAGATGGGGTAGGAAAAAGGTGGCAAGGGGCCTTTGTTCTCCCTTTTTATGTCTTGACCCTTTTTGCTGGAAAAATTCTGGCTGTGTTCTGGGGTCAGGTAGTTCCATGGCACATTTGATATGCCATCAGTCCTTCATATGAATTGCAATCTCCAGTTTGCACCTTTTGCAGAATTGCCGTTTGAATTGTCTTCGGGAATGATGTGCGGAGGCTCTTGTTTGCAGTTCTTTTGTTATTTCTGAAGAGCTAACTTGTGGGCGTTTCTCAGACTCACAACATGTTTGAGTTACAAACATATAGCAAAATGTCATAACTCCACACACAATGTCAATACACATATTATAACAAGATAATAATACTCAGCAGATTACAACTTTTCAAATGATATCTCACAAGGCATACTTTGTACAAGTTTGATCACAATTGTGTAACCCCGTGCTGACCATATTAGTGTAGACAGTCCCATTTAAACAGCATCACACTTTCCTCACATGAATGGCCCCACTGACTTCAATCAGACTAACTGCAAGAATTAATGTTGCAGGTTCAAGTCAGTACAGAACAGAAATGTTAGAGTGCTGCCCTACAAAAATTCAGGGCATGCACAGTCAATGGTTTATTCAGAAAGGAGCAACAGAGCATTTTTCCTGTTTTTGAGATGTTTTAGGTAGGTTGACTGCATGGTTGGGAGAGGGGAAATGATTTTGGTGGGGTTAGTTGATAAAGGATTCTGGATTGCTGCAGGGGTGAGGAGCATAGCCTTTTATTTTAAGGCAGAGGGACTTATGGATCTTTGACACGATTCCCGGGGTGCAACCTGGAACTGTGCTACCACTGAGCCCTCTGTTCCACTGACCTGGGCTCTCTCTCACACTGTGATACTGTGGCAAGCTTCACACCTCTGGCAGGTACTGCATGTACACAGACATGGGGGAGGGATAGCTCAGTGGTTTGAGCATTGGCCTGCTAAACCCAGGGTTGTAAGATCAATCCTTGAGGGGGCCACTTAGGGATCAGGGACAAAATCAGTACTTGGTCCTGCTAGTGAAGGCAGGGACTGGACTCAATGACCTTTCGGGGTCCCTTCCAGTTCTAGGAGATAGGTATATCTCCATTTATTATTATTTATGACATCCACAGGCAAGGACACATCCAACTGAGTTACATGAATGCTTCTCCCAGCCACTCATGAACCAACAATGGAGAGGTTCCAGCCAATTCTCCCAGCTCCCCAGCCTTACACCCCAGAACTATACTGTCTTGCCCTGGTCAGAAGCCTGACCAGTGTAAGTTTATTACTCAGTCCACCCCTCCCTCAATGTGGAGAGGAGATGCACAAGCCTTTGCAACTGAACTGAGATTTCCCAAGCACTTCAACCAAAACACACTGTTTTAGGTAAAGCATAAAACAGATTTATTAACTACAGAAAGATAAATTTAAAGTGATTATAAGTGGTAGGAGAAAGTTGCCAAAGAAAAATTTTAAAAACCACACAATCTAAGTCTTAAACCTGATTACAGTAGGCAGCATTTAGATCAGCAATTTTCTCACCTCACTGGATGTTACAGTTCTTAATATACAGGCTTCCCCATAAGCCTGGAGGACCAGTCTCCACAGGTGATGTTGTCATCTCAGCATTCCTGCAGCTTCCAGCATAGGTGGGGGAAGAGAAAGGCCAAGAGATGCTGTAACTGTTTCTTGTTTTATACCCTGTCCCGGTGAGCTTTGCTGAGTCACAGTGACCAAATAAACCCCCATTGTGTGGACTTGGGCAACTGTCATTGAATTGTAAATCCCTTGATTACAATTCCCCTGCTAATTAATGATCGTAGAGCACCCTTCTGGGCAGGGGTCCTTTGTATGTCACTAGCAAACTTACCTGACAGCAGTGAATGTGAGGGTTACAGGGTACAGCGTGGTCACAGGATCTATACAATGGGTTTTGGAAGACTCTATTACTTGTAGTGGGGCAGATTGAATTGTTGTGGTCTTGAGTTTGTTTTATTGAGGCACCAAATGCATGTATTGTATATCTCTCTAAACTTCCTGGCTACTGGCTCACCTTACTCGGAGGCGAGATGGGGGAATATTTATGATCCAGATCCAGGGAACTTTGAAAGATCTGCTGGATTTGGGTGGATTTTGGAAATGTGGAATGACAAGCATTAGAACTTTAAAAACCTTTGTGTGACTTTAAAATGCCCCTGGGCTTTTGTGGTGCACCAGTCACTTTGAATTACAAGAGATGTTCAGACTGTATAATTTATAACCTGGCTCATCTGAGTGAGATGAGGATCTGGGGGAGAGGAGATAAACCTGTGCATTGCGCTTTATGGGTGTATACAGGATGAATGTGCAGCTTTGTGGTTATGTACAGAGGGGGTGAAATTATGCCTCCTCCCTGCCCCATCTGGCATGATTTGCATCCTTGGGGATACTCAGAAGGAGCTATGCCCATACTGCCTGTAATTGTTATTGTGTCCAGTCCTGGCACTTTCCTCCTCACCACATGCACCCATGCTTGTGTTTAGCCCAAGTGCCTAATAGGGAGATATCACTTTAAGAGATTTATGGTGTTTGTGTGTGTGTGTGGGGGGGGGGGGATGAGTTGTGTCTGCGTCATTGTTGCTAGGCAGATGCACAATTAGCACTCCACATCCAGAAGTTTGCTCAACAGGTTCCCGGTTGCTGGACTATTTTTTTAGCATATGCAATCCGATCAAGCCAAGCCACAACAGCGTTCTTATCTACGATGGTTAAGGCATGAAGACATCTAGGGAGTTGAGTCATGTTGCTGTTCTCAACAATCTGTGTCATGGTTTGTGGCTGCCCACATTGACATATACCATATACTTGACTGACTGGTAGGTTAATGCTGACTAGCTAACTCAGTGATTTCCGCAGAGGAAGAGGAAAAGTTGGCATGGATTCCAGCTGTAGATTTCTACAAGCAAGTGGAGAGAAGAGGGTGCTGTTGTCTCAGCAGACTATATAGATTTGGGGATCAAAGACTCTAACTGAGACACAAGTGAATTCACCCTAAACTGTTGGGAACTCTGAGTTTCTTCTCACTGTGTTTCCGTGGGAACTGACCTATTTAGATTTAATCTGTTTTCTTTATTTATGTTTATATATAATTGTGAGGATAATGTATGTGGATTATAAAGAAGCCATGTTTATGTTGTAAAAAATAATTTATTATTATATATTATGTTTCTTTATCATAAGATTTTTATAAAGTTGATACTTAAGAATTAAGTTAATTCCTTTTGGGGACTTGAATGTGGGGAGGTTGACCCCATGCAAGCCTTGCTGAAAATCCTTAGAGATGGAATTCTGGGTCTCCAGGTGCTTTTCTACGGGAGCTGGGTTCTTTAGGCACTGGAGAAGGGCAATGAAGTAAACTCTAGACCACCCAAAGGTAATACCACTAAGATCCAATAACACTCTGATTTCTGAAGGGGGCTGCGAGGAGCCCTGCAGTAGAGCAAATCCAGAAGAGGCAGCAAGTCTCTTCCATCCACACCATGAGGGAGTTTAATTTTTATAAAATCATTTTCTCTTAGTGAAAAAACAAAACGGAATTCTCTTCTTTCCCGTTAGCCAACTCTTGGGTCCTGTGCTCTGCAAAAATGCACCCATCCTCATGTACCCAATTCTACGTACCACACAGAAAAGTTAGCAATTTGTATCCAGATTTTCCCTAATCTTTTGTTACTTTAAAAATAACAAACTCCATAGCTTATGTGCTAATCTTGCCCTCAACTTCACTCCATGACCTCCTGTTTTCTAATTAGTTGTTTTCTCAAACAATTCATCAGCTTCAATCTGTTTCTTCCCTTTCAAGATTTGATGTCCCTCAATAAACTTTCCCCTAAGGGCACTGTTCCACAGGAACTCACAGGCTCAGCATAAGGTCAGTTTCCATGTAAATTACACAAAAACTCCTGCCCAGCATGACTCATCTAGTACACCAACACAGAATAACCATCTGCATGAACTGGCTGATGAGCAACAAGGGACTCTTTTGAGACATCACTGCAGAAGTTCCAAAGGAGGCAGTGAGGCAGGTTAAGGAGAGAAAGTGGAGTCATTAATGAGTAATTTTCAAATGCTTAGTAGACAGGTCCTCAGCTGGTGTAAAATGTTCCATCAAGCTATGCTGACTAAGGCCAGGCCTACACTACAGACCTACCTGGGTTGGTATAACTACATCACACAGGAGTGTGAAAAATCCTCTTGTGGAGGTGGATTAACTATGCCAACCGGAAAAGCTTTCCCATTGGCATAGGGGCATCTTCACTTAAGCGCTACAGTGGTGCAGCTGTACTCCTTTTGTGTATCTTATCCAATGTCTCAAGTTCAGACTGTCCTTTTGTGTTTCCAAACGTCCCACTTATAGATGATCACCATTTACTTGTTATTGATTAAATGTAAGGGAATATAGGAAATATATAGGAAATCAGAATACAGCATTCTTACTAAATTGGGCCATTTATATGGGCAGTAATTCATAATTTAGGGCCAGATTCTGTGCCCTTTTCCACCAGTTGAGCAGCTGCATATTGTGATGCTGTATGATTGAAATATGACCATTTGTATCATGGAATTGCAACAGATCCTGTATAAAGTGCGTCCATGGAAAAGTTATGATTTGCTAAATAAGATTCTCCTGTTTAAATCCATGCATCATCACTGTATTTGAAGTTAGGATTATTGGCTATGTATTTATATCTCAAATGTGTTTGTTCCTGGGGTAACACCCACAAGGTAGTGTACCTCCAGGCTAGCCAGCCTATTGTGAATGGATTATTCAAGTTTGATGGCCCATCGAAGACACTTAGCTCTCACAATGGGCCATAGAAGAATCTCATTCTGCCCAGCTAGATCTTCCTGTGGACACCTCAGCATAGATATGGGCAATGGCTGCCCCTCTGAGTCATCAAGTCACGTAAGGACATGTGATATGCTCATGTGACCCTGGACTCCATCTTGTGCCAGTAACTTTCCACAAACTGGGCTGTGAGCTTTGTTGGAAACAAAACATTTCTAGGCACGTGGCAAAGACCACTGGGATGACTCCATTTTGCCTTGTTCCTGCCCTGATTCTCTGGACTGTGGATTTACAACTAAAAGGAACATAGTGAACTATGGTCTGAGGACCTTCCCATCTCTTGGAAGTTACCAGAGAGACTTTAGAAGCCCGCAGTCTATAACATCACTGCTACAAACTTGATATAAGGACTTTTCAATCATTGTATGTATATGATCTATTAACCATTTTTAATTCTCCTCTTTTATTTTATTAATAACCTTTAGATTTTAGTTACTAAAGGATTGGCAACAGCGTGATTATTGGATAATATCTGAGTTATATATTGATCTGGCTAAGTGGCTGATCTCTTGAGATTGGAAGAGCCCTATATTTGATTAAATTGATTTTCAGTAACCACTCATCACAGAGTCCAGTGTCTGGGTGGTGAGATAAGGGCTGGAATGCCTAAGGAGATTGCATCTCTGATTTCTTGTTAACCAGTGTGGTAAGACAGAAGCTTACTTTTGTTACTGGCTTGGTATATCTAATGATAGAATAACCACCAGTTTGGAGTGAGACTGCAATATTTCTCAGCAGTTTGTCCTGAATCTGATATTCCCAGCTGTGACCCACTGAGGCATGGTGACACATATCCCTAGATGACTAATTTTGGCAATTAATTTTTGCCACTGTTGACTTCAGTGGTTACTCCTGATTTCCTCTGGTGTAACAAAATCAGGATCAGGACCTTTTGGGGGGGATGGGGTGGGGACAATCCTGCACTCTGTAAAATGCTGCGGTTTACTTCCCTGAGCAAGGAAACCCACAATCATATTATGACTCAGAATCGTAATCAACACAATGGGAATAAAAAACAGACAGATACGCATTTGCTAGCTCAGTGGCTCTCAAACTTTATTACTGGTGACCCCTTTCACATAGCAAGCTTCTGAGTGCGACCTCCCCCCTTATAAATTAAAAACACTTTTTTATATATTTAACACCATTATAAATGCTGGCGGCAAAGCGGGGCTTGGGGTGGAGGTTGACAGCTCGCGAGCCCCCATGTAATAACCTCGTGACCCCCCTGAGGGGTCCCGATCCCCAGTTTGAGAATTCCTGTGCTAGCTGATCTCTATCCTTGTTTTGAGTGATGGGCAATGGGAGAGAAGGGTGGCAAGGAACTTTCCCCCCCCACTTGGGCAGCCAGGGACAATCACAATTCCTGCACTCGATGGAGCACTGAGGTCGGTTCCTTCTAGGATCCAGTCTGCCACCCTTATTTATGCTGCGTAGAACCGTAGGGTAGGTCTACACGTAAAGCATTGCATCAGTGCAGCTGCGGTACCACAGCACTTAAGTGAAGACACTCCTATGCTGGCAGGAAAGCGTCTCCCCTTGGCCTAGTGAGTTCACAACCCCAAGAGGCAGTAGCTATGGCGACGGGAGAAGCTCTCCTGTCAACATAGCGCTGTCTACACAGGGTGGGGCTTAAGTCAATATAACGACGTTGCTCAGGGGTGTGGATTTTTCACAGCCCTGAGCGACGCAGTTATACCAATATAGGTCTGTAGTGTAGACCTGGCCTTACTCTGTAAATAACCCCCATTGCTTACAGTGTGTCAGGACCTGGCCCACTGCCTTCAGTGATAATGCTATATTGATAAAGGTGAAGGGCAAAGCAACTGAAAGGAGTGAGGGAAGGGGAAAAGGGAAGAGCCATGGTACCAGCCTGTGGAGCTCACCAGCCATGGAGAGGGGAGGATATTGCACCTCTGTCGCCCTCCGGGTTGCCTCCATGCACTCCCCTGGGGTGGTGTGACTACACAGCACTGACTAGTCAGGGCCATGTGAAATGCATGCAGCCTGACGGGGGAAGGGGTGAGGGTATCACATGCTGCAGAAGAGTGGGTTACAAACAGGAAGTGTTCCATGGGTTCTTTCAAAGAAGAGACCGTTTTTTCCAATGGTTAGAGCTTTAGCCTGGGAGTTGGGAGACCCAGGTTGGATGGCTTGCTCAGCCACAGACTTCCTGTGTGACCTTGGGAAAGTCATTTAGGGGGGAGATTCAAAAGGGGGAGTTAAGTGCATAAGGCCAACATTTAGCGTGCCAGGGGCATTCACAGAACCAGTTGAGTTGTTGCCTAACTCAATAAACCTAAAGTCCCTCGGTACCTAATTTTCCACCTTTGGGCATCCACAAACCTGCTTAAGTTCTGATACCTCCAAGCTGCTTGGCAGCTAAGCCCTGGTGAGCTTCTCACACTGGGTGTTCTCTTGCCTTTGGGCCCCAGTCTGATAGGTGTGCTTTGAGCATGCCTGGGGATTACAGTGGACGAGTAGCTGGATATGAGTCAGCAGTGTGTCCTTGTTGCCAAGAAGGCCAACGGCATATTGGGCTGCATTAGTAGAAGCATTGCCAGCAGATCGAGGGAGGTTATTATTCCCCTCAATCCGGCACTGGTGAGGCCACACCTGGAGTATTGTTTCCAGTTTTGGTCCCCCCACTACAGAAAGGATGTGGACAAATTGAAGAGAGTCCAACGGAGGGCAACAAAAATGATTAGGGAGCTGGAGCACATGACTTACGAGGAGAGGCTGAAGGAAGTGGGGTTATTTAGTCTGCAGAAGAGAAGAGTGAGGGGGGATTTGATAGCAGCCTTCAACTACCTGAAGGAGGGTTCCAAAGAGGATGGAGTTAGTCTTTTCTCAGTGGTGGCAGATGACAGAAAAAAGAAGCAATGGTCTAAAGTTGCAGTAGGGGAGGTCTAGGTTGGATATTAGGAAACACTATTTCACTAGGAGGGTGGTGAAGCACTGGAATGGTTTACCTAGCGGGGTGGTGGAATCTCAATCCTTAGAGGTTTTTAAGGCCCAGCTTGACAAAGCCCTGGCTGGGATGATTTAGTTGGTGTTGGTCCTGCTTTGAGCAGGGGATTGGACTAGATGACTTCCTGAGGTCTCTTCCAACCCTAATATTCTATGATTCTATAAAGGAGGAGATGGTGTCACCCCCATACCTAATAGCCCAGTGGTGAGGGACTCACCTGGGCTGAAGAAGAACTGGGTTACAATCCCCACTGCCTGATTTAGAGAAGGGACTTGAAGCCAGGTTACATGCATCTCAGGTGAGTTCCCTGAGCCCCAGACTATGGGATATTCTAGGATGGATGTGTCTCAGTCTCTCCTGTTAGACTTGTCCCACTTAGTATGAAATACTTAAAATATTCACTGGAGCTGGGTTTGTAACCTGGTTAAAGCCCTAATCTCTGGGCTATTGGGTTTGAGGGGGATATGATCACCATGTCCTCCTCCTCCTAAGTTTTCCATGAGAAAGAACTGGCCTGACTTTAGTGCCTATCCCAGGAATGACTCATGCCTGCCTATAGTGTGAGTGTGTGTGTGTGTGTGTGTGGCGGGGAGGGGGGGGGCGCAGAGTGAGGGCAGCCGGTGTCAGTAGTGTTACTGAGCATGCTCAGTACAAGCCAAGAAGCAAATCTGTGGGGGGCACATGACCCCACATACCCCCTCCCATGCGTCCCACCTCTGGCCTAACCTCAGGAGAAGGTTCATGGTTGTGAATCCCTAGCAGAGATAGGCACTTAACTCCATTTGAGGGGGTGCTACATTGGCCTCACCCCTCTCCTTGGCATTTCCCAGTGGTTTGTTTAGACACTCAGCATGCTGGCTGTTGTGAATCCCATCCTTCGGTACTAACTCTCCCTGTGCATTGTTTAGGGACCCTGGGCACCCATCTGTGGCCTAAGGATTCCACTGGGAGGCAGGCACCTAAAGTTAGGCATAGCAATGCTGAGCGTAAATCCCCTTTGTGGCTCTAGCCCTCTTTGTCTCAGTTTCCTATCTGTAAAATGGGGATAATAGCATTGCCTTCCCTCACAGGGTTATTGTGAGGTGCTCAGATACTATGTTGATGGGGCCAGATAGGTACCTAAACATATAAGGGCCCACATTCTTGGCTGTTTTCTAGCAGGGCTAAGGAATGTGGGGATGAGACTCACAATCTAGGTTTGGTTTGCAGGGTGCTGGGCCAATCCCTCAGCATAAATCAGACCACAAAACTAAACAGTTTGGGATTTGGTGAAAGGTAAATTAGAATCTAAAAAAAAATCTTTAAAGCAGTAATGATTTAAAGTGCCAGTAATAACCACCAGAATAGGATATTTATCTTTTTTAAGCATCGGATGTTTATTTTATAGACAGTATCCCTTTAACAGATGGGGGGAACCCTCCCCCGCCCAAAACCGATGAAGTGTGAGGCCTCAGTAGTTTGTCAGTCATGGCACTCTCCATTTATGCTGGCAGAAAATCTGGGTGACACTCTGTATTTAACAGGCAGGCGTGTGAAAAACAGGTTCAGTGTGTGGTGAAATCGTGCAGCTGCTGATGTATTATTGTTGGCACCGGTATCAAATGCAGACACCTGAGGTGAAAAATAAGATGCAATTTCAAACACATGAATAAATTCTAGTTGTGAATTATTCCATTAGATGCACAGAAGAAATAGCCTCGTGAGGGGAATGTTTGCCACAAACCTCCTCCAATTGGTTTTGCTGCTAAAAAACATAAATAAAAAAGTAAGCTATGCTTTACGTATAAACACTGCCTGCAATTGTTCAGATGCCTCACTTTTAATTAAACAATACTCCAATTAAAGTGTGGTTGGATTGCCACAGGTAAATAAATGTAGGGATGCAAAATGAGATTAATTAAGTGAGCTACTTCCTCCCCACCCCCCGCTGCTCAGCATTAAAGCACTATTGGTTCACAGGAATTATTCGTGTCTTTTAAGTTTAAGTCTTTTTATTCCTTTAAACTAACAGACGTTAAAAGGCCAAAACAAAACTGATTCCCCATTAGGAAAAAGCATCATGCATGCAGGGCCGGCGCAACCCATTAGGCGACCTAGGCGGTCGCCTAGGGCGCTAAGATTTGGGGGGCGCCGGCGCCCGGGTCGTCATTGGTAATTTGGGGGGCGGGCCCTTCCGCCGCCTAGGGCAGCGAAAAAGCTGGCGGCGCGCCTCCATGCATGTTTCTCCCAGCCACCATCCATGAGATGCTAAATGTTTAAAGTGCAAGGAACATCTTTATGCAAAAAGAAAAACACAGTGACCAAAGTGCAGCTTAGTAGCAATACAAAAAAACTTTAGGAATGTAGAGGATTTTCTTTCTCTACCAGCTACACTGCCATGTTCAGCCATTGATTAATAGTCACTCTGTTTTAGGTGCTCTAACAGCTGGAAGCCTCTACAGGGCCTGATCCTGTGAGTTTTTGAGCATCCTGAATTCTCATTGCTATCAAAAGGAGTTCAGGGGATACAGTATGCATCTGAAGAAGAGAGGTTTTTTACCCACGAAAGCTTTAAGGTGCCACCAGACTCCTTGTTGGGTTTTTTTAGGGGCTACAGTAGTTGATGGGAAGCATTCAGCACCTCTCAGGTNCGGCGCGCCTCCATGCATGTTTCTCCCAGACAGCATCCATGAGATGCTAAATGTTTAAAGTGCAAGGAACATCTTTATGCAAACAGAAAAACACNTGGCGCGCCTGCATGCATGTTTCTCCCAGACACCATCCATGAGATGCTAAATGTTTAAAGTGCAAGGAACATCTTTATGCAAACAGAAAAACACAGTGACCAAAGTGCAGCTTAGTAGCAATACAAAAAAACTTTAGGAATGTAGAGGATTTTCTTTCTCTACCAGCTACACTGCCATGTTCAGCCATTGATTAATAGTCACTCTGTTTTAGGTGCTCTAACAGCTGGAAGCCTCTACAGGGCCTGATCCTGTGAGTTTTTGAGCATCCTGAATTCTCATTGCTATCAAAAGGAGTTCAGGGGATACAGTATGCATCTGAAGAAGAGAGGTTTTTTACCCACGAAAGCTTTAAGGTGCCACCAGACTCCTTGTTGGGTTTTTTTAGGGGCTACAGTAGTTGATGGGAAGCATTCAGCACCTCTCAGGTTCAAGAACATCAGAGCCTTAGTCTTGGCTTTAGAAGGTGAGGCTGAAATAGTAAAAGTATTATAAATGTGGAATACACGTCCAATAAGGAGTTTCCTAGAGCAGAGCACCTGTAGCTAATGAAAACTAGGAGTTGTAGGAACAAGAACGTGAAGTAAATATGACTTAGTGGCTGCCCATTTTCAAAATAAAAATTGACCAGATCAAATGAGAAATACAAAATGATCCAGCGGCTGCAGAGAGTATACAGAAAACAGAAAATCAGCCAGGCACCTCCAAGCTTAACAGCTCATTAAAACTATAGAGCTGGAAGTGCAGAGTACAGTGTGATTGTGCACAGAAACTATCTGAGTGCCCTCCAAATTGCTAAGCATAATCCGTTGGCACTGAGAAAGGTAAGCACAGAGCCTGACATGTCCTACTCTAGAAAGGCACAAATGGTGCTATAGAAGAGAAGGTGTGAACTTGGCACTCAATACACAAAATGGAATGCAAAGGCCCAATGAAACCACATGATTTTCCTCCCCTCGCCAATCGTGCTGGGTCAGAAGTGAGCATGTAGGGGCTGCAGACTTCCTCACTGTGGCCTAGTGGCTAGAACACTGGATTAGGACTCAGTAGACCTGGATTCTATTCCTGACTTTGCCAATGGCCTGCTGCATGACCTCTCTATACCTCAATTTCCCTGTCTGTAAATGGGGATAATGATATTGACCTCCTTGTAAAGTGCTTTGAGACCTATGGTTGGAAAGCACTCTAGAATAGCTAGACAGTATTATTATTATGTGCCTTCTACCCTTCAGCACAATGGAACAGCACCTGTCCTTCTGCCTATTGGGTGCTATAAACCCTGTAAGGAAGAGATAGGCAGCAGAGTTTCCCCTTTGGAAGTATCTCCGTCTAAAATGTCCCCAAGGGAACACTGGTGTGTCACTTGGACCCAGCTTTCTTTACTGTCCTAAATATCTGACAAAGCTCTCCGGGGCCTGGATTGTGTTTTCCGTACGGCACCTCACACAGTGGGGTCCTGGTACATGACTGGAAGTCTGAGGCACTGCCACAATATATATGTATCTTATTAATATACAAATAAGGCTTAGCACTTCCATGGCACTGTATTCATGTACGTGTCATATGTTCCTAATAAATGTTTTCCTTTGGAAAATCACTAGCCTTTTCCTGCCTGTGAAAAGACAGGTGGCAACGGTCATGTCACTGACACAGGAAATATATTATTTCAGCAGCCCAAAAGTCTGTCCACCCACTTCAGAAGCTAAGCAGAGGGGGAAAAAAATAAAGTTTCCCATCAAGAAGGCTCTGAATGTCATTAGAAAAAGTGCACATTTTACATCAGCCTCTGGAAGGAATTTCCCAAGGAAGGAAGTAATGCTATAAACAAAGCAGTGGAGAGTCAAAGATTTGAATAAATTTCCATACAGAATTATTCTGAATATGATATTTAAGCAAAATATAGAGGCAAAAATATATAACTTTATTTGTCCCATAAAACCTTATTATATTATAATGCCAGATAAGACTGTGGGGGCCATCTGCCAATTCACGACTATTCTCTATCATTCATTCATGCACGAGAATTTTATGTCCAGTTTATGTCTGAACAATTCCAGTGAGTAGCACTATATTGTCTACAAAAACAACAAGGAGTCCGGTGGCACCTTAAAGACTAACAGATTTATTTAGGCATAAGCTTTCGTGGGTAAAAAAATCCCACTTCTTCAGATGCACTTCTCCATGCATCTGAAGAAGTGGATTTTTTTACCCACGAAATCTTATGCCTAAATAAATCTGTTAGTCTTTAAGGTGCCACTGGACTCCTCGTTGTTTTTCTGGATACAGACTAACATGGCTACCCCTCTGATACTATATTGTCTGTCTATACCAGGGGTACGCAACCTATGGCACGTGTGCCGAAGGCGGCACACAAGCTGATTTTCAGTGGCACTCACACTGCCCTTGTCCTGGCTACCGGTCCAGGGGGCTCTGTGTTTTAATTTAATTTTAAATGAAGCTTCTTAAACATTTGATAAACCTTATTTACTTTACATACAACAATAGTTTAGTTATATATTAGAGACTTATAGAAAGAGACCTTCTTAAAACGTTAAAATGTATTACTGGCATGCAAAACCTTATATTAGAGTGAATAAATGAAGACTCGGCACACCACTCCTGAAAGGTTGCCGACCTCTGGTCTATACTATTTAGAATAGAATTATTTATTATTCTATTTAGACTAGAATTTTAGTTACTTCTTGACTGATCATGATATAACCCTATCAATATTAAAAAAAAACAAAAATAAGGAGTACCATACTATTGTCAAGACTGGTAGCTTCGCCTATGATTAACATTGCCTGACGCGTCCCAGTATAAGATCCTGTTTTTTATTTCCTTTAACTTTGCCAAAATTTAACAGTTTGAGCTGAAAACGCCCATGCTGAGTATCAGCCTCAGTCTAAATTTTTTCAGATTTATTTTTTTTTGCCAAAACTGTTCAGCTGTTTCTGAGACAGAGGCCAGGGAAAGCTACATTGTTTTACCCATGTTGAAAAAATTTGGCAACCTTTTCTAGCAACACCACAACTTTCATGCTTTGAAGCAGGGAATTTAAATTTGGCAGGCCCATAACCTGTGTGTCAGAGATGTACCTTTTGTGATCTCTGAAAATCGACTGAAATTTGGCCAAGTTATAAGCCTTCGAAAAAATCACAGGCCACATAAGTTTGGTAAAAGCAGCAAAGAATCCTGTGGCACCTTATAGACTAACAGAGGTTTTGCAGCATGAGCTTTCGTGGGTGAATACCCACTTCTTCGGATGCAAGTAGTGGAAATCTCCAGGGGCAGGTATATGTATGCAAGCAAGAAGCAAGCTAGAGATAACGAGTTTAGTTCAATCAGGGAGGGTGAGGCCCTGTTCTAGCAGTAGAGGTGTGAAAACCAAGGGAGGAGAAACTGGTTCTGTAGTTAGCAAGCCATTCATTTGCTAAAGTTTAACAGCTAAAATCTCTGAAGGGGCCATCCTCACTGAACATGCTCTGGCCCACACATCTCCTAGATATTAAGTAGTGCGCTGGGTGTACCACATGTTGGGGAGCAAAGCAGTATAGACACTCCAGGCACTAAGCCCTTTGAAGTCAAGCCCTTGGCAGGTTCCCATAAACACTCCCAGAATCTGATGACTGGGCCCTGGGTTTGAGTTACAAACAAAAGATGCTAAATGCCACTCACAGAGGTCATAGAGTCATAGACTTTAAGGTCAGAAGGGACCATTATGATCATCTAGTCTGACCTCCTGCATGACGCAGGCCACAGAATCTCACCCACCCACTCCTGTAATAAACCCCTAACCTATGTCGGGTTGGAGGGAGGTTACCAGTGGAGTTCCTCAGGGTTCGGTTTTGGGTCCGATGTTATTCAATCTATTCGTCGCTGACCTCGGAACCGAAAGTAGGAGTGGGCTGATAAAGTTTGCGGATGACACGAAGTTGGGAGGTATTGCCAATTCGGAGAAGGATAGGGATATCCTCCAGGGGGATTTGGATGACCTGGTAAACTGGAGTATTAGTAATAGGATGAAATTTAATAGTGAGAAGTGTAAGGTTATGCATCTAGGGATGACTAATAAGAATTATAGTTATAGGCTGGGGACGCACCTGTTGGAAGTAACGGACGAGGAGAGGGACCTCGGAGTCCTGGTCGATCGCAAGATGACTATGAGTCGGCAATGTGATGTGGCCGTCAAAAAGGCTAATGCGGTCTTGGGTTGCGTTAGGCGAGGTATTTCTAGTAGAGATAAGGAGGTGCTAGTCCCGTTATACAAGGCGCTGGTGAGACCTCATTTGGAGTACTGTGTGCAGTTCTGGTCTCCCATGTTTAAGAAGGATGAACTTAAACTGGAAAGGGTACAGAGAAGGGCCACTAGGATGATTCGAGGAATGGAAAGCCTGTCGTATGAAAGGCGACTTGAGGAGCTCGGATTGTTTTCCTTAACCAAAAGAAGGTTGAGGGGAGATATGATTGCTCTCTTTAAATATATCAGAGGGATCAATATCGGGGAGGGAGAGGAATTATTTCGGCTCAGTGCTAATGTGGATACGAGAACAAATGGATATAAATTGGCAGTTGGGAAGTTTAGGCTTGAAATTAGGCGAAGGTTTCTGACCGTCAGAGGAGTGAAATACTGGAATGGCCTGCCGGGGGACATAGTGGGGGCAAAAGACCTCTCCGGCTTTAAGACTAAGCTTGATAAGTTTATGGAAGGGATGATCTGATAGGATAACTTGATTTACCCAATAGGTCAATAATGTGCCGCCTGGGAGTTAGTACCGATTTTAAATGTTGGGATATTGGGAGTCTTTTCCTAAGTGTCAGGATAGAGAATATTGGCCACATGCTCGGGGTTCAGCTGATCGCCATATTTGGGGTCGGGAAGGAATTTTCCTCCGGGGTAGATTGGCAGAGGCCCTGGAGGTTTTTCGCCTTCCTCCGAGCATGGGGCAGGGGTTGTTTGCTAGAGGATTATCTGCTGCTTGAAGTCACCAAATCAGGATTTGGGGACTTCAACAGCTGAGTCAAGGGTGAGAATTATTTCGGGGTGGGTGGGTCAACTTTTGTGGCCTGCATCATGCAGGAGGTCAGACTAGATGATCATAATGGTCCCTTCTGATCTCAAGTTCTATGATTCTATGAAATCATGGTTTAAAGACTTCAAGGTGCAGAGAATCCTCCAGCAAGTGACCCGTGCCCCACGCTGCAGAGGAAGGAGAAAAACCCCCAGGGCCTCTGCCAATCTGCCCTGGAGGAAAATTCCTTCCCGACCCCAAATATGGCGATCAGCTAAACCCTGAGCATGTGGGCAAGACTCACCAGCCAGACACCCAGGAAAGAATTCTCTGTAGTAACTCAGATCCCACCCCATCTAACATCCCATCACAAGCCATTGGGCATATATACTGTGAATAGTCAAAGATCAATTAATTGCCAAAATTAGGCTATCCCATCATATCACCCCCTCCATAAACTTATCAAGCTTAGTCTTGAAGCCAGATGTGTCTTTTGCCCCCATTGCTCCCCTTGGAAGGCTGTTCCAGAACTTCACTCCTCTGATGGTTAGAAACCTTTGTCTAATTTCAAGTCTAAACTTTCTGATGGCCAATTTATACCCATTTGTTCATGTGTCCACATTGGTACTGAGCTTAAATAATTCCTCTCCCTCCCTGGTGTTTATTCCTCTGATATATTTATAGAAAGCAATCATATCTCCCCTCAGCCTTCTTTTAGTTAGGCTAAACAAGCCAAGCTCTTTGAGTCTCCTTTCATAAGATAGGATTTCCATTCCTCGGATCATCCTACTAGCCCATCTCTGTACCTGTTCCAGTTTGAATTAATCCTTCTTAAACATGGGAGACCAGAAGTGCACACACTATTCCAGATGAGGTCTCACCAGTGCCTTGTATAATGGTACTAACACCTCCTTATCTCTACTGGAAATACCTCGCCTGACGCATCCAAAGACCGCATTAGGTCTTTTCACGGCCATATCACATTGGCAGCTCATAGTCATCCTGTGATCAACCAATACTCCGAGGTCCTGTTACTTCCAAGTGATGAGCCCCCACTTATAACAAAAATTCTTGTTATTAATCCCTAAATGCATGACCTTGCACTTTTCACTATTAAATTTCATCCTATTACTATTACTCCAGTTTAAAAAGTCATCCAGATCTTTCTGTATGATATCCCAGTCCTTCTCTGTATTGGCAATACCTCCCAGCTTTGTATCATCCACAAACTTTATTAGCATACTCCCACTTTTTTGTGCCAAGGTCAGTAATAAAAAGATTAAGTAAGCTTGGTCCCAAAACCGATCCCTGAGGAACTCCACTAGTAACTTCCCTCCAGCCTGTCAGTTCACCTTTCAGTATGACCCGTTGTAGTCTCCCCTTTAACAAGTTCTTTATCCACCTTTCAATTTTCATATTGATCCCCATCTTCTCCAATTTAACTAATAATTCCCCCATGTGGAACCGTATCAAATGCCATACTGAAATTCAGGTAAATTAGATCCACTGCATTTACTTTGTCTAAAAAATTTCTTACCTTCTCAAAGAAGGAGATCAGGTTGGTTTGGCACGATCTACCTTTTGTAAAACCATGTTGTATTTTGTCCCAATTACCATTGACCTCAATGTCCTTAACTACTTTCTCCTTCAAATTTTTTTCTAAGACCTTGCATACTACAGATGTCAAACTAACAGGCCTGTAGTTACCCGAATCACTTTTTTTCCCTTTCTTAAATAGGGGCAGGGCAATATAAGGCTATGAAAGTGAGGCTTCTCTGGCCTAGTGCCAGCGATACTCAGTCCAGCCCATCCTTCTACTGGAGGCATCACAGAGATTCCCACATCCAGAGTCCAGCCTTGTGGTCCAATATCTGTAGCCTCATTCAGGCCCATCCACAAAGCCCCTCTGTATGCAGGCCACTCCCAGCCATCCACTAGCCATGTCCCTTTTGCTAACAACGGGCTGATATTGAGTTTGGCTCCCAACCCTTCAATCCCAGATCTCTGACCTTCTCTCTGCATCCAGCTCCCAGGTTGTTGTCTCCAGCATGCTGCTGCTCCTGCTCATCTTTAGCTCCCTCCTGAGCCAGCTTCCATTTCCCTTTGCTATGCTAGAGGGATGATTCAGCCCTTTGCTAGCTGGATGGTGCCCTGACAGGCAGCATGATTACAGTATAGCCAATGGCAAGAGTTCAAAAAGCACGTCAGGCGCCAAAGCTATTTACTCCTGAAAATCACATATTGGCTTCGTTTTTCACAGCGGCAAGTTTCTTTGTCACAAAGGCTTGCCCCCTTTCAAAATGGTCACCACCTCCCATTGGTCTTAATGGAACTGAAGTCACAACTACCCCCAGGGAAGATGGTGGCCTCCTGTTCTTTGAGGAGATACTCACACACTGTGAGCAGGAAG
Source organism: Platysternon megacephalum (assembly GCA_003942145.1). Lineage (NCBI taxonomy): Eukaryota > Metazoa > Chordata > Testudines > Platysternidae > Platysternon > Platysternon megacephalum. The sequence goes on along the minus strand of QXTE01000211.1, from coordinate 932,835 downwards.
CCTTCTCAAAATGGCCACTGACTGAGTTCTAGTCTGGCTTCAGTCCCATCCAGGGAGGCAGAGGTTTTGAAAGAGGGCATTTCTTCATGGCATTCTCAGACATGTTCAGTCTCTGCTGAAGGAGAACTTTTCAGTTGTGAAGAAGAATGCAGGAGGAAATGATCAATGATCCTAAATAAATATGTAGCCTGTGCACAAAGATTTCAGTGGTTTTTGAACTATACTGTAAGTTTGAAGTGTCTGTGTTATTCTGTTACTTAGATTATTAGGGGTAAAGTAAAAACGCTGACATTGGGTGCTAAATTTCTTAAAGGACCCATTTTTAATTAATTTTAATTCCTAAACTAATTAACAGATTTGCTAGTAAATTCTCAGGAAATTCATTCTGTCCTCAAAGAATGCTCTAATTTTGGGGAAGATACACTATAATTTTCCTACATAAAGAAGTTGAATCTGCGCTTTAAATGCAAAACTCAACTCAACCTTAACTATGGTATCACTATTGATGCCTCCATAATATATAACTGCTAAGTCTCAATGCTTTTGCACTAAAGTATCTGAGTATATATGTGAGCACCATATATGCTTTGCTATGCATTGAAGTACTGTGTATCTTACTCTGTATCTTCGTGCTCAAATAACTTCTTTGGTTGTTTTTTTTTTTGTGTGTGGAAATTTTCCAGTCTTTCACTGAAATTTGGTGGGGATTTTGCTTTGTTTTCACTTCTTTGTTGAAAAAAAAAATATTGGAAAATCTCAAAGGGAATGAAGTTGTTACTGAAAATGTTTGTTTCCAAAGAAGCCATTTTACTCCCCCTCCCCCCTGAATGGAATGAAAAATTTCAACAACCTCTCTCATTCGCTGTCTATTTGTGAAATGTGCTGTTACAGAAGCATCTGTATTTCTTTCTTTCTTTCTGTTTTTTTTTCTTTTCTTTCCTTTTTTCCCTTTGCAATTAGATGGCTTAATTTATTTATCTGATGGTGAGAAAATGTCAATAGGATTCCTAAAAACAAACTCAAAGCTGCTAAAAAGTCAACATCCCTAGCCTAAAGGTCTTATCCAGCAAACTCTGACTCGCCTTAGCAGTCTCACTGACTTCAAAAAGACTTCATCTTCTATTAGCTGTAAGGTGGGCTCATGTTTCTTCAGAAAATATGGAATTCACTCAATTCAAAATGTTGGTCCAAATCAATTCCGGGTGTAATGCCACTGATATGAAGTCAATGGAGTTATGCCAGGGGTAAATATGGACCCACTGGGTTTGCTTTATGAGAACTTGGGAGTTACTCATAAAGGATTAGATTGTATTCAAGCTACAATGGATTTAAAAAAAAACCCAAACTGAATGTTTTTGATGGAGAGCACCAAATGATGAGAGGAAAATTGAGGCCAGAGTCTATCTCCAGCAATGCCACCACTCTGCCCTCTCAGCTGTAAGTAATAAGTAAGGCATATAATTTCCTAGTCTGTATGTGAGGTTAAAACATGTTTGAGTCCCATAGCCATTATAAATCTGTTTATATAGCTCTCTGTTCTAAAATCAGGAAGTGTGTTAGCTAAAATAAAGACATGCCATAGAGATACATCCCTTTTGAACAGGGCCATATGTCCTCTTTGTCTTTGGGAAAAGGGATGAAAAGTGGTGGGATCCAAGCTTGGGTGGTAGGGACTATGGGAGGTGAGTAGAATCATTCTTCTCCATCTCTTCTCCTGACCCCCCGTCCTCCTCCACTCTGCAATTCAAGAAGAAAGGAGTACAGCAGGAGGGATGGACCCTCTTTGGGGTATAATCGCACTCCCAGGGGACTTTAGCCAGTCCTGCCTGTGACAGGTTGGATCACAGAAACCGCCTTGGGGCTGCCAACCGATGTGCCAAGACTACTTCTACCCCTGCTTTTCCTGACAGCTTGGGACTCCAGCACCCTGTCTTGTTGAGCCAGACACGCCAGTCTGCTCCAACACAGACCCAGGGTCTGAACCACCTGCCCCAAAGCTGCAGACTCAACTGAAAGCAACTTAAGAAGTGTTCCTGTCTTTAACACTCAGATGCCAAACTCCCAATGGGGTCCAAGCCCCAAATAAATCTGATTTACCCTGTACAAAGCTTATACAGGGTAAACTCATAAATTGTTTGACCTCTATAATACCGATAGAGAGGTATGCACAGCTGTTTGCCCCCCCCCCCCCATGGGTATTAATACATACTCTGGGTTAATTAATAAGTAAAAAGTGATTTTATTAAATACAGAAAGTAGGATTTAAGTGGCTCCAAGTAGTGACAGACAGAACAAAGTGAATTACCAAGTAACATAAAATAAAACATGCAAGTCTAAGCCTAGTACAGTAATAAAACTGAATACAGATAAAATCTCACCCTCAGAGATGTTTCAATAAGTTTCTTTCACTGACTAGACGCCTTCCTAGTGTGGGCACAAACCTTTCCCCTGGTACAGCCCTTGTTCCAGCTCAGGTGGTAGCTAGGGGATTCTTCATGATGGCCGCCCCCTTTGTTCTGTTCCACCCACTTATATATCTTTTGCATAAGGCAGGAATCCTTTGTCCCTCTCTGGGTTCCCCCCCTCCTTCTAAATGGAAAAGCACCAGGTTAAAGATGGATTCCAGTTCAGGTGACATGATCACATGTCACTGTAAGACTCCAAGCCTTCATTCCTCCCAGCCTGACCCACAGGAAGGACGGCCTGCAAACAGAGCCATCCAGTCAATTGTCCTGGTTGATGGGAGCCATCAAGATTGCAAACCACCATTAATGGCCCACACTTTGCATAATTACAATAGGCCCTCAGAGTTATATTTCATATTTCTAGTTTCAGATACAAGAGTGGTACATTTATACAAATAGGATGACCATGCTCAGTAGATTATAAGATTTGTAATGATACCTTACAAGAGACCTTTTGCATGAAGCATATTTTAGTTTCATTATATTCACACTCATCAGCATTCTTTCATAAAATCATATAGAGTGCAACATCACACTGGTATTGATTAATTACTTCTTTTCTCTTTGCCATGAGACTGGAATTCCCTCCAAATAGAGTACAGGTCTCTCGCATCTTACGTGGGGGTTACGTTCCGCGGTCAGCGCGTAAAGTGAAAACCCTGTATAGCCAAAATCCCATTGACTTCAATGGCGGGTGGAATCGCCCGCACTACAGACACAGTACATAAATTGCTTTTTTTCTCTTTTTTTTTTGGTGGTTTTGCCGACCACACAAAGCCGAAATCGCGCATGTTAAATGCGCGTAAGATGCGAGAGACCTGTAGTAGAGACTTTCTGACTGAGAAGCCACTGAGCAGTCAAAGGAGGACAGGGATCCAGAATGAAAGTACAGAGCCCACACCACTGGGGTTAGCATTTATAAACTGCTCTGCCTTGTGCTCAGAATGGTTGAGTTGTAAGACATCAGGATCACGTCCACTTGTGGAGTAACTTGCAAACACCAGAGCCTTTACCTTTGGGTGATAACCATCTGGAGGAGCTGAGGCCAGGAGAGGATGCAGTTTTGCTGGGAATGCCTGAGACAGGGGCATCTACAGAATTGCTGGACAAGGAGACTGGAGTAAGTCGGTCTCTGACCCCAAAGGCAGCCCCAGCTGCCACAGAGAGATTATTAAGAGGGGAATGATGTAGTAAAGTGGTCAGGACAGGGTTAACTAGGTTAACCAGTGTAGGAAACTTGGGGCATATTTGAGTTTGGGCCTGGATAACTTAATCTAGTCAAATATTGTATTACATTTAGGATTAATAAGGAAAGCTAAAACAGCTTTGATTTTAGATACAAAGGGCACTGGAGCAGGCTATGCACTCATCCTGGGGTTTGCCTCCTTTCAGAGCCTCTTTTCCCTGGTCATGTTGGAATTTCTAATTGGACAAGTGTGGTCCCTGAGGCAGAGCAAGGGGACCCTGAACCCTACAAAAGCTGCAATAAGAAAGGAGAGTCTCTATTGCACTAACCACAACACATGGCAGTGGTATCCTGCTCTTGGCCCTGGACCAGCCATCCAGAAAAGGAGAAGTGAAAGACTGACCATCACCTCAGCCAAGCCTGAAGTGTACAACTGAGAGAGAAAAGAGACCGACCATCTCCCTGCATGTGACATGAGCTCCAGTTATTTGCAATATCAGAACTAGTTGTCAGCTAAGACTAATCACCTGGGTTAGAGAGTCTAAAGCTATGTCTATGCTACAGACCTTACAGTGGCACAGCACAGCTGTACTGCTGCAGCTGCGCCACTGTAAGATCTCCCGTGTAGCCACCATGTGCCGACAGGAGAGAACGCTCCCGTTGACATGTGCCTGAGTGGGACCGGGAGATGCCAGAGGTAAGTGTCCCCCGGCAGGAGCCCTCACCCCAACCTCCAGCCCTGAGCCCCCTCCTGGAGCCAGCACCCCATACTCCCAACACTCTGCCACAGCCTGGAGCCCCCTCCTGCACCCATACTCCCTCCCAGAGCCCACACCCCATACCTCCACCTGCACCCCAACACTCTTCCCCAGCCCGGAGCCCCCTCCTGCACCCAATTCCTGCACCCGGAGTCCCCTCCCATACTGCGAACCCCTCGGCCCCAGCCCAGAGCCCGCACCCCCTCCCGAATCCCAACCCCCTACCCCAGCCTGATGAAAGTGAGTGAGGGTGGGGGAGCGTGAGCGACAGAGAGGGCGGGGGATGGATTGAGCGGGGCGGGGCCTTGGGGAAGGGGCGGGATAGATTCTGGGTTGCTCTTAAATTCAAAAAGTGATCTTGGGCACAAAAAGGATGGAAACCACTGCAGTAGAGGCTCATGCACGAGGCTCCTGAGATCCCAGGTTTGATCCCGCCCACTGATGACCGGGGTCTGTCAGTGTTACAAATGTGCGTTTATCCGGGATTTCAACTGGGAAGTCTCTGAAGCTCAGGATGTGCTTCCTCAGATAGGGGAAGTATGTAACCCACACACCTCCTGGGTGTAGTGTTCTGGCCCATCTCGTGGCACCAAGACCACTTAGAGAGAGATTAAAGAGTGCCGCTGTAACACTTCGGTGTGGAAGTTCACTACAGTGATGGGAGGCATTCTGCCATCACTGTAGTTAATCCACTGCCCCGAAAGGAGGCAGCTAGGTAAACAGAAGAACATAAGAAAAGCCGTACCGGGTCAGACCAAAGGTCCATCTAGCCCAGTATCTGTCTATCGACAGTGGCCAATGCCAGGTGCCCCAGAGGGAGTGAACCTAACAGGCAATGATCAAGTGATCTCTCTCCTGCCATCCATCTCCATCCTCTGACGAACAGAGGCTAGGGACACCATTCTTACCCATCCTGGCTAATAGCCNACAGAAGAAGTCTTCCATTGACCTAAATCTGACTACATCGAGGGTTAAATCGGCATATCCACATCTCTCAGGGGTATGGATTTTTCACACCCCCAATACAAGTAGCTTTGCTGATGTAAGTTCCCTCTCTCAAAACTTTACCGTGAGAATACTATCTATTTAGAGGTCCAGATAAATACATTGAATAGCTCCTTGATCTCTATTGTAATTATTAGATTAAATTCCTATTACCACTACAGCAGAGTATTATGGGATGGTACCATGCACCAACCCTACTTCAGTGTCTTGTTAGTCACTGGGAGTTCCCTCCACACTAATCCATTGTTATGCAGTTAAAGCAGCAAATTCCCAGCCTGCAGTCCTGTGAGCAGACATATTTTTGTTTCACTGAGAAGTCCCTTCACAGCAGTGTTGTGTTGTGTTGTGGAGGTTTTTTCCCTTGGTTCTTGTTCTCTGATGCCTGGGGTTGAATAATGGTTTGCAGACCATTTGTCTCCCCACTGGTGGTCTGGCTTCAGAAGGAGTGCTATTAAGTATCTGGAGAAAGAGTTGAAGTTTCATTAGGCTGGCAGTTGATCACTTCACACTCAGCGCAAGGATCAGAACAGGGGTAGCTTTTCCTTGGGCTGTGTCTGAAAAGTCGGAGCAGCATTACAGCAGCTGATTACATTGTGTAGGCAGCCCATCTGGTTTCATGGGCACTTGGAAGATGTCTTCCAGGGAGTGTCCATTACTAACAGGAAGTCACAGGTTGTTAATTCTTTGTAACCTTTATGTTTTTATTTTATTTAAATTTCACAGTCTTCAGGAAAAGAGCCTGCCTTTTCCTCTGTGTTTGGAAAGAGCCTAGCACATTGTGGATGTTACTGCAGAATAAATAACGGTATCCAAGGATATTCACATGTGTATCCATCTGCCTAGCATCTTCACATCTGGGCAAGCTGTATCTGTTGTGGATCAGCTATCCTGCCTAAGGCAATGTGGGTGGAGCTGACGTCTGTGGGGAGTAGCAACTTCATGCGGCTGGCATCATGGTTGTCGGAGGCGTGGGGACAGCTAGTGCTAAGCAACAAGAATTAGATTAACTCCACACAACAGGGGTCTGTCATGCACATTCCTTGCTGAGCACAATGCACATTTGTGGTGCTGTATTATTAACAGGGCTGGTTGAAAAATGAACATTTACAACTATTTGTTCCTGACCAGCTCTAATAATTAATAATAAGGCTTTATAAGAGGCCTCACTTGGGAAGAGGAATACCTAAACATGAAAAAATAACCTGTCATTCCAATCTATAAACTGAAAATGTTTTGCATCTGAATAGAGTTCATATTATTTGTACTACATAGCACCTAGAAACCCCAATCATGGATGAGGGTTCAGTTGTACTAGTTGTACTCATGCTCTCAAACCCTGATTGCTGGGGGCATGAGCAAACAGGAGGAGCTGGCCTTGCCACGCTGCCAGCTCTCCTAGGATTGGAGATGGAACTGCATGGGCTGGTAGAGAAGGCATATGCTGCTGCTGGGACACAGCAGGCCAAGAGCAGAGCTCCAGTCTGGAAGATCCTCCTGAACATTTGACCCCTGCAAGCATGTACGGCTCTGTACTCTACATGAGGTGTGGTCAGAGCCCAAAGGGAATGAGGCAGCTCAGCGGTGACTGAGGGACTGATGCTGGTGGGCACTGGAGCTCTGTGTTGGCTGATAAAGGTGAAATGCTGATGAAGCCAAGTGTTATTAATATAGCTATTGTACAAGTGAACTCCTGTCTCGCCAAAGGCTGTAGGTTTCTCAACTCCGACACGTGGAGTGGGAGGTAGGAACTGACTAGAATCATAGAAGATTAGGGTTGGAAGGGACCTCAGGAGGTCATCTAGTCCAATCCCCTGCTCAAAGCAGGACCAACACTAACTAAATCATCCCAGCCAGGGCTTGGTCAAGCCGGGCCTTAAAAACCTCTAAGGAAGGAGATTCCACCACCTCCCTAGAGAACCCATTCCAGTGCTTCACCACCCTCCTAGTGAAATAGCAGCAAGGGGACCCCCACAACAGAAATAGCTACACTTCTCCCTCCCCCACCCCAGAAAAAAACCATATCCTTTCATAGTGAATTACTTTAATTTAAGATGAAGGAGAAAGTGTGTGTGTGTGGGGGGGGGGGAGGGGGGGGGGCGGAAACAACCAAGAACGAACCAAAATAAAATATCCACAAGAGAGCACAGTGCATGTACCTTCTTGGTATCAGGCTGCAGGTGAACTCCACACCAAACGGCAGCTTTCTCCAGCACATACTTCGATAAACCAATGGGAAAGTGATATTTATTGATGGTCTGAAATGATACTGTCTAAACTTTTTATTTTAAATCTTCGTGCTGTTTCTGTCTTTCTTTGCTCTATTTTTGTAAGTGAATTTTGTATAGTTCATTAAGGTATTCTGGGATGGTTTAGAGGAAATGTTGTATCTGGAGCTATTTCATACAGAAAAACCAGGGTTGTTAAATTCTAAGTACATTATTTGATGTATTATGGATATTATGGAGGGAATGGTTTGATAGGATAACTTGATTTACACAATAGGTCAATAATGTGCCACCACTGGTAGTTAGTACCGATGGTAAATGTTGGGATATTGAAAGTCTTTGTCCTGAGTGTCTGGATGGAGAATCTTGCCCACATGCTCGGGGTTCAGCTGATCGCCATATTTGGGGTCGGGAAGGAATTTTCCTCCAGGGTAGATTGGCAGAGGCCCTGGAGGTTTTTCGCCTTCCTCCGCAGCATGGGGCAGGGGTCGCTTGCTAGAGGATTATCTGCTGCTTGAAGTCGTTAAATCAAGATTTGGGGACTTCAACAGCTGAGTCAAGGGTGAGAGTTATTTCAGGAGTGGGTGGGTCAACTCTTGTGGCCTGCATCATGCAGGAGGTCAGACTAGATGATCATAATGGTCCCTTCTGATCTTAAGTTCTATGATTCTATGATTCTATTTGACCATTTCAACTGGGGAAGTAAATGTAAACGGCCAGTGCTGTATTTGGAACAAAAGCAATTAATAGTCTGTAGGCAAAACCGGCATTTGCAAGGCCCACAAAAACCATATTTGGGGGGAATTTAAAATGGAAAAGGTGAAGCTTAATTTTATTTTTAAAATGTAAACAATTTTCAAAAGAATTCAGGGCCACAATTGGGTCCAGATTGTAAAAAGAGCTAGAGTCCCTTTTAGGCATCTCACTAAGAACCTAGCATGCAGAAATGCTTAGCACCCAGTAACTCCCACTGTGACACCTTTGGCCAGACTATCCAGAAAGTTCAGCACCCAATATGCTGCTGAGCGCTTGAAAAATTGGCCCAGAGAAACGTTTTGGTTTTTCCATGTAAAGTTAGCCTTAAAAATATAAACAGATGCAAAATCGATCAATGTGTCTATGTCTATACGTGGAGCTGGAGAGGGTGAATTCCAGCTCGACGAGCCATACCCTGACTGAACTAGCACACTAAGGGTACGTATACACAGGAATAAAAGACCCACAGCATAGACATGGCTGGCCCAGGTCAGCTGACTTGGGTTTGCAGGGCTCAGGCTGCAGGGCTAAAAATTGCTTTGGAGACATTTGAACTCAGCTCCAACCTGAGCCCAAATGTCTACACAGCACTTGTTCAGCCCCAGAGACCAAGCCCTGTAAGCCAGAGACAGCTGACCTGGGCCAGCTGCAGGTTTTTTATCCTTCTGTAGACGTATCCTAAAAGTACAAATGCCAGCTTGAGTGGCACAGATACTTAGAGCTGTGAACTGATCTAGGGTCTTCCTCAAAAATTCAAGGGATCCATGGCTATGGTTTCTCTGGACCCCAGAGGCTATAAACGGAGAGTGAATAACCTCTGGTCTTGAGGCAAACTCAGTGTCAAGTTCTCAAACCTAGAATATGTCTCCACTTTGAGCTTTCCTGTTTCCAGTTTTAAAACAACTTTTCATGTATAAATTTAAGGGGGGGAGGGGAGAGATAGCTCAGTGGTTTCAGCATTGGCCTGCTAAACCCAGCATTGTAAGTTTCATCCTTGAGGGGGCAACTTAGGGATCTGGGGCAAAAATCTGTCTGGGGATTGGTCCTGCTTTGAGCAGGGGGTTAGACTAGATGACCTCCTGAGGTCCCTTCCAACCCTGATATTCTATGAAAACAAAACACAATTGAAATCAAAACGAAAAATTTCAGAATGCTTGAAACAAAATGTTTCAGTTGGCCTGAATTGAATTGTTTTCTGATTTTTGGCTTGTGATGATTTTTGAGATTCTAACTTTTCATGCTATTTCAGGACAGCAGTAAATGTCTCAATCTCAGAATTTTTCACAGGACAGGAACACTTTCCCACATGGCTCTAGTGCTTAGCAGCTCTGAAAATCAGGCCAATTTTATTTAGCTTCCAAAACATGAATTTTAATGAATTAAACTGAACCCACTTCCCCCTCCCACTTATGCAAAGCCACTGCATGCCAAATGGGTACAAGTTATACCGATTTGCAACCGGACAAGAATGTTATCCCACCCTTTATCCCACCCCTTTTGTCCTGCAATCTTTCACAGGAGCTGTGCCACATCTGAATTTACTGCTTAAATTGGTGACAGTGAAAATAATCAGCTGCAGACCATCTAGTGTCTGAAGCATATGCTAAGTGAACCAACAGTATCACTGTATACTCCAAAGTAGCAGAGCTAGAGAATGTGATGGTTCAGCAGTGGAATAGCATCTAAAAGACCTTCAGGCCAAAGAGAGGTAAAACACCACCCACCAGCATGTGCTTTATCAATTTGGGGGGTTATCGACATGTTGGAGGTCTTACTGTTTCACAGCTGCACTATGCTGCTAAGCCTGAAGAAGACTTTTGCTTTGGTTTTAGCTTTTGCAAACTTAATTTAGAAGAGCTTTTGTGCAGCTTTTGATCTGACTTAAAGCCTGATTATACCAAGTTATTCACATGAATTTCCTACTCAGTTTGTTCCAGAGAAAAAAAAAGTGTATTGTTTTTGCACACACATGTACCCACACACCCCCTGAACCTGCCTGACCCATGTGTGTGAAAAAACAGATATACATGTGCCACTTTGTACACCACCCATGCCGGTGGGGAGAAAAAGGTTCTTACAGGTCTGTCTCAACTTACGCACATTTAACATGCGCGATTTCGGCTTTACGCGGTCGGCAAAAAACAAAAAAAAAAGAGAAAAATAGCAATTTATGTACTGTTCCTGTAGTGCGGGCGATTCCGCTCGCCATTACACTCAATGGGATTTTGACTATACGCAGTTTTCGCTTTACGCGCTAACCGCGGAACGTAACCCCAGCGTAAGATGAGACAGACCTGTATTTTGAAAGTTTGGGATTATCCATAGTATATTCATCCTCAAGTGGCTGTATACTCCAAAGCAGCAGAGCTAGAGAATGTGGCTGTATTAGCACTTAAAACACTACAGAGACAATGTGGGTGAGGCAATATTTTTTATTGGAGCAGTTTCTCTTGGTGAGAGAGACAAGCTTTCGAGAGATACCCTTTGAGGATTTGGGTCTAGCTGCCCGGGTTCAGAAGAAATATCCAACTTGTACATTGTTCATTCTAGGATATTTTTTAACCTTGCTTGGAGCAGCTGTTATTGCTCACTGCCAAGATATTAGATAGATGGACGGTTTGATCCGGTATGGCAAGTTCTATCTCTCTAACAGCCTTAAAGATATCTGGTAAAGCGGTTCATTCAGTATATTACCATTTATTTGTTGAGAACCAACAATATGCTCAGTGCTTTAAGAGAAACAAAATGAAGATAGTATCTCTCTGCAGAGTAAAGTAGGTTCTATCCCTTTCCCCTATCTTGTCTATTTAGACAGTAAGTTCTTCAGGGATTGTCTCTAAGGCCTAGTCTACACTACAGCGTTAGGTTGACGTACATAAGAACGGCCATACTGGGTCAGACCAAAGGTCCATCCAGCCCAGTATCCTTTCTACCGACAGTGGCCAATGCCAGGTGCCCCAGAGGGAGTGAACCTAACAGGTAATGATTAAGTGACTCTCTCCACACTCTGACAAACAGAGACTAGGGACACCATTCCTTACCCATCCTGGCTAATAGCCATTAACCTCCATGAATTTATCTAGTTCTCTTTTAAACCCTGCCATACTGTGGGGCCATGCGGGTACAGCAGCTTATGTCGACCTAATTATGTCAGTGTACACATTACAGCCTTGTTCCCGCTGATGTAAGTGCCCTACTACAGGCTGCTGCCCTGTCTCCGCTCTAAGCCGGGTTGCCACCCAGGCTCCCAGCTCAAGCTACCGCCTGGAATCCCAACTCCCTGCTCTCAGCCAGGCTCCTGGCTCCTCCACTCCTCACTGGAAGCATGGCTGCACCCGGCTGGGAGTGCTACACCCTGAGTTCGATCGGCTGCCCCATTCCTGGCAAGGAACAGGGAGCTGAGGGGGATGGGCAGCCCGGCTCCCAGCAGGGAGCCAAGAAGCCCAGTTCATCATCCTCATTCCCGAAAGGGAGCCAGGCTACTGGCGGGGAGCTGTGCGCAGAGCTGAAAGCCCTGGCTCCCCCCCCCCCACACACACACACACTGCCCCTCTTAAGTTGGTGAAAGTACTTCCAGAGAGGACACGCACCACTGACAGAAGAAGGGCAGAGTTGACATGAAGCACTGCACTTACTGTGGTGGCTGTAAGTCGACCCAACATGGGTCAACTTAAGTTTATATTGTAGATATGCCATTATACTGTATGTACAGTGCCTACTTCAATGGGGGTCCCATTCCCTTCTGGCCCCTAGGCACTACTCCAATAAGCAGGATGAATAATTGTTATTGATGGTAATATAGTACTTAGGCTTGTTTATTTGTCTGAAATAGAATTTTGGGTTTTGTTTGCCCGTTCGAATTTTGAGGTTTTTAAAATACAATTGTTTGTGTCTTATATTTTTATTGACCTATGTGAACAAGGAACAAAGACACCGTGTGTTGCTTCTGCCTACAGCCAGATGATGGTTTTGGTACAATAAAGAGAGATAAGGAATAGAGTTAAAATGTTACTGGATATGGTGGGAGTTTAATATACAAATGTACAACTGAAGGACAGTTCTACCTCAACTTCTTTCTCAAGACGAGGTCAAGTAACCAGCCGAGGGAGTGAAAGGGATTGGGGGAGCGGAGGTGTATAAAAAAACACTAAAAGCTAACGAAAAGATGACCCTGGCCGGAACACAACCTCACTCCCTACCCGTCCCATGCTGACCAAAAGAGGTGGTACCAAAGGCCCCAGACTGAAGACCCTCCAAAATGGAATATGACCATAAATTGTAAGGGGTGGTGCCACGGGCGAGTACTACAGGTATAATTAAGCCTACTAAGAAGGAAAAGGGAGGAAGGAAGCTCTACTGGTGTAAAGAGCTGTGGTTATGGTTGCTTGTTGACCCTAATAAACATTGCATTGCCAGCACTTTGGATTCTGACCTTCTGTTTTCTGTCTGTGGGACAAGAACCACGGGAAGGTGGGGGAGCCCTAACAATAATCAGTAGTAAAAGACAGACACAGAAAGGTCAGGATACACTGGGAAGCTCATAAGAGAGAATAACTTGTAGATTCTACTACTACTATTATTTATTATTCCAGCTAAAGTGGAATAGACTAGCATTCACTTAATCCCGAATGACTGGTCTACTGTTGTTGTTGCTTGTTGTTTTTGTCTTGTTTTTATTTTATTTTTACTTCCAGAGAGTCATAAGAATAGCCACACAAGGTCAGACTAATGGTCTATCTGGCCCAGTATCCTGTCTTTTGACAGTGGCCAGTGCCAGGTGCTTCAGAGGGAATGAACAGAACAGGACAATTTCAAGTGATCCATCCTCTGTTGTCCAGTCCCAGCTTCTGGCAATTGGAGATTTAGGGACAGCTGGAGCATGGGGTTGTACCCCAATCTTCTTGGCTAATAGCCATTGATGGACCTGTCCTCCATGAATTTAGCTAATTCTTTTTTTTAATCTAGTTATACTTTTGGCCTTCACATCATCCCAAAACAATGAGTTCTACAGGTTGACTGTGGATTGTGTGATGAAGTCTGTCCTTTTGTTTATTTTAAAACTGTTGCCTATTAATTTAATCAGTTCTCGTGTTATAAGAAGCAGTAAATCAAACCACCCTATTCACATTCTCCACACCATTCATGATATCATATCCCCACTTAGTCACCTCTTTTCTAAACTGTCTTTTTAATTTCTCCTCGGACACCAGCCTGTAATTGCCAGTATCGCCTCTGGAGTCTTTTTTAAAAATTGGTGTTGCATTAGCTACCCTTGAGTTACCTGGAGCATAGGCTGATCTAAGCAATAGGTTACATTTAGTAGTCCTGCAATGTCATATTTGAGTTCCTTTGGAACTCTTGGTTGAATACCATCTGGTCATAGTGACTTATTACTGTTTAATTTATTTCAGAACTTCCTCAATTGACACTTCAGTCCGGGACAGTTCCTCAGATTTGTCACCTAAAAAGAATGGCTTGGGTGAGGGGGATCTCCCCCACATCCTCCACAGTGAAGACAGATGCAAAGAATTCATTATGTTTCCCTGCATTGGCCTTGTCTTCCTTGAGTGCTCCTTTAGCAGTTTGATTGTTCAGTGGCCCCACTGACTTTTTGGCAGGCTTCCTGCTTCTTATGTGCTTAAATATATATATATATAATTGGTGTTAGTTTTGTGTCTTTAGTTAGTTGCTCTTCAAATTCTTTCTTGGTCTGCCTCATTATACTTTTACACTTGACTTGCTAGGATTTATGTTTCTAATTTCCTCTCTAGGATTTGACTTCAAATTTGTAAAGGATGCCTTTTTGCCTCTTACCACCTCTTTTACTCATTTTTCTTGGCCATGTTTAGGCATTCTCTTTAGCTCTGTTGGTCCTCTATTTTGTTTATTTTTTTTAGGCATACATTTAGGAGAGCCTCTATTAGGGTGCTTGTAAATAATCTCCATGTAGTTTGCAAGCATTTCTCCCTCATGATTTAATTTCCATTTAACTAGATTCCTCGTTTTTGTGTAGTTTCCCTTTTTGAAGTAAATGCTTCTGTGATGGATTTTCTATGGCATTTCCCCCCCTACAAGGATGTTAAATTAAATTACATTATAATTGCTATTACTGAGTGGGTCAGCTATATTCAGCTCTTGGACCAGATCCTGTGCTCCACTTAGGACTAAATCAAGAATTACCTCTCCCCTTTTCGGTTCTAGGACAAGCTGCTCCAAGAAGCAGTTAGGAATGGTGTGTATAAAATTGTATTTCTGCATCCCTTCCTGAGGAGACATATACACAGCCAATATGAGGATAACTGAAATCCCCATTATTATGGCTTTTCTCTCTAATCTCCCTGGGCATTTCACAATCATCATCACCATCCTGCTCAGATGGTTGGTAGTATATCCCTACTGCTGTACTCTTGTACCGTACCGCCGTACTCTATGTTCAAGCATGGAATTTCTATTCAGAGAGATTCTATGGTACAGTTTGATTCATTTAAGATTTTTACTTTGACTGTATGCTTTCTTTCATATATCATGCCACTTCCCTACAAGCACAAGCTACTCTGTCATTCCTATATATTTTGTACCCAGTGTCCCATTGATTATCCTCATTCCACCAAGTTTCCACAATGATTGTTATATCAGTATCTTCATTTAATGCCAGGCACTCTACTTCACTCCTCTTGAGTGTTTAGATGTCTAGCATTTGTATATAAGCACTTGTACATTGTGTCAATATTCAGTTGCTCGCCTTCATGTTTTATATTTAAATTGGGGCTCTTTTACATTTGACTGTTCATTACTAGCCCCTACCTGTATGTTACCAACTTATTTCCTATCTTCTTTATTAGGAAATAGAGATCCCTCTTTAATAAATTGATCCCTAAGGGACATCTCTGCTCAAACCATGTACTCCTCTGCACCTGTCATCTATGTTGTTATTTTATTTATTAAATCCTGGTGTTGTCCATAGTTGCTGGGTGCTTTCCAAACGTAGACAACTTGATACCTGCCCTGAGGAGCTCACAGTCATGGGTGGTGGGTATCAAAGGCCAGTGCAGGCTAACCTCCCCCAGCCCCTGGCTGTGCCCCACCCATGTTCCACCCCCAGACCCTGTCTCCCTCCCACTTTCCCCTGAAGCTGCAGAGGCTCAGCTCCAGCCTGTGGTCTGGAGCTTGGGCCCGCCGGCATCCAGGGGCTGGGGTGGCTTCTGGTGGTGCTCATGCCAGTGGCCCGGGCGGGGCTCAGGCCAGTGACCCAGGGCAGGGCTTTGGCCAGCAGTTCAGGCTGGCAGCCCAGCGCTGGGGCTCGAGCAGGCTGGCGGCTCGGGGCTCCTCCGACCATGGGAGGGGACTCCTCAGGCTGTGAGGGGGGAGCGTGACTTGGGGCTCGGGTGTAAGGGGCGGGGCTGGCAGGCTAACCAGCCTCCCTGAAGCAGGAGTTCACCTGCAACCCATGCCCACAATCTCTAGGGCCCAGTTCTGCAAAGACTTCTATGGTCCAGTGACTTCAATGAGACTACTCTGTTGTGTAAGTCTCAGCAGGATTTGTGTGTCAAATAGACAAGTAAACAGACAGCAGGGGAACGGGGGGGCGGGGGGGGAGGGGCAACAAATAAACAGTTGTATTAACAAACAAATACAAATAGGACAATAAACTTGTATCCAATTTATTCCTAAAGCATAACAATGTCCTATAGGCATTATGGCAGAGATTAGTCTTCAGGAAGGAGATGAAAGGGACTTTGTGGATGAGTTCAGTAAGAGAATGCCCTGTATCAGGAGCAGTGTGAGAAGCCGACCAACAAACAGTCTTGGCTGGTGACATGGAGGAATGGACCCAGAATGAGATGAGGGTAAATAGGTAGGGGAGGGCTTTGAAGGGAGCAACAAGAAGTTTGCATTTATTCCTCTGGAGGAGGGGAGCCGACGGAAAGATTTGAAGCTAAAAGAAAAGTGATGTAATTAATAGGCAAGGTAGATTATTTTAGCAGCAGTGTTTTGTATGCAGTGAGGGAGAGCAGATGGTGATGTTCAGGAAGCCAGAGAGGAGGATGTTTCAGCAGTCTAAGTGGGAGCTCATCAGAACTTTCACAGTGGGGATGGGGAGAAAATAACAGATTCTAGAGATAATGAGGAAGAAATGGCAGATTTTGGACACAACTTGGATGTGTTGGGACAAGGAAGAGACAGGGAACAATGGTAACCTCCAGACTACAGGCCAAAGTCAGGGGGAGGTTGTTAATGGTGTTGGCAGTGAAAGGGAAGTGTGTAGTGGAGGGACGATCAGGAGGAGTTCAGTTTTGGCCACTAAGCTGATGGCAAATCATCCAGGTAGGCTGAGATATGAGATTGGATGGATGTAGTCAGGACAGGAGAGGTAAATGTGCACATAGGCAGGACTGACATGATAGTTGAAACCATGGCAGCAAATGAGATGACCCAGAGAAATGATGTACAGGGAGAGACGAGGGAACTAAAGACAAACCGCTGTGAACACAAGCAGACCATGTGAGACTGGAAGAGGTGAACCCACCAAAAGACATGCCACAGGATTGCTCAGGTTGGCAGGAGGAGAACTAGAAGGGTATAGTGAGGAAACCCATGGGAGAAGAATGGGTATAATTGGCAGTATCAAAAGCAACAGAAAGGTAAAAGTAAGATGTGGCCAAAATATGTAAGATTGGAGCATCTAATGTTATTTCCATATCTCCATATTGTGGCCCAATAAATGGATTCCTTTATAGGAAACATTACGGGGGGGAAAGGCAGTGCAAAATCCAAACACTGGGCTCTTTGCAAACCTCTACATTGTATTGCAGAGGAAATTAGATCCCAGCTGCTGCAAGACCAGAGAAGGGCTTACAAATGTAAAATAAACACCATGGTATACTTGTTTTTTCTAAGCAAGGCATTAGAAATGCAGAGCAACACTGAGTGATGAATGTCATTCCCCTCTATAAATCTCCAGCCTGTTGCTAATGGCAACAGCAATGCTCCTAAAGTTAACTGAGCTCTTACGGTGGCAATTTCAGTGTGCTCATGTAATGTGCCAGAATTGGCTCATCAGTTTTGCCTAGTCCTGTGCTGATCTGACTGCATTTAAGGATAAATCTCTCTCTTAACATGATATTTCAAACAGATATTCAACTACAGCTAACTCCAGATTAATAATATCCTGAACATTTAAAAGAGTTAAAGGGATTTGCCATTGCGCTAAGCCATTGTATGCAAAAAAAATATTTATTTATTTAAATAAATCTCTAGAATGCTGTCTCCCAAAATTTATAATTCTAGATCGGGATGGGCCAAAGTAAAAACCATTTACCCAAATTCCTCAGCTAATAAGGGACTTGGATCCAAACCATGCTCTTGTTTGGCAAACTGTGATAAATATATGCTGTGTTGGCATTATATGTCTTCTGTGGCAACCACAGAATTAGTTTCTGATTATGCTCTCACCATTAGGTACATGGTGGATCTGATCTCCACTGCAGAATGGGACGTACTGACTACTGTCTGTTAAAAATACTCTACTGTCCGGTTTGACAAGTCTCTCCACTGATTTCAGAGGTTATCAGACACTACAGTGATGAGTGAGACAGACAGATGGATTGATGTTAGGATCAAGCCTCGAAGCATCATGTCATCAGATTGCTACACCTGCACTTGGAACATCATGAGCTGAGCTGACAGCTCAGAGGAGTCACCAATACCACTACCTTGTGTAGTCATTTCCACGGAGGCAAACGGAATGTCATATGGTGGTTAAATACTAACTCCATCACAATTATTATTGTCACTTATATTACAGTCATGCCCAAAGGCCACAATAACAACCAGTAGAGCCCTGCACATCTGCGGATATCCGCTGGTGTGGATGTAGTTACGTATAAAAGGTGGAGTGCGGATCGCGGGTTGGATACAAGTTAATTATCACGGATGCGGATCCAAATTTGTGTGTCTGTACAGGGCTCTCGTGATCTGATCCCCATTGTGATAGACACTGTATTCACACATAGAGACAGTCCCTGCCCAGAAAATATAAATTGAGACAGGAAGCACCAGTGAGAGTGATGAACAAAAGAAGCGAAGCGAGGACAATTCTACTCCATTCTATATAGGTTCTTAAACCATGCCTGTCACCACAGTACCTGAGGTCCAGATGCTAAAAGGTATCCACCAAACTCCCACTAAAATCAAAGGGAGTTAGGGGCCGAAATATATTTGAGGATTTGGGCCTGATTGCCTAGGTGAGGGTGACAAAAATGAAATTCTGTGGTTTTACAGATTAGCAGTTGAACAATGAAAGCAACTGCTTTGCTGAAGGACACATAACTGCACAAGGAGCCAAAGCAGTGATGAGTGTTACCAAAAACCAACTTGGAGCTTCACAAACTTTACACTGCTCAACTTCAAAGCACGATTTAATAGTTACAGCAAGCTTCCCTGACTGGTAAATAAAACCTGCTTACTGTAACATGTTACAAGCATCAAATATAAATAAAAGCATAAAATATTGAGGAAGATATAATTTTTATAGTGCATTAAAAGTAAAAAAAAAATTAACAAGCCAGACAGGTTAACATTTTACAAGAATCAGGGTGAGTGAATTATGGCAGAATCATCAGCAAAACAAGCTCTCTCTCGATTAGCCCTGGAGTATTTTATTTTTCCAGACCAATTCTAATTAGACTGTCGAAATGAGCTCCTGCTATAGCAAACCCCTAAATTACAGACAGCAAAGTGGAGATTCAATTCCAAACAGTCCTGGTGCTGTAATACATGACAGTGAGCCTGTCAGACCATGCTCTGCATACAAAGTATTTGGACTGAGTATGTACAGATTGGAATATGGGAAACAGCAAACAACCAGGTTTCAGCTGAGTCTTGTAAGGCACGGCCTTGCAATGAGGATGCCTCAGAGCGGAGCAAACCTAGGCATTCTGCAAGGGAGAGGCTGAGCTTCCAGGCACCCTTTGGTGGGGTGCAGCTTACCTTTCCCAGGGCCATAGATCAGGGGCAGCAGAGCCGTCCCCAAAATATGGGGGGGCAGAGGCCCCCACCTCCTCTGTGGCCCCACCCCTCCTCTTCCGCTCGAGGCCCCACCCCCGGCTAAGCTGGAAGCCGGAGCGGGCCGCGAGCCATGGAACCTCCATCTGCCTGGGGCGGGGGATCTGAGAGCACCCCCCAGCCCGTGTCTCTGCAATGGGGGCCCCCCACCAGGGCAGGAGGGTCCATGGCTCCCACAGCTGCCCACGCGACTTCACACTTGCCTTTCTTTCCTTTGGGAGCCTGCAGCGGGGGCTATCCAGTAACCAGTATCTAGTGCATCTGGTGGGACTAGCATTACCCAGGAACTTGTTCTGAAAACAAGTTACTGGATTGTGTTCTTAAAACAAGTAGGTTTATGTAGCAAATGGAACAAACCATCAAAGAAAATTAATTCAAAACAACAAACAGGCAGCACCTATGTTTAGAATTATCTAATTTTATGCTTCACTACCAGCTAAATTAGACAAGCTTTCCTCTTGAGTTACAGGATGCCCAAATTACAGTTTTGATGTGGGTTGGGTTTTTTTGCAAGCCAAGGAGCTCTTGTGACCTAGCCTAATCTCAGTTTGCCTTTCAGAGAGTGTGTCACCTACTGTGTTCCCCCTGTCAGGGAAACTGCCCGTCTGAAAGCCCCACTGACACTGTGTGACCCTGAGCCTAATTTCCATATTATTCAAAGGCCTTTTTTGCATCTAGGTATGAAGTCTTCTTTTTGATGCAGACATTTTTTTTTCCCAGTTGACCCATCAGGCCATCAAAGGAAACGTTCCTATGCTGGTTGCCCCACTGTTTGGCAAGTAGAACTCTTCAGCCTAAATGGCTTGCAGTGACAGGCCTTAAGTCTATGGGCTCTTCTGATGCAACTATCTGCTCCCCCCTGCCATTCCAGCACATCACCTCAGAAATCTTGTACATCGATCATATTTTGGAGTACAGAACAGTATTCATTATTGAGCACCTCCACCTTCAAACCATGTGATATGATCCAATCTAGGTAATATATCACAAACACATATCAAGTGTATGACTTTTCACTTCTCAACAACAGTCTACAACACGTTGCAGTATCCATCATCTTCCTCTGAAACCTAACCTGTTGGTGAAAGTAGATTTAATGAGTCTAGCAGCATAGTTACATGGTGTCTAATTTATTTGTGATATGAGCCACTTTTGGAAATCATTGCTGGGTTAGTTCATCAATGAAATATTGTTATGATCAGTTGTGGCACCATAGTCTAAACATAGGTGTTCTTCAGATGAGATTAGGATGAATTTCAGTGAGCACTGAAATTAGGAAACATTTAAAAGTATGGCAGATTTTTGCTGGTTAGCCAGAACCTTGAACCAAGATCATACCTATGAGACTATTTCTGGCTTGATCACATCCAGGTGTGTAGATATGGACATGAATAGGAGCAGGGGCGGCTCTATGTTTTTTGCCGCCCCAAGCACGGTAGGCAGGCGGCTTTCGGTGGCGCACCTGCGGGCGGTCCGCTGGTCACGTGGATTCGGCGGCATGCCTGCGGGAGGTCTGCCGGTGCCGCGCCATCGGCGTCCCCGCTGCCGAATTGCCGCCGAAAGCTACCTGCCTGCCGCCCTCACAGCGACCAGCAGGCCACCCCCCGCGGCTTGCCACCCCAGGCACACGCTTGCTGCGCTGGTGCCTGGAGCTGCCCCTGAATAGGAGAAGAAGGCAGATAAGAATGCACAAGGAGATCAATTGCTCATGTACAGAGACCTACAGGAAATGGGGGAAAGATACTCACTGGCTTCCCCGATGAGACGCTTTCTCCTTAGTTTTCCATTTGCTCTTCGCCTACTCTTACTGTGGTTCCACTGACAGCCTCCGAAAGGCACTGACAATACAAGAAGAAAATGAACATGCTTGTCACCCTGCTGGAGTATTTAAATAAATGGTCTGGCTAGCAGTTGTGTGCAGTAACAGAAAACAAAAGAACAAAAAGTGCAATTTTATTGGGTAGATGTCCCCCCACATGCCCTGTGGAACAATCACAACCCAGAAGGTGTTATATCTGTGGAGGCATCCTGTCCCAATTAGCTGTAAGTCATTACCTAAATGACTGGCTAATGACCATCTGCAGGAGGGGAACAAAACTGTGCACTGAAACACAAGTGGGACTGTTCCTGCTTGTGCTTTTACAACATTTGGATGGGTCACGGTGCTTTCTTTGGGACCAGGCTGAGGTCATCCCGACTGCCCACTGTTCCAAGATGTGAGCACAGATTACATCTGTGATTTCCCTACCCCATTGGAACCAGCACCAGTATAAACATTCACTGGATCAGGTTTTCTGGAAAGGGTTGGCAAACCAGTCCTGCCCTGTCTGAACTCTGTCCTGAAGTACTTGCCTTTAGGCTTGGTCTACACTAGGAATAACTACGTCATTCAGGGTGTAAAGAGCGCTATGTCCATGTGAGGACTTCTTCTGTTGACATAGTTATCGCCTCTCAGGGAGGTGGAGTACCTATGCCGATGGGAGAAGCTCTCCCATTGGCATTGGTAGCATCTTCACTAGGATCAACAGTGGCACAGCGGCACTGGTGCAGTTGTGCTACTGTAGCTCTAAGTGGAGACAAACCTAAGTCTAACAAATGTTCTGAAGGCCATAGCATGCCACAATAATGCAGATGGAGTTGGCCACATTGGCATCCAACCAGTTGCACAGGCATCGCCAATGAGCCTTCAGTGGTCCAAAGGCACACTCCACTACTATCCTGCAGCTGCTTAGTTTGAAGTTGAATTATTGTTTTGCTCAATCGTTGATGGTTTCATTAGCCAGTGTAGGAGCGGGTATGCAGGGTGCCCCAGAATAACCATGGGTATGGAGACACTGTACGGAGCCATCTCATTTCAGGGGAATACAATTCATTCTGTCCCCTTGAAGTACAGTCCTGATCGCAGCACTGGGTGTCATGGACCTTTGTTGTGTATCTGATATTAGTGTTCATGAACCTGCATTTATGGTCCACTAAGCAGTGAAGAATGAGTGACTAATAACCTTTTTGATGGACGTACTCACTCACTCCTCTCGGTGGGCAGAGTATGGGGATATGGGTGCCATTAATGGCACCCATGCAGTTTGGAAACCCCCATCCTTTGGAACCCAGATAGAGTTTCCAGAGCTTTGGTGATGGCAACCACCAGCGGGTAGATGACAGTGTCGATGGCTTCGCAAACCTGCATCACCATGATCCCAACAGTAGACTTCCCCACCCTGAAGTAGTTGGCGAGTGACCAGTAGCTATCTGGCATTGCCAGCTTGCAGAGGGCGCTAACCCCCTGCTAATTTAGTTTCCCACAATAGCATCCCCTGAACTGGCTCAGATAAAACAAGATCATGTTAAGCAAGAAACACTCACAGCCCCCATGTTCAAGCTGAATATTTTTGAGCTTTGAAGTAGTTTGGTTAATTTCTTCTCATTTTTTAACTGTCTGCCCATCTCATTTCTAGCTAGGACCCGAAATGAACCACTACAGGACTATACCCCTTGCCAACGGAAAGCACAAAGTCTTGGAGACCTTCATGAGAGAGCCTGCATTTTGCACAGTTCCCAGCCCCAATTTACAGACCCAAGAGAGGGCCAGTTAGTCTGAATAAGTAGCTAAAACTCCAAGGTATGCAGATCATTAACCTTAATGGGAGAAATTTAATTCTTGTGCAGAAAGCCAGAACAAAGTCCATGAACTCTCTTTGCCTGCAACTAGTGTAATCCACACCCGCTCAGTGTGGCGCTCTGCCTCTAGTGGTGGTTGGGCCACATAGCGATTGATAAACTTGCTGCAGCCTTTGCTAAGAGAGCGGTGTCTTTTCGTTTTGTCTGTAGAGGCTTGTTCTTTTAGAACTAGAGATCCTGGGTTCAATCCCTGTTACCAACAACCACTTCAGAGACTGACAGTCTTGGAAACTTTCAAATCAAAACACAAGCAAAATGTGCTCTTGAAGGGAAGATACCATAGTTACCATTGGATTCAATTAAAAATGTATTTGTTGGATTTTTTTTTTCTTGCTCTTTCTTCAGACTCTTTTGACTGATTCTCTGTTACAATATTTATATTCATTCAATATTTTTCTTATATTTATAGTTTTTGCTTGTCTGGAAGGGGGCAGAGAAGTTGGCAACCGAAACCACATCTAAAACAAGATCACTAACATTTAGCAGTAGAAAAAAATTCCATAATAAAAAAACCCACTAAACATTATATACCTTTTAATAACCCACATTCAGAAAGCAACATTTTTCTGCAATACATTTTAAGTCCCTTATGCTTCTATTTTCAGCAAGATTCTGACAAAATGTGATGCTTTCCTGTTATCTCCAGTTTGGAAAAAAAGCAGAAAACAGACATTATCACTAGCTCGGGTCTTAAAATACAGTGAGTGGGAAGACAAACTGAACAATGAAGAAACACTTAAAACTCCGTTAATCTAGCAACTTTCATTTAAAAGTCCCATGCAAAGTTTCCTCAGCATGTATTAGTTTTAAGCCAATTTGAAACTGAAATAATATTAACTTTGTATTTTAAATTTAGGCAATAAAAGAAGACCAAACAAATTGATTTTACATATTTCAAAATGCCTCAAGTTAATATGTCTTGTGAGAATAATATTTAGAGCTCTAAAGTAATATGTATTCCAGTTTACACTATATCACTGATATAGTATTAAAGTTGAGAAACCAAGCAATAAGTCTTTCAGTAGGCCAATTTCTCTATAAACGATGCCTTGGGTGCTACCTGCTATAGACTATAAAGGAAAACGTTTAAAATGTTCTAATCTTGTTTATTTGCAAACTCTAACAGGGTGGCTTGCCCAAGGGCTGGACAGCCTGGGGCTAAACCAGCTCTGATTACAGGATAAGCCCCATGTGTGTCAGGAAATTCCCTGCACAGGGCAGCAGGTACCCGCGCTAAGTGGGGGGATGTTCAGGAAATGGAGACCTGAAAAGCCGCTTTTTTGGAACTAGAACTCACTACAGTGCAATCACGGGGTGTGATTGCAGCTTGAGTAGATGTACCTGAGCTAGCTTTAATCTACCTCCCTCAGATCCCAGAGCAGTGATGCTGAAGCACCATGGGCTTCAGCCTGGGCTAGACAAACCCAACCAGAACCCTGGGTAATTACTTGTGGGGATAGCCCATGTTAAAAACACACTGCCATGGCTACTTTGCTCTGGGACGTT
This sequence comes from Platysternon megacephalum, assembly GCA_003942145.1. Taxonomy (NCBI): domain Eukaryota; kingdom Metazoa; phylum Chordata; order Testudines; family Platysternidae; genus Platysternon; species Platysternon megacephalum. Next base: position 908,192 of record QXTE01000211.1, on the reverse strand, counting down.
GAGAAGCTGTAGCTGTTTGGAGGCAACAGCAGCAGCAGGAGGAGGAAGCAAGTTTAGCTCTTGCAGATGCTTTGAACTGTGGTTAGGGCTGGGAAAGAGGGCTGGCACTCTTCCCCCCTCCCCCGGCCTGCCCCCAGTTAAGGGGAGAGAGACACTGAATTAGGGTTGCGTCTGGGAGGGCCAGCAGATACTTGAAGAGTGAATAAGTTGGACCCCAGGTTGGTGAATGTTTTACCTTCCTTTGGACTGCTTTGAGTTCATTTAAGGAACCCTGTGAAGGAGACAACAGGGATGGAGCACTGCAGAGTGACATTTAGCCACAAGGTAGCACTTGAGTGACATCCAACCCTGTTATACAACCTCTTATGAAACTGCCACTTACTCCTAAAATAGCCAAAGCTGCAGTGCCTTCTTCACGTCCTCCTATTACAGGAACATGCACTCATCCAATCGGGGAAGGGGAAACAACACCATGTTGATCCATCACAGCTAACCAACAGTTCAAATTTCATATGCTGGTTGCTAAATACTTGCAGTGAATGGTCTATGGTCAATGTTATTCACAGAGTTTTTAAACAGGGCTTGCAAAACAGACCAAGGAGTGAATTCAAGTGGATAAATTCAAGGATATTGGAATCTGGTAAAAGAGTTGGAACATATAAGAACGGCTGTGCTGGGTGAGACCAATGGTCCATCTAGCCCAACATCCTGTCTCTGACACTGTCCAGTGCCAGATGCTTCAGAGGGAATGAACAGAGCAGGCCAATATCGAGTGATTCATCTTCTGTTGTTCAGCCCAGCTTCTGGCAGTTAGAGGTTTAGGGACACAAAGAGCATGGGGTTGCATCCCTGACCATCTTGGCTAATAGCCATTGATGCACATATCCTCCTTTTTTTTTTTTAACCAAGTTGTACTTTTGGCCTTCACAACATCCCTTGGCAATGAGTTCCACAAGTTTACTGTGCGTTGTGTGAAGAAAAACTTCCTTTTGTTTGTTTTAAGCCTGTTGTCTATTAATTTCATTGGGTGACCCATAGTGCTTGTAGTATCTGAAGGGGTAAATAACACTCCCCTATTCATTTTCTTCACACCATTCATGATTTTATAGATCTATATCATATCCCCTCTTAAATGTCTCTTTTCTAAGCTGAACAGTCCCAGTCTTTTTAATATCTCCTTATCCACTGGAACAATTTACCAAGGTTCATATTGGATTCTCCATCACTGACATTTTAAAATCAAGATTGGATGTTTCTGAAAGCTATGCTCTAGGACAGCAGTTCTCAAACTGTGGGTCGGGACCCCAAAGTGGGTTGGGATCCCAAAGTGGGTCAGGACCCGCCTTTGAATGGGGTCACCAGGACTGACTTAGACTTGCTGGGGCCCAGGGCTGAAGCCTAAACCCCACTGCCCAGGGCTGAAGCCAAAACCTGAGAGCTTCAGCCCTGGGTGGTGGGGCTAAAGTTGCAGGCCCCCTGCCTGAGGCTGAAGCCCTTCAGCTTCAGCTTGCTGAGGTTTGGGCTTTGCCCCCCCCCAGGGCAGCAGGGCTCGTGCGGGCTCGTGAAGTAATTTTTGTTGTGAGAAGGGGGGTCACGGCGCAATGAAGTTTGAGAACCCCTGATCTAGGAAATCTTTTGAGGAAGTTGTCTGGCCTGTGTTATGCAGGGACTCAGATGAGATGATCACGATGGTCCCTTCTGGCCTTGGAATCTATGTGACTTAGGAGCCTGGGTCCAATTTTCAAAAGTGATTTAGGGTATGTGTACACAACATTTTGGAGCGAGCCTCCGAGCCTGGCTTGAGAGATTTGGGCTAGCAGGGTGCACACTAGCACTCTAAGAATAGCTGTATAGACAGTGCTTTGAAGTTGCAGCTTGGATTGGAGATCGGGCCCTGAAGTCTAGGATGGGGAATGGGTTTCAGGTCCCAAGATCCAGCCCAAGCAGCAATTTCAAAGTACTGTCTGTACAACTATTTTTAGAGTGTTAACATGAGCCCACTGCCCTGAATCTCTTGACCCTGCCTGGGAGGCTCTTCCCCTGCTTGCTCAAAAATGCTGTTTAGACAAACCCTTAAGATCCTAAGTTTCATTGGAAGTCAATGGTTTACCTCAAGAGTTGGTCAATTTTCTGATGGAACTTTTTTTTTTTTTTTTTTTGGCTGGAAAATGTCAATTCATCAAAACCCAAACTGTTCATGGGAAAATGTCTGTTTCAACAAATCTCCTAATATGAAAAAAAGTTCAAAAAGTTTTGAAATTTTTGAAGTATCCTGGTTTGACATTTTTGAAACAAAAAGTTTTGGGTTTTTGGTTTGAAATGACTTTTTGTTTAAAAATATTAGTTGGTTAATTTTTACTAAAAAAAGTTAAAAATGGAAAGAAGAAAGGTCCATGTCAAAATGGAATGTTTCAAAATGATCAAAATGAAATATTTTGTTTGATCAGAGCCATTTTTTCCCAGATTATCCATTTGTGAAAATTTTAGAGATTTAATTTTTCATCCTGATTCAAGACGAGCAACATTTTCAATAAGTCAAAAATTGTTGCGGGGTCGCAAAAGAACTACTTCTAGAAGAATTACTGCTAATCTATTTCTGCACCCAAGCAGGATTGTTCACTGTTTGATCATTTTCAAATGCTTTGTGCCATTTAGTTTTTAATCTCTTCAAGGATAGAATTTATACCACTCCCCTTGGGAGACAATTCTACAGTCAAATACATCTCACTGTCAGAAAGATTTCACAAATATTCAGCCATCATTGTCCTTTTTTTAGTTTCATCGTATTACTTATATATATACATGCATACACACACACATATATATATATATATTACTTATGTATAAACACCTGCGAGGGATGGTCTAGATAATACTTAGTCCTGCCTTGAGTGCAGGGGACTGGACTAGATGACCTCTCGAGGTCCCTTCCAATTCTATGATTCTATGTACACACATGTAAGATACTAAATCATTTCTCTCCTTCCTTGAAACATAGACATTCTTTAAACATTTGATCTAGGATTCTGCAATATTTTCCTAAAAGATTTTGCAGTGACTCTTGTAATTACAGCATTTGGGAAAAATTAAGTTTCAGTGTCTCTTACAAGTAGATTGCATTGTCTTGCATGGAACCAAAGTGCACATCCCATTTCTATTCATCCAATGTATTCATAACAGACCATGACTTGTGTGCTTGCACCAAGTCAAGAATGTTAAAAGACTTTTTTTTTTACTCCACAGCAATGTCTATAAATATCTTTACATCCATTTGTCGCTTCATAAAAATACACAACATTCAAACTCCTTCCGAATTGTTTGTTATTGTCTTGCTGTCATACACACAGCAAGTCAACTGGTTCATGTGAGGGCAGAGCTGTCATCTGCTCTTTGTTTGCTTGGTTCATTACTTAATTAGCCCATGATGGGGAAGCTTTATTTAGATGCAGCATTGTCTAAAAGGATAATGAATGGGACTGGGAGTCAGGTGACATGGGTGATACCCATGACTCTGCCGCTGACTCACTATATGACTCTAAGTAAACATTCTCTCAATCTCATTTTCCTCCCCTGTAAAATGGAAATGACAACATTCACCTTGTTCCATGCACATTGTGTTCTAGGGAAGACAAGTGCTATAGGAGTACTCAGTATTTTCTTTTACAGAAATAATAATAATAAAAAAAACACAGCCAAAGGGAAGGGACTTTACATCATGGAATTCAGCATTTAGGGCCCATTCCTTCACTCAGGCTATGTCTACGCTAGAAATGCTACAGCTGCCCCGCTATAGTGCTCCACTGTGGACTCTTACTACAGAAGGAGTTCTTCCATCACTGTTTTAAATCCACCTCTCTGATAGACGTTAGTAGGTGGACAGAAGAATTCTTCCATTGACCTCGCACTCTCTCTACACATGGGGCTTAGGTTGGCTTAACTATGGGCTGGTCTCCACTACGGGAGATCGATGCTGCTGCAATTGATACAGCAGGAATCGATTTAGTGGGTCTAGTGAAGACCCACTAAATCGATGTCAGAGCGCTCTATGGCTGACCCCAGTACTCCAGCTCTCTGAGAAGAGTAAGGGAACTCGACCGGAGAGCATCTCTCGTTGACTCAGCACAGTGAAGACACCGGGGTAAGTCGACCTAAGCTACGTCGATTCCAGCTACGTTATTCATGTAGCTGGAGTAGTGTAACTTAGATCGACTTACCCCCATAGTGAAGACAAGTCAATCTCGGAGGGTTGTGAATTTTTTATACCCCTGAGCAATGTAGCTGGGTTGACCTAACTTTCTAGTGTAGACCAGCCCGTAGTGACCATGATCGGAAATGGAGGGCTTTGCCTCACAGCAATTTGCTTCTTGCAGCATGGACTTCCTGAAACTTTCAAGAGTCTGAGCTGTAAATTTAGAAAAGAGAAGCAGCAGCAAAATGGAGGTTTTGAAGTGGTAATCAACTGTTATATTGCTAATGAAAGTAATTGTGTGTTCATTCTCTTCAAGGAAAAGTGGCTGAAATGGGTACATGAAAATTAATCAAGTCTTGTGTCGCCTTCTTACAATATGTACCAAGATTGTATTTAAAAACCAATCAATCAAACGAAACCTTCATATCCCAAATGCCAGAGAACAAACAACCCAACATCCTGTTTAATGTTTGATTACATGTAAAAATGAAATCTGCTCAGTACTTCCCATTCTATCCATTAAACACATTTTGCAATTAAAATGGACCAACCAGCTGGCTTAAAAAACAGGAAGAGAAACTGCTGTGAACATTTTCACTACAACTTATTCCTGTTTTTCCTTTGATAAAATGTTTTGATGAAAAATTTCCAAACTGATTTTAGTAATTCCCTTCTATGTCATTCAATGGATCTCAATAGCACCTATACAACACATAGCTGGTATAGTAATAGTGCAACAGCAGTAGTGTTTTTTTGAGATGTGAGCTATGACATTCCACATTAAGGGCCAGATTCTGCCACTCCCCTGTTAAAGCCATGGGAACTTTTGAATTTTCATTTCCCGTTTGATCAGTGTGGAGAGCTTGCGAGTATAGATGATCATGGAGACCCAAGGTCGCAAATGCGCTCCAGCATGGAGTACACAGGAGGTGGTAGATCTTATTGCTGTGTGGGGAGAAGAGTTTGTGCAAGCAGAGTTCCGATGCAGCAGAAAAAATGCTGACATCTATGCCAAGATTGTATGGAGCCTGGGGGAGAAGGGTTACACCTGGGACACGCAGCAGTGCCGCGTGAAAATAAAGGAGCTTTGGCAAGCGTACCAGAAGACAAGGGAGGTGAACAGTAATTCTGGTTCTGCCCCACAGACATGCCGCTTTTTTGAGGAGCTGCATGCGATTCTTGGTGGCGACCCCACCACTACCCCAAAATGCTCCGTGAATACCTCCCAGGAGCCCCGGGCGACCTCGAGCAACAATGAGGAGGACATTGTTGACGAGGAAGAAGAGACGGAGGAGAATGTGAGGCAGAACTGTTTTTAACCCTGGAGTCCATCCCTTCACAGGACCAGTTGGCGGCAGAGCGTAAGGCCCGGGAAGGCACCTCTGGTGAGTACACATTTACAATCAAAGTGTAGGGGTTACATGCTATTATTTTTTATGTTTAATCCGAACAAAAAAGTAGGTGTAGTGGGTATCGGTGGCCACTCTAGCTATGCAGAGGGTGCTCTCCAAAAAATACTGTTTATGTGCACGGGGATGGCCCAGAAATCTGTCATGGAGATCTCTAGGAAGCTTTCATGGAGGTACTCTGCAATCTTTTGCAGAAGGTTTCTGGGAAGGGCTGCCTTATTTCGTCCACCACAGTAGGACACTTTCCCCTCCCACTCCACTATTAACTCTGCTGGCATCATTGCAGCACACAGCATTGCAGCATAAGGACCAGATCTGTATCCAGACACTTTCAACATCTGGCTCTCTTGCTGCCTCTGTTACCCTCAGGAGAGTGATATCACATAGGGTCACCTAGGGGAAATAGGGAAAGTTTTGAATGCTAGCCCTTAAACCGCAAACTATTCAACAAGTAAACCGCCCCCTGTTTGGTGAAATCTGGGTTACACAACCACGCTTTCCCAAACGTGCTGTGGTTGTGGTTGGAAGGGATCACCATGTATTGCAAGCAGCACTGAAAAAAGGGAGGAGGGGTGGCAGCTTCCTGTTTGTCTCCTTTCCCTCCCACCCCCAACCCAGTGCTGCTTTTGTAAAAGCCAAGTATTTGGGGGGCTTTACACTGGTGCCTGGCCTCAAACACCATCCAGGTTGCTAGAGGAAAGGGAGTCTTTCTCAAGTTCCAACCTGTGATCCAAGGGATGTCTTCAAAAAAGCAGCAGCACAAGATCTCTTGCCCATGCCTCGTGGCCTTACTCACTATGGCTGGAGCAGCAAACCAACTCTTGCAATAGCCAGCGGTTGTGATTACGTTGTGGCTTACAGTTAAGTGTATTGAACCTTGCACCAAAAACAATGCTACCCTTGTGCTTTGCATTCCTTGCAGCTGAAACCTTGTCTGTCGGCACATTCTCCACACCAGGACAGAGATTTTCCCAGATTAGAAGGTGGAAAAAGAAGACTCAGAGGACATGTTCAATGAGTTAATGCTCACCTCCGAGAGCACATGGAGGATTATACTGTCTGAGAACCTGGACATGCACAGGGAAGACAGGAAAGCATGCAGGGAACAAGAGCGTTCCACACAGGAAGAGATGCTGCAGATTATGAAGGAGCAATCAGACATGTTGAGGCATCTGGTTGAGGTTCAAGAAAGGCAACTGGATGCTAGAGTCCCTCTGCATCCTATGCTGAACCTGCTGCCATCATCACCCAGTTCTACATCCTCCTTTCCTAAATGTCCTATGAGGCGGGGGGTGGGGAGTTAGATATCCCTTGCACTCAACACCCGGGGAGGGTACAAGGACCGGAAAGCATCCATTCCCTTTAATTGTTATTGCCATGCATCTGTAAGCAAGCTTTCCTTCTTTCTCCTGCCACAGTATTATCAGCCCTGTTGCCCTAGGTTATCTTACTTTTCTTTGCTGTCTCTGTATGTTTGTGTGCATAATACAATTTTATGGATTGAGGAGAAAAGGCTCTTTATTCATTCAAAACATGGTGGTTGGTGGGGGTGTAGTTTTCAGGGGAGAAAATGAACTGGTGGGGACAGTTCGGTAAGGAACAACACAGGTGAGTGTCACATTACTCTGCCTCCTTGCTGAAACTGGTTTTCAAAGCCTCATGGAGATGCAGAGGCCATCAATGTGCTCTTCTTATTGCCCTGGTGTCTGGCTGCTCAAAATTGACTGCCAGGCAATCTGCCTCAATCCCCCACCCTGGTGGAAACTTTTCTCCCTTTGTTTCACAGATATTATAGAGCACACATCAGGCAGCAATAACAATGGGGATATTGCTTTCACTGAGATCTAACCTAGTAAGCAAACAACACCAGCGACCTTTTAAATGTCCAAAGGCACATTCCACCACTATTCTGTACTTGTTCAGCCTATGGTTGAACCAGTCCTTACTGCTGTCCAGGTTGCCTGTGTACGGCTTCATGAGCCATGGGAGCAAGTGGTAGGCCGAGTCTCCCAGGATCACAATTGGCATTTCAACATCAGCAATGGTTATTTTGCAGTCTGGAAGTCCCTGCTTGCAGCTTTCTGAACAGACCTGTATTCCTAAAGATGCGTGTGTCATACACCTTTCCCAACCATCCCACGTTGATGTTGGTGAAACGGCCCCTGTCATCCACCAGCGCTTGCAACACCATTGAGAAGTACCCTTTTTGGTTTATGTACTCTTTGGCAAGGTGGTCTGGTGCCAAGATAGGGATATGCATTCCGTCTATTGCCCCACCGCAGTTATGGAATCCCATCATGGCAAAATCATCTACTATGTCCTGAACATTGTCTAGAGTCACTACCCTTCTTAGCAGAAGTCTGTTGATGGCCCTGCAAACGTGTATCACAACAGATCCCACGGTAGATTTACCCACTCCAAATTGATGCCCCACTGACCAGTAGCAGTCTAGCGTTGCAAGCTCCCACAGAGCTATCACCACTTGCTTCTCCACTGTCGGAGCAGCTCTCATTTTAGTGCTGCTGCACTTCAGGACTGGGGAAAGCTCTTCACACAGTTCCTGGAAAAGTGGCCTTACGCTTTCAAAAGTTCTGCAGCCACTGCTCGTCATACACAAGGCCCACACACAGGCAGACTGGGATTTTGATTTTTTGTTTTGTATCTCTATAACTAGCTAAGTGATAAAAATACACCTAAGTTCTTAAAGTCTAGGCCTTTACAGGCACGCCTGCATATCTATATTCTAACAACCTGTCCCTGACTTTTACTAAAAACATGCCTGACAAAATGGGGAGGGAGGAGGGTCCAGTTCTCTGCCCCTCCCTGCAGTGGCTGGGAGCTTCAGGGACCCAACTGCCCAGTGGCTGGGAGGGTCCCCCCTCCCCCACCCTGCGGGGTTGGGGGCTGTGGAGGTGATCCCCCGCCACCTATGGCAGCAGGGGAGCTGCGGGGGGTCCCTGCCAGCGGCGGCAGCCTGCGGCCACTGAGCAGGTCTGGGGTCCCTCTGCTGCCCGCGGTGGCGGCTTGGAGGGCAGCTCTTGCTGCTTGCGGTGGCTGAGCTGCTGAAGGGAGGACCCCTGCCAGCGGCGGCGGCTGGGCAGCTGAGAGGTCGCTGCTGGTGGTAGCGGTTGATCAGTGGCAGGGGGTCCCTCCACCCATGGAGGCTGGGCTGCTGCGGGGTCCCCCGCTGCCAGCAGTGGTTGGTCAGATGCGGGGCCCCCAATGTTACAGAGGTCGCTGGAAGTCACGGATTCCATGACTTCCAAGACCTCCGTGACATAATCTTAGCTTTACCCATAAGGCATTAGAAGCCCAACCCAAAATTCCACTCGGCGACATGCACTGTGGGATAACTACCCACAGTGTGGTGCTCTGTGCGTCGATGCAAGCCCTGCTAGTGCGGATGCACTCTGCTGACACAATGAGCGTAGTGTGGACATGCAAGATTGACTTGCTTAAATTGGAGGCTCAATGGCGACTTACATGAAGTCAACTTAACTTTGTAGTTTAGACATGGCCTAATAGTTAAAAATGTTCACCTTATTTCCAGTCCGAATTTGTGTAGCTACCAGCCAGTGTGTTATACCTTTCTCTGCTAGAATGGAAAGACCCTTATTAAATATTTGTTCCCTATGTAGGTACTAATAAATCTGTAATCAAATTGCCCCTCGCCCTCTAAAAAAGAGAAGAGAAGAGTGGAACGCTTGAAATCATACTCATTGATAGGTCTGTTCAGCGCCACAACTACCTAGGAAAGAATGAGATGTAAATGGTAAGAAACACATAAATAACCCTACTAATTAATTCTAACCCATATGGTGTTCTGCTTTTAGATAACAGAAGTGGATGAATATCTGCAATAGTTGAAGTGCATGATGAATCAAACCACAAAAGATTAGCCCCCATTTTTATATTTACAGCAAAAACTGAAGGTAGTTAAGCAATCAAAGTGACAACAAAGTCTGAACCATTGTCTGTGGGACTGCTAATTTAATCCCATTTGTTTCCATAATTTTTTAAATCTTAACAATTGATTTTTCTGCCCAAGCTAGGCAAAATTCTATTTTAGTAAACAAAGTGTGTAAATGCATCCAATTTCTTAGAGAAGAATTTAGCAGAATTATTAGCAGAATTAAAAAGACTTGTCAGGGAGATTTTCTTACAGCTACAGGAGACTCATGATTAAGATACCATAAATATTCTTGCAGAACTTCTTACTCTCCTGCTGTCATGTCTTTAGAGAGCCAGGAGGGCGATACCTGTAGGGTAACTAAAGATAAAAATCAATATGGCTTAGCAAGAGCTTAGCAGGATTCAAAAAAGGATTAGACATTTATATAGATAATGAGAACATCAACAGCTACATTAGATAGGATACAAAATTTTTAGAGGTGTAAATCTTCATGCTTTAGAGCATAACCCAACCACTACCAGACAGAAGTTAAGAAGAAATTTTTCTCTATATACACAGGCTATTCCATAATTGTCCTTTTCAGGTTTTCTTGCACCTTACTCTGAAGGTACAGTACTGGCCATTGTTAGAGACAGAAGAGGGAACTGGAAATTCTACTGTTTCGATCTGGTAAGAGATATCATATGTTCCTATGAAAAAGTGACTATTAATCTGGTATGAATTTTAATTATAAATATATGGGATATTTATCATTTTGTCTAAAGGGAATTGAATTTTATCTGCACAATCCCACCCAGGCTGTCCATCAATACAATCAAAGGAACAAGGAGTCCATCTAGAGTGAGAGTCACATTAAAATCTAGGAAGACTTCTAAAAAATGCTAGGTTTAGCTGAAACAGCAGAGGGAAATTCTGAACTGTAATTTCACATGAACATCTTGAGAGACATAAACTATGATCTAGTCAATATCTCATACATGAAACCTGGGACAGAGCATCCTTTGGTTTGGGTATCAGAAATAATATCGGCAGTGATGCAAATGCTGATTTTCCAAGTCATCTGGGTTAGAAGACTGACTTGTCTAAAATAGCAATTAGAATCTTTGACATGTGGAACAACACAGGGCCACTAGAGTCTAAATGAAGGGCTGTAGCTTGGCAAGCAGTTAATGCTACAACATAGAAGTAGTTAGGGAGTGGTAGGTTTAAAGGGAGGCAGCCTGAAGATAGACAGCATGAGAGCAATTGCCGCATGTATGCTCAGATAGCTGACTTCTGTTTTGTAGGTTTCACTTGTAGAGTTTTAATATTGTAACTAATCTTAACTCTCACTGGTTCACTGGGATTATTTCTGATCTGTATAGATATAAGTGAGATCAGAATAACCAGTATACCCATCTTGATCATTTTGCTTCTACTGAACAGAAAAAGGGCCCAGATTAGGGACAGATTTTCAATAATCTATAATATAGTGTACATTCTAGTAATTCAATGCTTGGACACTGAACTGCTGGGACTTTGTGACAAGAATCTACTTGGTTCAGAACCCTTTGCGCTCTCAATATTGTATTGAGAACACGTTTTAAAATCTGAACAATATTCTAAACATTACACATATTATTTAGCTGCTCCATGGTTTTACAGGATTAAATGGTGCAATTTCAGTTCATAAAAATGAAGTCCTTTGACATCAAAACCAAAATGCGTTATAGCTTAGAAAAAAAGGGATATTTTCAGGTATGCATTTGATTCATTTCCCATAAAATACTAAGTATCATGACCTCTGACTGATCTACAGAGCTTCAGTCATTCTTTTGGAATTCTAGTTTTAATTCATTTTGCACAAAATATGTTCAGTAATGTGTTGGGGTAGCAGCTTGGGATAGCTACCAGAGTATGTGGCCCGGGGGACAGCCAGGATTGTACTCAGGGCGGCTAGTCCTAGCTGCTATGGCCAGGCTGCTTCTTTAAGGCACTAGCTCGAGCAGAGTTAATTTAGGTATATCTATGTGAGCTGGAAATCACACCTCCCTGCTCAGCTGTAGACATACCCTGTATTAACTGCTACTTACATCAAGGATTGCAGGATTTTATTTAGCCTAACACCATTTAGCTGAACAAAAGAGATTCAAGTTTACTCTGACAGCTTAGCACTATAATTGCAAGGGGGGAAAAATCAGAACATAGTTTGCAAGACAAAAATGGAGAACAGCATTAACAGATGGTTTAAGGGTTTGAATCAAATATGTATCATTCCAAAATAAAGGACCAAATGTGCTCACATATGCATATAAAGACCATCCTCTATAGTGTAGGGACAAGAAGTGAATGACGTCTGGGTCCGTATCTATGGATTTCAGAAATCTGGTCCCATTGGCTGGATTAATTTAATTCAAAGTGACCAATTTGAATCATGATCTAAATCATCATCAAGCAGGAAACCTTTATTTAAATCATCAATTTTAATCTTGTGCTGCATTTATACTTTTGAGTTATTTTCCTAAAGAAAGGTTGATTCTCACTGGTTGGTATAATTTGTTACTTCTTTTTGCTAACAAGGAGGATATACTATACAGATACACATTTATTGAAGCAATTACGTAGCTTTACATATATGTATTCAGATTCTTAATTTTCACATTTTTATGATGTTAGAAAATGGTGAATGACATTTCTTATTTACTAGATGATTCATGTTTTACTTGTGAATTGTGTTAAGTTGCATTTGGCCAGAAATTGGAATGCAATTAAAATGCACAAAACAGCATTTTTTGTTGTTGTTAATTAGTTAAATATGGCTGCCTTAAATTGTATGAATACATAAGGGGAAAAAGTAAGTTTACAAAACATATTTTGCATTTCGAATTAACGGATTCATTAACTAAAGGAAGTATTATCTGTAGTTAGTGACTTGAACTGATTTGTTTCCTTCAATATTTTAGCACTAGTAGGTCTCATCTTCTCACACCTTGCTTTTATTCATAGATTGGAAGAGGAAAACAAGTTTTCCTGCTTTCTCAACTCCCAACTGGTTTCACAGCTTGCCATGAACTACTCACTGAACTAACAATTTGAATAAACTGAAATGAACTGAACATATTCTCTTGACACCTGCAGAAGATGCTACTGCTGTCAAAAGCTGGTTTAGCACTGTAAGAAACTCTTGTTCCAAGTGCTTAGCCAGTAACTTTCACCAGTTCAGTGCTTTGACTTTCTTTAAAACTTTGGCAACTGACACATACTGCTTGGGAAATTATTATAATAGTTTATAGTAAGTTTAGGCCTTAATGTAAGTTGGCACAATTTCAAATTTAATTTTCAATTTCAAAAATTTTATTTTTAAAGGGAAAAATATGTTTAATTTAAATTAATAAATGCCTAGATAGAAAGATCCATATAACTGGAACATACCTCCATAATGCATTACCCTCATGATCTCCCATAATAAGAAGTATGATCTGACCCACAGCTATTTCCTACTGAAAACATCTATAATATAGTACTGTCTCCTCACAGTGAGTAAAGTAGTTTCAATGATTGTCATCTGACTTGTCAATGACGATTGAACCTGTGACCTCCAGAGCTAAAGGACAAGCCTCTATCGCTTGAGCTGGAAAACTATGCCCCATAGCCAAGCGCTGTGACAGAGTCCTCTGTGGAACAGGCATAAATGGAGATATGTGAGACACATTGGGTACTCTGCACACTGACATTCATAGCCAGAAGGTTTAGCATTAACAAGCTCAATGAATGCAGTATGGCTATTAACATTATCATTTTAATCCTTCCCTCCTTCTGGGTCTGCGCTGTTTCCACCACCTCTATTCAGCCCAAGACATACAAAATGCCAGCAAAGATACTCGCTCCTTTTATAGCTACGTTTTGTATTGCTCATTTTAGAATCCCTTTCATATGGAGCCATATCTCTTTAGGTCAGAAAATAAGCTGCCTGCTTTTATACAACAAAGCAGCAAGTAAAGCAAACTACTTCAACACTGTCCTTGAGAGTTTTACAATAAATGAGACATGTCCAAAGCTGGCGTCGTATCAGTTTTCTTTATTTGTTTATGAAATGGTGGTTTTCATGATAAGTACACTAGGGCCCTTTAGAAGTCTATGAAATCCTGAAACACAAAGAGGAAATACCGTAACAGACGCAGACTCTTCCAAGATGCTGGCAGAGCCACCAGATAAATTCACGGAGGCCGATTCTTGCTGGCTTTGCATCTTGTGTAGCTATTTACACCTGTGCAAACGAACAAGTGCAAAGTGGATGTAAAAAGGAGACCAAATCAGAGTGGCAGCCTCTACTTTCCACATGTGTACAAGCTTGATCCTGCTCCAATTAAAGATAATGGAATTTTGCCATGGATTTCAAGGGGAGCAGAATCATGCTTTAAGTAACTACACCAGGGAGCAGAATCAGGACTATGACCTTGTATTTGCAACTCTTGTTCCCCTTATCCCCTGCCCTGTTATCTGTTTTCCTACCTTGATCTTCCCTCATCACGTCATTTCTGTTTAAATTGGATAGTAAGCTCTTCAATGCAGGGGCTATCTGCTATTATTTATCTGTAAAATGTCAGACACACTTTTAGCTGCCGAATGAATACAAATTATTACAATCCAAATCTTTTTCACCAAACTAGACTGAGCAGATGTACCCATTGTCAAGCAGGGAGACTACTTGAGTGGGCATGGCTCAAAGGAGTCCTTTCAAAAATGATGGGCTTTTTAGAAAAGGGAAGCTTATTCTAAATTAGAGCCACATTTTGAAGATTTAGGGGGGGAAAAGCTCAGTAATGATTGGAAAAAAGAGTTCTATTTTTCTGAAATGTCAGCTTTTTAAAAAAGAATTGAGTGTCCCCAAGTGTATTAACATTAGTTTGGCCATGCAGAGCACAGCGGGAGACGGAGCTCGTTTGTAGCAAGAGTTTTGCCTGAAAAGAAAAATCTAATTATTTTTTGGTGATTTTCCCAATTTCTAACCTGTACATAACACCCACCAAAACCTAATAGACTCCTGTTGGCACCTTCAGTTCCATCATGTGCAGACCTGTCTGCTATTTGCTTTAACACAAGATATGTTATGTTCTTCCATGTTACAGAGATAAAAGAGAATCCAGCAGGGATGCACCTGCTCTAGTGGATTTCAGCCAGATCTTGGGGTGAGTCATTGTTGTAACCTGATCTACTGGAATGAAGCAGAACAAAATGCAGGTCTGTCGCATCTTAGGCGCATTTAACATGTGCGATTTCAGCTTTATGCGGTCGGCAAAAACAAGAAAAAAAACAAAAACAAAGAGAAAAATACCAATTTAAATACTGTTTCTGTAGTGCGGGTGATTCTGCCCGCCATTACACTCAATGTAATTTTGATTATACGCGGTTTTCGCTTTACGCGCTGACCGTGGAACGTAACCCCAGCGTAAGATGAGACAGGCCTGTGTAACCAAGGTGCAGCTACCTACAACTTTTTAACCATTCTGATGAATTGCCCCATGGTGAGCAGACCTCGGCTAGTAGGGGGGAAAATAGATCTTGATGTAGTTCAAGGGGCAATGGAGTACTCTCACAAGACTCTTCCATTGTGAAACTGCTTTCATAAGAAATTTGCAGTTAACAATGGAGTCCTGTTGTCAGACTGATTGTGCTTTATTGCTCTAAAGCATGCAACTGATTGTCATTGCTAGACTTCATCATATAAGTGCTCTCTGTATTAACATCCCCAACTCTGTGAGCTGCAGCTGCAAGTCTTCTCTGCTGCTGGCGTAGAAATTTCCCATCTACAATGCACAGATCCCTTATAACTGAGTGCATGTGAAGTATCTATTGCAGGGGTAGGCAACCTATGGCACGGGTGCCGAAGGCGGCACGCGAGCTGATTTTCAGTGGCACTCACACTGCCCGGGTCCTGGCCACCGGTCCAGGGGGCTCTGCATTTTAATTTAATTTTAAATGAAGCTTCTTAAACATTTTAAAAGCCTTATTTACTTTACATACAACAATAGTTTAGTTATATATTATAGACTTATAGAAAGAGACCTTCTAAAAACGTTAAAATGTATTACTGGCACGCGAAACCTTAAATTAGAGTGAATAAATGAAGACTCGGCACACCACTTCTGAAAGGTTGCCGACCCCTGATCTATTGTATGCATGCACTACTGATATTTAAAACTCCATTACAGGTTGTGTTGCTGTTTGTGTTCATTTTAAGCTCTTGCTTCCTGAAATTGCTTTTGCATTCCCACAGGAGTTCTCAAACTTCATTGCACCGTGAACCCCTTCTGACAACAAAAATTACTACATGACCCTAGGAGGACCAAAACCTGATCCTGCCTGAGGCCCGCCGCCCTGGGTGGGGTGCGGTGAGCCAAAACCCGAGCTGTGCTGCACCTCTCCGGGGGTGGGGGGAGGGGCAAAGCCAAAGCCCAAGGGCTTCAGCCCCAGGTGGGGGGCCTGTACTATGAACCCTGCCACCCAGGGCTGAAGTGCTCGGGTTTGGCTTCGGCCTTGGGTGGTGGGGTTCGGGCTTCAGCCCTGGGCCCCAGCAAGTCTAACACCAGCCCTGGCGAACCCATTAAAATGGAGTTGTGACCCACTGTGAGGTCCTGACCCACAGTTTGAGAACTGTCGCACTGAAAGGAACTTCCAAAGAGGACCTAGCAGGCCCAAGCCAATATGAGCTAATCTACAATGATCTTATGAGGGTAAGAGCAGGACAATCAGCTTTATACATAGTGGTACTTTTGCCTGTGTTTTCTAGTATGAGGGGTGGTTGAAAGTGATTTTTATGTAGAATTCACAGTATTTGACTATGTTCCTTGGGAAAAGACATTGTTGCCCACTCTGTTTTTTAACCATTGGCACTTTGCATTTTCATGTGGCTACAGAGTTTGAGTTCCTGGATGGTTTTACTCTATTTCTGAATGAGCATAAAAATTTCCCCTAGCACCATCATTCAGAATCAAAAGAGGGATTAAAGAGGATTTGGGCATTCGTAGTAAAAGATGGTGTTATCTAAAGCTGCCAATGTTAAGCAATTGTATCCTAGTCAAACTGGCTGAATGGTTAACGTGGTGGAACAATGACAGCCGAGCACATGTGAATGACTGGAGTGTAAGTGGCCGGTCACATATCTCTGTATACTGAGGCTTGGTCTATATTACCAGCATATGTATGTTGGCATAAGTGTGTCACTGAGGGATGTGGAAAATCCACCTCTCTGAGAGATAGTGATACCGACCTAGTCCCTTTTCCTGATATTGAATCCTGTCTTTTGAGAACTATGGAAGGATCCTGCCAATATGGTTTGTTGTAAATTAAAAAACAAAACCAAAAAACAATATTTGTTTCTATGAAATTGTGCTCTAATATTTCTAAAGAAAACAGGTTTTATCGAAAATCTAGGGCATGTCACTGAAAGCGGCCTCCACATGGAACTCACACTGAAGTCAACAAGAGAACCATATTCAACACACTTATGAGATCGGGTCCGTATAATTGTCCCTTGGAGCGTTGGAAACCCAAACAGAACAGCATGATCCTAATGGATATTTTAGCAACAGGAGCTCTTTAAGTATCTAGATTAGACAGACTAGACAGATCATGAGCACTAGGAAGTGAAACTGATTAATCGAGTTATGTGGCCCAAGACCAGTGAAGCGCAAAAAGCTGAAATGGTGAAAATTAAATAAGATTTGATCAATTTTGTTTCAATTTTCTAGGGTGTTAATAATAACACAGGGAGTTTTAAAAATACATAGGCTTTTTTTATCCTAGACATATCCCCTTTAAAACAGATTTTTATCTGAAAAAATGTTGCAAAGTTTATTTGCTTCCTTCCTGACATTATTGTTGACAATCTCAGGACTGTATAATTTGTAATGGTAACCAACACACCTCTTTAGGTTTTTATTTTATCTGTTGAGTGGGATTGACTGTTTTATAAAAAAGATTCTCAGGGCTAAATCCTCAGCTGGTTTCAGTCACCATAGCATCGCTGAAATCCACTGATATTTGCACTAGTTGAACATTTGGCCTACATTTAGCCATCCACCTAGGTCTTGATACTAGCATCCATTGCACAGCACAGTATGCAAATACGATGTGTGTCTCTTCTATTCTAGTTACTGATCAGGACTGCAGTACTTTGAGACTGTGGTAGTAAGTTTTGTCAGCAGAGCAATAGAGGGTATGGTAATATCTGCATGCACTGAATTCAGAAGTCAGATTGTAAATATTCACTGCCATGCTATCAGGAATGAAAATGCTTCCTCTGAATAACTTTTTCCTCAATGAACCTGATTACAAGCATAAATATACTGAATTTCAATGCAAATACGAAGCTCACTCTTTGTCTCCGTTTATTCAGGTTACAGATCTGGAGAAGTTTGAAATTCCAGAGATCTTTTACATGTGCAAAACTTCAGGACAGAAAAAAATAAAGTTTTATCAAATTAAAGAGGCACTAATCATTTATCTAGCCTGCCAGCCACAAGCTCTCCAAAATATTGCTCTTATCTTTCTTTTTGAAACAGCCCTCCATTGGCATCGCATTTTCCTTAAGTTTCCCTGGGCCTCATTTCCCCACATCCCTGACAATTGATTCTCAGTTTGGAATCCCTTCCATTTTATTCAACTTGATTTCTTTTATCAACTTCATTTTAAATCCATGGGGCGCAATTCTCCCTTCTGTTACACTAATTTTACAATGTAATTCCACTGAAGAGCCAATGGGTTTGGAGAACAAAGTCCCATGTCTTGTTACCACTTCACAGTATATTCATTACCTGTTCAGATTTGCATCTTCTCGGTCTCATTTTCACTCCCCTCTGCACAACAACAATTCTGATTTTCTGACTGTCCCCTCATCACATTCCAGTAGTGCTACCTTCAACACCATTTCCATCTCAAAAGAGGATCTATTCTACTTAGGTTATAAAGTTTTTTTCTGTGTGATTCCCAAGTATGAATAATGTAGATGTGGTTTCCTGTGAGTGCTTTGGTGTTCAGAAAGACCCAGGGGGAATTGTTTGGTTTGGGGATAACATGAATAAGTCTTCTAGTGCTCTCTAGAAAGACACAACGTCTGATTCTCTGGTTCCTTGCACCTTGTGTAGTCATTTACACCTGTGGAAAGTGCATGTAAAAATGCCACCAGATCTGAGTGGCTTCATATCACACCCTATAGCTGTACACGACTGTAGGAAGTGAAAGGCAGTGGAGGTTCAGGCTGCTTGAATGTCCAGCCAAATAGATGCCAAAAGGTAGTAGAAATCTCACAGGAAGTGTCCCAGGGAGGGAGAGAAGGGATTGATCATCTGCTCACTTACACTAGTCTAACCCACTGCTATCCAGTGACCTACTTCTGATTTACATCAATGCAAGAGAGTGGAGAACGGGGCTCCAGATTTCTTGCAATGTTCAGATAAATTCACACAAGGCTTTGGTTGCTTATCCAAACAAAACCACCAAATCTTCTGAAATTCACCCCTCACTAATTATAACTTGCTTTATTGAGACAGCTAGTACTGTTCAAGATACTGGGGATATTCCATAATCTTTGCTGAAGGCTGCCATGGTATCTTTAACTTTTAGCTAGACAGCAATCAGAGTCAAGAGGATGGACCATGAATTTAACACATCACCTGAAGTGAAAAGAACATTGCTATGTGTTCTTTCAATTTTTTTTAAACTCTTGTAACACTGGTGAAAGCTTGCACCTGAACTAAATGTTTCCTTCCCTAGCAATTATCACTATCTTTTTCTCCCTGTGTTTCTAATGGAACTTTAAGTAAACATCAGGTGAGAGGAAAGGTGAGCTTGTGGTTAATGCACTGACTCAGGATCCATGGTCACCTGCCAGGCAGGCTGCCTCAGGATCAGGGTGCCCATGGCTTTCAGCGTCCACTGCTCTGGGGCAACCTGACAGGTGGACTGCCCCTGAGTCAGGGCTGCATTTGCTTTCATAGAGAATTTTTAAATTTGGGGGATTGGTTCCTAAGTGGAAGAAACCGAATTCTGAAATATCAAAATCCTCCACAATGGAGTTACTTTTCTCCACCCAACTTTAGAACATACATTTACTAATTCAGCTCCCAAAAGGATGTTAGGGCAGGACAAACACAAAGACCTGGCCCTGGTGTCCAAGAGTTTTGCTATCTGATTTTAGGTGTATTAACATCAATTTACAGTCGGCAGTGACAACAAAAATCTTGGCTATTAACACCAAATTCCAAAATACTAGAAAGGTCCATTAAAAGTCTAACCAAATATGTCTTACTCTGTGTCCTATGCAAACACCTAGGAAAGCAAGCAAATCACTTGCAAGAATGTAATTCCCAATATTTTCAAATGCTATTGGATCAAAGATGCCCCAAATACAGCTGCAGAGCTACATACAGTCCACAGAGTCCTACAACAATAATAGTAGTAACTTACCACTTAGGACCAAATTCACAACTGCCACTTTAGGCACTGAAATCCCAGAATCATGCCCCACTAGGATTCACGAATCCCCTGCTCTGAGCAAACCCTGCAGGTGCCTAAACCTTCTGAGCACCTCAATTTTTGCAGTAAAAGTTCCCTAGGCACCTATATTTCTCCCTCGGAGCATGTGCACTGCACCCCCACACCAGGCCTCTGGACACCTAAGTCCCAGAGTGATAAACAAAGTAGGGGAAAATAGGCATTTCTCTGCCTAACTCACCTTCAGAGCCTGATCCGGTAAACATGCTCAGAGCTCGTCTACCCGATTGGGCCCTTATAGAGAAGCTTGCATAAATGTAGGGGGAGAGGAGGTGGAAGAGAACAAGGCTCTCCATTAGCCCAGTGGTTAGGGTATTCAGCCAGCCTGTGAAGACCCACCCAATTCAAGTCCCTCATCTACCTAAGAGGGAGAAGAGATTTTAACGGGGATCTGCCAGCTCTCAGGTGAGTTCCCTAGTCACTGAGCTAGTCTAATGGGGGGGCCTTCACTCTTTCCTGTTGACACTGTTCTGCTGTAGATAAATAACTTCAAAAAGCCATTGGAGCAGGGGAACTAGACATTGGGTCTCCTATCTCCCAGATGAGTACTCTAACCACCAAGCTATAGAGTCATTCTCTCACGCTCTCTCTCCTCCTTCATTATTTAGCCATAGTAGAAGAGCTTCAACAGGGAGGGCGAAGGGAGCTCTATATCAGAATGTCCCCTCGCTCAGTGGTTAGAGCACTCACATAAGAGGTAGTGGACCCCAGTTCAAATCTCTTCTTCACATCAGGGAGAGGGCGTCTCCCTATCCCAGTTGAGTATTTTAACCACTGAGTTATGAGAGAGACCCTCCTTCTTCCCACCTGGCCCTGCTTTCCTCTAAAATGGCAGAGGCATCAAACACCAAGGGAGCGTTTGCTGAGAATATCAGGCTGAGGGAGGCAACAACCTGGAGCCCAGACTCAGGCACCTATCTCTGAGAGAGGTAGGGAGTTAGCCTCCCTCCTTCAATTTGACATCTCTGAGTGGCTCTCTTTGAGGAGCCGCCTACCATGCTAGCTTTTGTGAATCCCATTCTGAAGCACCTATTTCCCTCCATTCACTGTATAAGGACTCAGAGCCCAAATCAGGCTGTGTGTGAATCCCAGTGATTTTCTAGATGTCTACGTTTCTTGGTGAATCGAGCCCTTTACTGTTGATAGCACCTTCAAGGATTTCCAGGCACTTTGAAGACATGGATGAATTACACCTGAAGCCATCCGTGTGAACTATGGAAGTATTCTTATCCCCATTTTACACAAAGGGAAAGGGAGGAAGAGAGGAGAGGTTTGTGTGACCTTGGGCAGGCTCACACAATGTGGGTTAAAAGCCAGGCATTCTGGCACCTTATGCTGTGCTCTAACCACTAGAATGTGCTTCTTTCCATGCCCTAACAAACCGGAAGCAACTTCAGGATTTTATTGCAGATGAACTACCAAAAAAAAATAATTAAAAAAAATCGACTCATCTTTCAGGCAAGATACAAGAGTAAATAGTATAGTTATGTTGTCCATTTATTTTTGGAATTAAACACATTATGTAAATATAATATGCAAATTCAGTGTGGCCCTTGGGCTGCTGGCAAGTTCCTCAGGCATCCAGTGGCATCACAAGTTTCAGGCCTGTTGATTAAGAAATTTCCTTGATAGATCTATAAATATGGAACATTAATCTGATTAATGTGACAGTCTGCCATGGCAGAAATGTGTTTAAATGCGAATCGATAGCTTCATACATTCGCATGACATTGGACAAGCAAGAAAAATAAATGCTGCCCTTGACAAGCTGCTGAGAATTCAGCACTTGAATGTTGAGCTTTAAACATCTATAGACACAGATGAAGATGAAGATGAAGCTGTGGCATTGTGAGCCAGCTTCAGACAGGGAGCCTAGTCCAGATAGTGATTCAAATGTAATGCACACTACTCACTGCTTCTTTGCAGGCACACTGCAGCTGCACAACTATATATATTACTCAGACTTTTTTTTTTTTAACTGCAGAAAGAAGGCTGAGGAAAGGACTTTTTTTTTTTTGCTTTATTAGGAGGAGGTTTGCCTCTTAATTCATAAAAACCATATTAGTGGGATCACCACCCAACTGCAGGGCTGGAGCCCAAAGCTTTTTGCCAGACATTCAGGGGAATCAACACAGCTGAGGTGTGGTGTCAGTTCAAAACAACCGCAGATGCAATGGAAGCCATTAAACATACCTGTTATTTGAGTGGGAGCTGAGCGCACATACATTACAATCACCACACATATGAAGACTAAAGGCATGTTTCGATAGGATTTCAAGTGTGGTACAGAATGCCCTTTCAGGGATATGTAGCAGAACATGTGGCAGGCTGCAGAACGAAGAGTATCGTATAGCACTTTGAGATGTATATCACTTAAAGCACTATATAAACGGAGACCACCCAGTGTATCATACTGGCCAATACTGGCTCACTGTTTCCTTGTGCTCCCTCTGACTGTCTGTTGTATCCAACTCTGCTGTCTCTCTAGATGTAGATTGTAAGATAGGACGGATGGGACCATCTTGTTATAGTATCATAGAGATGTAGGGCTGGAAGGGACCTCACCAGGTCATATTGACCATCTCCTCACACTGAGGCAGGATTACGTATACCTAGGCAATCCCTGACAGATGTTTCTCTGACCTGTTCTTAAAAAACATCCATGGACAGGAATTCCATGACCTCCTTAGTTAAGCAATGGAACAGGTCACCTATCTTTATAGTGAGAAAGCTTTTCCAAATATCTAAACTAAATCTCCTTTGTTATGGTCTGTACAGTTCCGAGCACAAGATTTTTAAGCCAGATTCATGTTTTCTGAATGTCTGAAGCTGGCAAAACTAAAAACTTGCTCTAAGAGCATCTGATTTTCTGTGATCACGAGCCAGTCTCAGTTACATACGTGCTCAATAGTAATTTATCAGTAGCTCATTTGTGGTGGATACCACATATACTATGAACAGTTTACTCCAAGATTTTAGGGTAATGAGGACATTTCTGAGCTTCATCTTGGGTGTTGTTTACAAAGTTTTTCCCTTTTAATTGATTTACCCAGATCTTAGGAAGGAAAGATGGACAATAGCAGGATGAGATGAAGGTCGTAAAGTCAACCTGTGGAACTCTTTGCCAGATCATGCCAGTAGCCTAATCATGGAGACACAGGCAATCCCCTTAGGTACTCTGGTCTTATTTTGCCACCCAGGCAAGTTTGCCTTTGTGATAGATGGCTCCTTACACCAAAAGTCATAACAATATGCAGGTCACTCCCAGTACCAAAGGATCAGTCACTTACTCCAGGTCAATTGTACCTCTAATCTCAAACCAAAAACAACGCTTGTAGCCAGTCCCATAGTAAAGTACATTAAGATTTATTAACTAAGGAAAAAATGAGAGTTATTTACTAGGTTAAAGCAGATAAACATATACACACAAATGACTTACAGTCTTAGGTTCCAAGAGGTAATAGAAGCTGCTCCAGTATGCAAGTTTTCTATGTCCTTTAGGGCTAACCCAAGCTAAACAGCTTGGGGATCCCTTGCTTATGCTTAGAAATGTTGTCCTCTCTACCTTCCAAGCATCATAGTGATACAGTTCCTTCTGGTCAGGGATTTTTATTCCTTTCCCAAAGTTCAAACTGATGGAATGAGTGCCACTGCCTGTCTCCTCTTCACAGGTGTGTTTGTGGGTTGGGGGGGGGGGGAAGGGAAGGTGCGGCAAATCACCAAAGTCTTCATCCTTTAATGTTACATAATGGATCTGCTTATGTGCAGGATCAGCACTTCCTATTAATTAATGTTTCCTTCCTGTTTGGTGAAATACACAGGATATGCCTACACAGGAAAGAAAAACCCATGGTTGGCCCGTGCCAACCAACTGGGGCTCAGGCTGCAAGGCTGTTTCTTTGCTGTGTAGACATCTGGGCTCAGGGTGGAGCCTGGGCTGTAGAACCCTGTGAGGTGGGAGGATTCCAGAGCTCAGGCTCCAGCCAAAGCCCCAAAGGTCTACATAGCAATGAACAGCCCCACAGCCTGGGCCACAGTAGGCTGGTCAACCACAGGTGTTTAGTTGCTACATAGACATACCCCAAGTACGGAGTTTTAAATTGCAAACACTCAATGTAGCTTTATACCATAGGCTAGAGATATCATAAGTAACATCAATAAATGCAGCATCCTACAAGAATTTCATCAACTCTAAATATATTCTCATCAATTTATCATCTATTTTAACAATACTAACATACAGGTTAGCCAGACAGGTTTCCAGCTATGCGTTTGTCAGTGTTTAGTGAGGCCTAGGGACCTTGGCATGAGCTGGCACCTGGTCTGCCAGCATCACAACCCTCATTCCTGATTTCAACAGGTGTCCTGATTCCAAATCTAGTGATCTAGGCATTAGATAATACATCTACCAGCACTTACTTGAGTTCAACCAGTGCTTGGAGTCAATTTAAACAATGAGACCGTGGGGAGCTGCTGGGTATGCTTTTCCAAAATCTGGCCATTTAATTTAGGTGAGCTAAATTAAGGAGCTATTTTGAAAAAAAAAAAAAAAAAAGGCCTCAGGTGTGGGTTCTCAGCACCTGAAAAACTTGGCCTTTCATAGATTGATAAAGATTCCAAGGCCAGAAGGGACCATTGTGATGATCTAATCTGGCCTCCTGAATAGCACAGCCCACAGAACTTCCCCCACATAGTTGCTAGCACATTTAAAAAAAAAAAAGAAACCCAATCTTGATTTAAAGGTTGTCAGTGTCAGAGAATCTACCAATACCCTTGATAAATTGTTAATGGCTGGAATTAACTTTAGTTAAGCACTTTGAAGAGTAAAGTGCTGTTATGATTTCCAAGTGCTAAATTTTATTAGTACTGGATTATTGCTGAACAACTCTCTTTGTGAGTACTGATGGGGAAATCGGAAAAAAAAAGTTATGATCTGTTTGGAACCACACCAAAAATATAACAGCAGTATAAAAACACTGCACCACACCAGTTTAGCCTTTCAATATTTGTTCTGAGCATTTCTATTTATTTTTCTTTTCAAGTCTCCATATGAGCTTTCTGCCTCTTTTCCGCTCCAATCTGTGTATCAGGTGGAAGTGTAAACAATACTTGTTATTTGAGCAATATGATTATTTTTATTGTTAATTAATTGTATTTCCCTAGCACTTAGGAGGCTAAGTCATGGACCAGGACTAGAGCTGTGTGAATAAGGTTTTCTTTCAGTTTGTTGGCAATTTCAAAAAGCCTAAAAGAAATCATTTTGTGTTGGACCAAAGTAAAGAAAGAAAGAAAGAAAGAAAGAAAGAAAGAAAGAAAGAAAGAAAGAAAGAAAGCTGACGTTTTCAGCAAATCAATAAAAAAAATCATTTTGGGTCAAACAACATGTTGTGATTTTGTCCATTTTAGAACATTTTCAAAAATAAAAGGAACCAAAACCATTTCAAAACATTTTTTTAAATGAACAATTTAGAAAAAGCGACATAAATTTCCAAAACATTTTGGTCTCGCCAAATCTGTATTTTTTGCTGAAAAATGTTTCAGCCAAAATGTTTTGCTCAGATTGAATCAGGACCATGTTATGCTAGACACGACACAAACCCAGACAAAAGAGACAATCCCTGCCCAAAGAATTTTCAAGCCAAGTATAAGACAAGAAGCAACAGATGGCTATAGGTAGACAAATGGGGGGGAGTACAAAGAAACAATGAGGAAAGTATTGGTCAGCATGACAGGCTGTGTACTCATCACACCAAGAGCTTAACCGTTGTCAAGATTTTTGTAGGCATCATAGAATAGGAGTGCTTTGAGGAAGGTTTTGTAAGAGGATAATGAGTTAGTAGCCTACTATATTATATTAATTACTTGCATTTACATGGCAGGCTTCATGCAATTGTGATGGTTGCCATATTGACCAATACCAGGAACTGAACCAGGGACTTCCAAAGCTAAAAGGATACGCATATCACAACTTGCATATGGGGCCTCAGCTATCTAGCTACGAGCTTTGTGGATTAGGCACAGAGAAGACATAGCACATACTGACCAGGGGCTACACAATGATGCCAAAGTGCTTTACAATGAATTAATTAAGCTTCAAAACAACCTTGTGGGGTTTTAGTGTAACCTTTGGGTGGGCCAGAGTTTACTTCACTGCTCCTCTCCTAGTGCTCCAAGTCAAGTCAAGACAATCAAGTCCCAAGAGAACCAGAGGCATGAATTTAATTCTCAAGTACCAATTTTATAAAAATGTATAGTGATAAAAACAGAATAGCTTAATTTCTACTAAACAACAAAGCTACTGCATAATGCACACACATTATCTTCACAGTTATAAATATAAAACTAAAACAAATTAAATCTAAACCAGTCGGCATCAGTCCCCTCCCACCCCCCATTGAGAAGTAACTCAGAGTTCCTGAAGCATAGGTTGAGTTCACCTGAGTTTCAAATAGTGTCTTTGTTCATCAACTCTATACCGTCTGCTGAGTCGAAAGCACTGCAGTAATATCTTCTCTCTTCTTGCCTGCAGAGATCTTCATTTGGAAAACACACAGACTCTTTCTCCTCCTCTGTTGGACAGTGGAATCAAGTAGCTAGTCAGCTAACTAATTAACCAACCAATCAGTATTAAGTGTGCAAATGAATAAACCTGTTACAAGACAAATGCAAAACTAAGAATAGAAAACCACATCACCACATTTAAAACAAGAAAGGAGTGAGTGAACCTGACTGGGTAAGACTATTTGACTAAAACAATTTGGCTAAAATCAAACAACATTCAAGGTATACAATTAAAATGAAATAAATTAATTTTCCCTCCCAATTTCCTCTTTCTACAACTAATACTGCCAGGGCTTTTCTGTCAGAAAGTTAACAATATTATCAAGAATTAGGGGGAAACAGCCTATTTTCTGCTCCTGTGACACTGAGCTTCTTTCTGATCACACATCCTTTTGTAAAGCAGCTGCCCTGACTACTTGACCTCAGTGGAGTCTATTAATCCAGCTACAGGGAGCCTACTGAGCATGCCCTAAACTACCACCCCCAAGTCCAGAAACTTTTGGGAGTGGAATGCTAATTGGGCATCTGCAGAGCATCAATGACCCGGACACAACTCATTCCTCTCCCCACCACCCACACACTTCTTGTCTCTAGATCTCTGAAAGAGATATCTTCCAGTTAGGCGCATGGGTTACATTAGGTTCAAGTTACAGACCGATAAGATGAGACACGGAGATGGTAAGCGATTTGTATTTTATGTGAGAACCCGACACTCCCCCGTTAGAAGCTTGATTCTCAGTTCCCCGCTTGACTTACTTAACCACAGGGCAGTCAAGTGGAATCTAGGCTATGACCAGCAGTTGTCACTGCTCTGCTGTGACGTGCATTTTTTTTTCCCCTGACAAAACCTTCTTTTTGATTATAGGTGAAACTAAGCAAACCTGCAAAGGCAAACAACAGATTATGTTTGCTTCCATTTTTCACAAAAAAACAAAACAAACAAAAACAAACCACCTGTGAAAAGTCCTGTTGGCCTATTTCTTTTTACATGCACAAATTCTTCCACTGCTTCTTTAAATAGCAGGAGTTATGGAGGGTTTGTTATGCAGAAGACAAGAGGCCCAATTCGCCTCTGACTTATGCCACTGTAGAACAATAGTCAATGCCTTGGCATTAGCACAGTTACAGTGATGTAAAACAGGTGTGAGTGGGAAGAGAATCCAACCAAGGAGCACACTTTGTTAAGATTAATACATTTTCTCCTGTTTTAAGCATCAGCTACATAAGCCTCCTATGAAAATGTATATGCTAGGTCTGTGACTGAAGTGACCGGACTCCAAATATAGACTCTTTACCAATAATGTAAAGCCTTGCATTAAGAAATTAGTAGTTATTCTGCTTAAATACTTTGTTTTCTTTTGCTTTGTATAGGGGCCTGAACAGATTCCCCTCCACCCTGCACCCATCCACCTCCAATAATATCATCATGATTCCCCCCACCTGCCTCCGCCAATCCTATACAATAATATAATGCCGGAATTGTTTTGTTTTGTTTTAACGACATGGATTGTGCCTTCCAAAGAATTTTCCCCCGAAGTCTTTCTGGTGCCTGGATATCAACTAAATTGGAAATGCTAATGTTGCTCATTGCCTGATTCCCACCAAGGGAGTGTCAAAATATCCATAAAATGAATTGTGTGCACTGATGGAGACATATAGATTTATGTATTGTAATGCACATCGTTTAATATTACAGTCTTGTAGGAATTCACTTTATTTTTAATTTTCATCACATTTTGCATTTAGGAGCAGCATGTGAGATATTTTGTATGAAAGGCCAGACTCCCAAAGTAATTTTGCCAGCAGTCAGATAAATGCATAGAATTCATTGAATGTCTCAGCTATATGGAAGCATTAGACCCCTAATAGCTCCAAATCAGCATTTCCCCTTAGGTTAATAAATCTATATTTTAGTGGAAATGTTGGAATACAGTAATCTAAGGCTGCCTGTTTAAAAATTGGGCTGTTCTCTCTGTTACTGGGAGTAATCTGTTCAAAAAGGTTAGGGTCGACTTTTCCTCTTACAGCTTCTGTGGTTATTATATCGTGCAGAAATGAGTATCTGAAACATGTCATTATGGATTAGTGTGGACAGCTGGCCTGATAGCCCCTGTATAAATTCAGTGAGTCCAGTTTTTAAATACATGTGACTTACAAAAGTGTAATGATCATTACCAGATGGCACCCCAGTTGGCAGGCTTAGCAAAGAGAGTAATATTTGAACAGGCATGTGTGATGCTGTCATCTTTAGAGGTGGTCCCTATTGTACGGGGAGATTTTGGCAAACCAGTAAAGTGCCTGAAACCACTATGGCTTATTGCTAAAAGCAGCCTAGTCAGCAGTCTCAGCTTGACCAAGGCAGGAGGGGAGGGGGTTTGGGTGCCACAAAAAGGGCAGCTTGACCCCACATCCTTCCTGATAAGAATTGTGTTGAAGTTGCTGATATTTGCATTTTAGAAGAGCAGGATGTGCCCCAGGAATGTCTATGGGGGCCTCAAGGCTGCAAACTGTGGAAAAACCCACACCTGGTTAATCAATAATCAATAATCAGAAGGAACTTGACCATTTAAACTGCTTACTTAACAAGTTTTTTTTTAAAGGACATGTCATTCTATTACTAATGTATAAATAAGGGGGAAAAGTTTGAGGTAGTTGGACTTGTTTGGACTCTCCCTCTGGATACATCTTGCAGTCCCCACCGGCAGATGGAAGATTTGGCCAACGGAAGCCGGCTGCTGTGTCACTCGAGAGCCACACTCAGCTTTGGTAACTATCAAGGCTTGGGGGTGTTTTACTAACCTGTTGCGGACGTGTGTGAGTGCTTGAGACTGAGTAAAGTTTAGCTTTAAGTGAAAGCACTCGTGTTGTCCTGTCTGTGCCGGCCATCTCTCGGTCGGACGGCTGTGTCTCCCCTGATTTATTTCCTGACACCTCCTCGCACAGAGTAAAAGTTACCAAGAGCTTTGGGTTGAAAGAACCCCAGGTAACACTATAGGGTAGGATTGAGACATATTGACATGGGATTGCTGGGAATCCCTTTGTTGCTCTGTCCATACAATGTGGAGAATAGAAGACCGCTGCCCTGATTTTCACTATGCTATGGCCCCTCTATACTGTTCGGACAGTGAAAAGGTGCTTATTTTAAACAATGTGTACACAACCAGAATCAGCTTCCCCTACCCCCCACAGTCTCTGTTCTTATAAGTGATCTCTCTCCTGCCATCCATCTCCATCCTCTGATTATTATTCCATCATTTCCCCACCAAACGTATAAGAATCAGCTGCAAAACATTTTTTCACACCAGAATGAACCAGGGAGACACACTGCAAGGGAATCCATGTCTTAATCAAATTAAACTTAATCAACCTGTAAAAAAAACCCAGTAAACCAGGTAGATCTAAAAGGACAAAAGTGCCATTTTCTCAGTTTCTAAACAGTCCTGGAAGAGCTGTCACTCACAATGCAAAAAAATGAAATAGAAAACCATGGAGCTAAATTTCAGCTTTCAAAAGATGACACCGAAAGTGTAGCATTGCTTCTGAAAAATTGTTTTTGTTTAGCAAAGAAAACATTACAAGTTGTTGTCATTTGCATTGTGGAAAACCTAGGGCCCCAAGTAAGATCAAGGCCCCATTCTATGTGCTGTACATACACATAATAAGAAACCGTCGCTGGCCTGAAGAGCTTAAAATCTAAATAGACAAGAGAGGAGACAAAGTGTGGGAGATAAGAAATATTATTTCCATTGTACAGATAAGTAACTGAGACACAGAGGGATTAAGCGACTAAGGCCAGAAGGGACCATTGTGATAATCTAGTCTGACCTCCTGCACATTGCAGGCCACAGAACCTCGCCCCCCACTCCTGTAATAGACCCATAACCTCTGGCTGAGATAATGAAGTTCTCAAATCATGATTTACAGACTTCAAGTTACAGAGAATCTGCCATTTACACTAGTTTAAACCTGCAAGTGACTTGTGCTCCATGCTGCAGAGAAAGGCGAACCCCCCCCCCCCCCCCCCCCCCCCCCCCCCCCCCCCCCCCCCNCCTTCCTAACCCCAAATATGAACCCTGAGCATGTGGGCAAGACCTACCAACTAGACACCTGGGAAAGACTTCTCCCTTAGTAACTCAGAGCCCTCCTCATCTAGTGTCCCATCACCGGCCATTGGAGATATTTGTTGCTAGCAGTCACAGATCATGTCATTGTAGGGATTCCTATCATACCATCCCCTCCCTAAATGTATCAAGCGCAGTCTTGAAGCCAGTTAGGTATTTTGCCCCTACTGCTCCCCTTGGAAGGCTGTTCCAGAACTAAACTCCATTGATGGTTAGAAACCTTTGTCGAATTTCAAGCCTAAACTTCTTGATGGCCAGTTTATATCCATTTGTTCTTGTGTTTACTTTGACGCTTAACTTAAATAACTCCTCTCCTTCCCTGATATTTATCCCTCTGATGTATTTATAGAGAGCAATCATATCTCCCCTCAGCCTTCTTTTGGTTAGGCTAAACAAGCCAAGCTCTTTGAGTCTCCTCTCATAAGGTAGGTTTTCCATTCTTCTAATCATCCTAGTAGGCCTTCTCTACACCTGTTGTAGTTAGAATTCATCTTTCTTAAACATGGGAGACCAGAATTGCACACAGTATTCCAGATGAGGTCTCACCAGTGCCTTGTATAATGGTACTAACACTTCCTTGTCTCTACTAGAAATACCTCACCTGATGCATCCTAGGACCGCATTAGCATTTTTCACTGCCGCATCACACTGGCGGCTCATAGTCAGCCTGTGATTAACCAATACATCCAGGTCTCTCTCCTCCTTTGTCGCTTCCAACTGATAAATCCCCAGTTTATAGCAAAAGTCTTGTTGTTAGTCCCTAAATGCATGAGCTTGCACTTTGCACTATTACATTTCATCCCAATTCTATTACTCCAGTTTTCAAGGTTGTCCAGATCATCTTGTATGATATTCCTGTCCTCCTCCATATTGGCAATACCTCCCAACTTTGTGTCATCTGCAAATTTTATTAGCACACTCCCACTTTTTGTGCCAAGGCCATTAATAAAAATATTAAATAAGACTGACTCCAAGATCGATTCCTGAGGAACTCCACTAGTAACCTCCCTCCAGCCTGACAGTTCACCTTTCAGTATGACCCATTGTAGTCTCCCCTTTAACCCATTCCTTATCTACCTTTTGATTCTCATATTAATCTCCATCTTTTCCAATGTAACTAATAATTTCCCATGTGGAAATGTAGCAAATGACTTACTGAAATCCAGATAGATTAGATCTCCTGTATTTCCTTTGTCTAAAAAATCAGTTATCTTCTCAAAGAAGATTAGCTTGGCCTGGCACAATCTACCTTCTGTAAGACCATGTTGTATTTTATCCCAATTACCATTTACCTCTATGTCCTTAACTACTTTCTCTTTCAATATTTGTTCTAAGACCTTGTATACAATTGAGGTCAAACTAACAGGCCTGTAGTTTCCTGGATCACTTTTATTCCCTTTCTTAAAAATAGGACTTATATTAGCAAGTCTCCAGTCCTTAGGGTAAAACCCCTGAGTTTATTGATTCATTACAAATCTTTTCTATTTGGCTTGCCATTATTAGATTATTAGATTATCTGGGCCCTCAATTTAGTCCCATTAAACTGTCTGAGTTTGATTTCCACCTTGGATATGGTAATTTCTATTTCCAAATCCTCATTACCATTAGTTACCGTGACACTACTCCTAAGCTCTTCATTACCCTTCAAGCCTGTGGCAGAACTAGAAATTAAACTCAAATCTTCTGAATCCCAGTCCAGTGCCTTGACTAGAAGAACGTCCTTCTTCTACAAAATGTAGGACAGCAAATTTCCCCCAACAGTCACTGAATTTAACAACCTAGAAAATTCTCTTCAGTATCTTAAAACAACAACAACAAAAGTTTTAGTGGATCAACTATAGTAAAAAAGCAACCCTAAAAAGTACCTCACCAAAACACAGGCACTTAAAAAGAATTACAGTGATGGATAAATATTCTGTACTAACCAATTAATGTTCATTCTCCTGCTCTCCTCCACCCTGCATCAAAAGGTCAGCAAATATTTCCCCTAATGTGTGCATTTGGTAGAGCAGACAAATTGCCATTACAAGAAGGCCTAAAGCTAGAGTGTCAGAAAATGTCTAAAGTTTAGTGTTTTATAAGAAGCCCCCATGCAGCAAGACATCCACACTGATCTTAACAAGTCTGTAACCATGAATCTCTCAATTTAGGGTGCCTCCAGTGATGGACCTTGCCTGAATTTCCATGAATGCAGACTTCTCTTACTGTATGACGCTTGATCATGATATATGCAAAGGCAATATGTACCTCTGTTCCAATGGTGTCTCACCATTATGCTTATCTCCAATTCATTCCTAAGGGAAACTATCTCTAATTTTTACTGCATTTTTTCTTTCTGTGAAAAGTTTTTAATATTAGGAATTATTCT
Organism: Platysternon megacephalum; assembly: GCA_003942145.1. Taxonomy (NCBI): domain Eukaryota; kingdom Metazoa; phylum Chordata; order Testudines; family Platysternidae; genus Platysternon; species Platysternon megacephalum. The sequence goes on along the minus strand of QXTE01000211.1, from coordinate 875,098 downwards.
GCAGACTCCTATTTTGCATTCGCATGGCTCTGTGTATTTTCATATCACTGAACAAACATTCAGTAACTAATCCTCTGAACACCCACACATGGTAGGTAATTGTTATTATCACTGGTTCACAGATGCACAAGCTGAGACAGAGAGGTCAAGCCAGTTTTCTTAGACCACACAGAGGGTCATTGACATAGAAAGGTTCCAAACCAAGGTGTCACACGTAGCTCAGAGCTGGTGCTGGACATTTCACTGGTGTTTTTCCTGAAAGCTGTCCAGGGAGCTGCATGGGGGGCGGGGGAAGGAGATAGTCACTGGAGGCCATTCTGGTGGGGCAGAGCCTTGTTCCTCCCAGCTATGGAAGCTGAGGGAAGGTGGTAGGGTAGCCAATTTTGGTTGGACGTATTCCTGAAAGTTTAATCACATGGCATTAATCTTTATTAAAGTTTAATCTTTAATTCCTGGAGATTCCAGGACAGTCCTGGAGGGTTGGCAAACCGAGTAGGTGGCCTGGTGAAGCCATGCTAGTCATGGTGCAGCTTCTCCCAGCCAGGGCTTCTGGAGTCAAGGTGGGGCAGCCTCAAAGAAGCAAACAGACATGAAAGTCAGAAGCACTTCAAAAAAATCAGCACCCTAGGTGGCTACTTACATGACCTATGCCTTAACAGAGGTATATATACTTCCTCATGCCTTTCCTGGTGTGGGGGTGGGGGACAATTGTGTATAGCTATTTTATATATCTATTTATGAGGTTCTATATGCTTTTATTTGTGAAAATCACATTGAAAAAGCCCAGCTTGCACTAGGAATGGGAAGTGGTGAGGTGATTATTCCTTAGTTTGTGGTCACAGTGGTCAGTGACCTCCATCAAACACTATATGCTGTGATGTAGTCCCTTGTGTATCTGCTCCTCTATCTTTCACATTAGATGTTGGCAGCTTCAATTTTAATATTTACAAAATAGTTCTCTATCAAGGAGATATCTTGATGTCATAGGGAGATGAGGACATTTTGTCATGACCCCACAACTCTTGAACCTGTCCCCTCAAAGCTCCCAGTTGACTGTCACTGCCCTGCTCCCACCTAGCAGCTTGCTACTAACTTAACTGAGCAGTAGAGACAATGAAACCTGAAGTTACATCAGGGAGGCCTGAGCCTGACTGGAGGAACACCTTGAACTCTGGTTGGTCAGGGCTCCCTATTGGAACCCAAAGAAAGGCACACAAAGTTGTCTGCACAGCAGCGCTCTACCTGGCTATTACATTGGAACATGCCTTCCTCACTAACTCCTGGCTCCCTGTCTTGTTCCTGATCCTCCCCCTGTTCTCTGACTATGGCTACGTCCCTTGGCTTGATTGTCTGACTCCAGCTCTGACCCTTGGCTAGACTTCTGACCCTTGGCTTCTCCAACTATTAGACCCAGTTGCCTACATCTCAGCACTGACACATTCAGTGTCCTAAACATTGTGATTTCCAGTGCTTGTCCTGATCACATTAATAACACCTGTTTTACAGACAGGTTTCCAAAACACCATCCAGGTTGAACTGTTTTTGGTTTTTTTTCCCATCTGAAGACTGTTGCTCTAATTCTTTGTCTTCCAATCTATGCTGTTCTTATGAGCATCATGGGCTTTGATGTATTTCTGAAAGAACTATGCATTTATTCTGAGTTTAAAGATAGTTAAGTACTTGAGCAAAGGTCATAAAGCCATCTCTGAATCACAGTTAGCTAATTTGGTGACTGTAATCAGTAATTCTCTAAGAATAGCTAAACCTGAATAAAAACAAATAAAAAAGCATGCATTTCTGGTCTGAAGCACTATAAAGGAGGTTTCAGCCTAGAGAGTTTCTCACAATCAAATGATAACCCCTTAGATATGAAGTATGTGGCAGAAATTAAATCTACCTTAAATTTTACCATAAATGTTGGAGCTGGTGTGGTGAAATATTTAGAACTAAGATAGCATTAAGTCAAATCAATTTGTAAATGTAAAAGCAGCCAGAAGAAAGCACCCATTGGGTCTAAAACATGACATAATGTAAACAATATAAAAAGCAATGGCATGTGTCTGTGCACCCTTTGGAAATTGAACCACTGATGGTTCAGTGGAAAGGAAAACCATGAGGGGAGGCCACAGCTAACCAAAGAAATAATTCTGAATTCCTACAGGAAGTTAGACTGGATGATCACAGTGGTCCCTTCTGGCCTGGGAATCTATGAATCCTTTTCTCCCTTCCACACCTAGCTCTGGGAGGGAGAATTTCACATGCCAAAAGGGATTTGTTCACAGGTACGACTTTCCTCGGGGCACTGTTTTACTCCAGGGTGAGGCCCTGGGCTCATACAGTCTTGAGCAAGGCACAGTTATTTAGCACATTTCACTTACTGAAATTGGATCTCATGGCAAACCTGAGCTTTGCCCATCACTGTGCCCAGCTGGTTGAGAATCATTGCCCTACAGTATGTTCCCCTGAACATTGTCAACTAGTGAACAAGCTGGCATCCCAAAATGGCTATTTTTGCCATTAATAATGGAAGATGCAGTGCTGGATCATTAGCTTCTTTGATTCCTAACCAGAAAGTTACATTAAAAATAGAACAGTACAATACTTTATTGTCGCTGGCATTCTCTCTATAAAGGACAAGAAGAATGCCCTCTTTGCTTCCCATCTATTCATGTCTACATGTATTTCTAATCCAGATGTCACCATGGTATCAAGTATAGGAACCCAAACTAGCAAGTCTTCTGAAAAGAAAAGTGGATGCAACCTTCATTGTGCCAGGGTGGGGAAAGGAGAATGGATGGGTTTAGCACGGCCCCAAAAAGGAGATGCCGCTGGCTGGGTAGAAGACGTGGCCAGGGTAGCTGTGAGATGCATTAGTGCATCCCTTCAGCAAACCGCCACCAGGGGGGTGTTATGAAGCCCCTGTGATATACTACAGTTGCCACCCAGCCCTGGCAGAACACCCCTGGGAAAGCAGCACTGTATGTTCAGGAGACTTAAACCCACCCGCATCCTGTTGGTGCGCTGGTACCTGGAGCTGCCCCTGCTTCTAAGCGCATGCCTGGGGCGGCAAGCCGCGGGGGGCGGCCTGCCGGTCGCCGTGAGGGCGGCAGTCAGGCTGCATTCAGCGGCATGCCTGCGGGAGGTCCACCGGTCCCGCGGTTTCGGCAGCAATTTGGCAGCGGGTATGCCAAAGGCACGGGACCAGTGGACCTCCCGCAGGCATGCCGCCGAATCCGCGTTACCAGCGGACCTCCCGCAGGCGCACCGCCAAAGGCTGCCTGACTGCAGTGCTTGGGGCGGCAAAATACATAGAGCCGCCCCTGGTTAGAAGGAATTGTCTTCCCCCTTCCCCCCCCGCCCCCAGGAGCTTGGTGTTATTCAATAGAATTCACCCGGCATGGTGGGTGGAATATTAAGGTACTAGGAATGTACGTTGAGATGTATTGCTTTGGGGGCACAGCCAGCCATCCTGGCCTAGTGAATCTCGCCCAATGAATATAACTGAAAGTAGCAAAAAAATCAAGGGAATACTATGCTCCTTTAAGGTGACATGTTTATTCTTCTTGCAGCGATATAGTGGTTGCTTGTTATTCTCTCTCTAGAAACAGCACATAAAGAATAAAAGAAACAAAAATGCGGACTGTTCACCAGTAATGAATCATCTACCTGGGAACAACTTTATAGCCTCAGAAATTTTGACAGGAATGTTTTCCTGAATGCCCAACAACAGCCCTCAGAACATGCGAACAAGAGGTGAGGAAGGCTCCAACAATGCAAATCTTGCTGGAAACACAGTGCAAGTTGACACCCAGAGAATATGTCAGGAACCATTTCTGCTCAGTCATGCAGAGAAGATAGAATCAAATCCAGTAACTGTAATGAAATACAGACACACATGGTGGAGGTGAACAATGCTACCTAGTAAGTGATGCTAGCCACAGAAGTGAAAAAAAAGAGATGTTCTGGGTCTGAAGGTGTTCAAGTGACCTTCAGAACAACATACATCATTCACCAGAACAGAGAAAATGATTTCAATGGTCTTCTCGAGATGAGTTTTTCTTTTCAAATTAGATACACACATTGCAAACCAAAGAGACACCAAGAAAGGAGCCAAAAAATTAGAAAAAGAAAAGTGTACTCACAATGCAAAAGAGAAGGAACACTCCATTAATCTGGTAGGTAACAAATTTCAACAAAGGTACAAGGAAATGCATTTTTACATGATGTATGATTTATCCCTGCCACAGGATGCTTTAGAGACAAAGGCTAGGTCAGGGGTCGGCAACCTCTGGCACGCGGCTCGCCAGGGTAAGCACCCTGGCGGGCCGGGCCAGTTTATTTACCTGCCGCGTCGGCAGGTTCGGCCGATCGCGGCTCCCACTGGACGCGGTTTGCCGCTCCGGGCCAATGGGGGCAGCGGGAAGCGGCGCGGGCGAGGGATGTGCTGGCCGCGGCTTCCCGTCGCCCCCGTTGGCCCGGAGCGGCGAACCGCGGCCAGTGGGAACCGCGATCGGCCGAACCTGCCGACGCGGCAGGTAAATAAACTGGCCCGGCCCGCCAGGGTGCTTACCCTGGCGAGCCGCGTGCCAGAGGTTGCCGACCCCTGGGCTAGGTCCTTCAAGTCTTGGTCCCATGTGTAGTCCTGTTTCGTGGATGGTTTTCTCTAGTCTAGGAAAAAGGTTGAGGTTAGGTTAGGCTTAGGCTACATGTACACTACAGCTGGGATAGATGCTCTGAGATCGATCCACCGGTGGTTGATTTAGTGGGTCTAGTGAAGACCTGCCAGATCGACAGCAGATCACTCTCCAGTTGACCCCTGTACTCTACTCCTAATCAGAAGAGTAAGGTAAGGCGATGAGAGAGTTTCTCCCGTTGACCCCCCTGCGTTGTAGACCCCGCAGTAACTCAACCTAAGGTATGTTGACTCCAGCTGTGTTATTTACTACCGCAGTAGTGTAGACATAGCCTTAGCTACCTTGATGATCCCATTGCAGGAGAGATTTCCAAAAGCACTTTCAGAATGTTGCTGTACAAGTCCCACTGGATAGGATGTATACTTCTAAATACCTTTGGTGCTTTGACTATTGTCCCCCTGGAAACTTTTTAAGAACCCAATCCAGCAAACTTTTACTCATGTGATGAACTACACTATACTGACAGTATAACCCATCTGTACATATAAAGCTGGAAGAAGTGTGCTATATTCTCAAAGAAGAATCTAAAATATTTCACTACATTTTAAAGTAATCACATCATTACAAAGATTGGAATGGGAACAGGCATGGAAAACATTCATCCATTTTTTTGACTAAAGATTATAATGAGAAGGGAAGCCGTAGAATCATTACTATCTGAAGATTATTTATAATAGTCTTTCTGTGGTATAGTCTCCCAATATGCAGGTGTAACGATTACACACATGAGTAAGGGAGTGATAGATTGGAAATGACTCGTGTGAGTATAATATAATACCATACTACATAGAGTGTATGAGTATAATATGTTGTACTGTAGTGTGGTATAGTAGTGATTCATAATATAGTGATAGAGGCAGTGCGACCTAGAGGATAGAGCATTAGAGCGAGATTCAGGAGATGTGGCTCCTGTTCCTGGCTTCGGCCTCTTGTCTGCTGGGTGACCTTGGGCAAGTCACTTCTCCTTTTTGTGCTCAGTCTCCCCATTTATAAAATGGGGATAATGACATTCGCCCCTTTTGTAAAGTCCCATATAAGTGCTAGGTATTATTATTATATCAAATGGGCTATTGGCGTAAATGGAGTCAATAGAGCTATTCCATTTACCCAAGCTGATGATCTGGATACATAAGTACATGTAGCGGGCCGGTGTGGCTCCCCTCTTCCCCTGAGAGGGTCGAGCCCCGGTCACAGGAAGGGGCGGGGCCACAGAGCGGTGAGCCCGCCCCTCAGAGGGTCAGGCAGCGACCCGGAAGAATAAAAGCCGGCCATCCCAGCTCAGTCAGGGGCCAGCCACCGCCGGGAGCAGACCTACCTGGGGAAGCTCCCGAAGAGGAGCTCCCTGAAGCCCAGAGCAGCTACCCGGACTGGCCCGAGAGTCCCCTCGACCGCTACTGGGAGGCCCCGCCGGAGCTTCCCCGAGCCTCCTATGAGGAGGAGCCACCCAGAACTCCCCCGCTTCCCTGCTACAACCCCGAGGAACCCCCGGAGCAGGTTTGGCCGGATTTCCCCGAGAACCTACCCGACCTACCACCCAGCCCGGGTTGGGAGGAGCCCATGCCATGGGACTTCCCGGGACTGGACGCCGTGGACCAGGTAGGCCCAGGGGGGGATGTTGGAAGTGGCCCGGGGGCAGCCGAGCTTAGTCAGGCTGCTGAACAAACTGAACCTATGTCAGTGTGTGGCGGTCAGGATCCCCACTGACCGTCAGCGGTGAAGACCGCTGCCTAGGGCCCCGGGCCGGGACACAGTGGAGTGGGAGGGCCTGTGTCCCCCCCTGCCACCCCGGTGCGGGTGGCAGGTATCCCCCTCGGGTTGTGGACTGCTCAGCCCTGACCCAAAGGTCTGAGCCCCCGTACTGTTGTTGCTCAGCCCTGAGCCAAAGGTCTGAGCCCCCGTACTGTTGTTGCTCAGCCCGGAGCCAAAGGTCTGAGCCCCCGTACTGTTGTTGCTCAGTCCTGCCCCAAAGGTCTGAGCTCCTGTACTGTTGACCGTTCTTCTTTTGTACTGTTTCTGGCTCCACCTTGTAGCATAGGACTGGAGCCCACGTACGACCAGCGGGCCGGTGTGGCTCCCCTCTTCCCCTGAGAGGGTCGAGCCCCGGACCCGCCCCGTTACAGTACACTATAAGTAGCACAGCAGAGATCATAACAAAAGCTCAGAAAAAGCAGGGGCAATAAGGTAGAAAACAAGCTGCTAGATGTTTTTTAAAGAGTTATGACAAGGCACATTAAGCATTGATTTAATTTTGCAGTTCACTGTGATATCACAAGCTACATTGACTGCAAAGTCACACCCCCACTTAACTACAGGTAAATAAAAACATCATCAAGGTTGAGGCTGCATGAAAGATGTCTGTTCATAATTCCAAACATATTTCATTTGATTATTGCACAGCACAGCAATCTACAGCACTCCCACAACTGAATTAACAACCACGTTAACTCAATAACAAGCTGCCTCAATACACATTTCCATTTCTCATGCACTTTCTGCAGTCAGGTGAACTTTCATGGAAAATGCCATAAGAGAACAGAATAGTAATCCACTGAGGCTTCTGAAGGTAGCCTAGTGGGGACTCTTCACAGGTGACAGAAATGACAGTAGGTGTCCAGAGACACTGTGCTGAAAAGTATAGTGTGTAGAGCTCCTACAGAAGGACTATGCACCACATATGTTCTACTTATGCCCCATTTTGTGGGCTTAATTGGGAACCAAGTGATAGAAGACCTCATGTAGCTATCCTACACATTGTTGAATTTCACCCAAAGCGCCAAATTCTGATCTCACACTGGAGTAAGCCCATTGGAGTCAGGCAGGTTATTGTGGATTTTTGCCAGTGCACTTCAAATCAGTAGCTGGCCCTAAACGTCTTTACAACATAGTCAGTGCAGGTAGCCATAACAGGCAAAGTAAATAAACACTCCAATGAAGTGGAAAGAAAAATGTCATGACACAACTCTTTCTGCAGTGTATGACTTTGTTGTTAGTTAACACATACAAGACTATAATCATATAGTGATTAAAAAGTGATAGAAAAGACTTTAGTCACATTATCCATCCCCTTCCAATGAAGGATTTACATCCAATTAGAGTAGAACTTTATTATTTCTCCCTTAGGGGCAGATTATGGTACCCTAACTCATAATGAGTAGTATCTTACTCCACAAGGAGTTCCATCAGGTCAGATTATCATCAGATGTAAATAAGCATAGCTGTACGGAAGTCAATGAAGCTACAGATGGTTACACCTGTCTGAAGATCTGGCCCATTGATTTCCAAGGTCTCAGAACCTGGCTTCAAGCAAGAATTAGCGAAGTTCTTCATCTAGGGGCGATATCCTGGCCCCATTGTAAAACTCCCATGGATTTCAATGGGGCCAGGATTTCATCCTAATTTGTTGTAGTCCTTAGCTAATTCCCAATGCCAATAATTGTCATTCCACTCCTCAGCAATGATTTAATAGCAGAGAGCTGTGGAGAGGTAACCTAATAAGAAGAGTTTCAGAGTAGCAGCCGTGTTAGTCTGTATCAGCAAAAAGAACAGGAGTACTTGTGGCACCTTAGAGACTAACAAATTTATTTGAGCATAAGCTTTCGTGGGCTACAGTCCACTTCTTCGGATGCATAGAATGGAACATACAGTAAGAAGATATTTATACATACAGAGAACATGAGAAGGTGGAAGTAGCCATACCAACTGTAACAGGCTAATTAATTAAGAGAAGCTATTAACAGCAGGGGAGAAAAACTTTTGAAGTGATAATCCAAATGGCCCATTTCGGACAGTTGACACGAAAGTGTGAGGCTACTTCAACATGGTTTACAAAATACTCTGCAGTACATTTATTAATATAATGTGATGTAGTATCACAAATAATTACTAAAACAGACTATGCTTGTCAAAACAAATAACCAGATGATAATGCAGTATGAATCAATATCTTTTTAAATCATATATTTGTCACCTTACAGATTTGCAAATTTCAGGAAGCTCCAAACTCTCTCTTGGGCTTCAGCTAGGCTCTGCTGTAACTACTAGTTATGGTTTTGTGGGATCAGATGATGAATAAGATGCATATGGCAACATCAGTCGGGTGAAATTATGCCATCAATTACACTGCAATCTATATCTCCTTACTGAGCCTTTTTTTTTTAAAAGTCTCATACATGCATTTAACAAGAGCAGAGCAGCAGAATGGAAACCTCACAAAGCCACAGAGTGCCCACAGGGATTATATAAATAACAACTCAATCCTGACAATGGATTAGGGTATCATGAGACACGAGCACAAAGAAGACCCAATCCCCGTGATGCCCATTGCATTGTTTTTTCCAACTGTGACTTGTGCACTTGGGATTAACCTGCTTGAGGAACTTCTGTACAGTGCTATGCACACTGTCAGTGCTCAGCAGAAAGGAGTAGTAATAAAATATTAAGAAAAGTATAGTTTCTGCTTGTGATCAATCAAGGTTTTTTTCCATAAGGGCCCTAGCAGCTCAGGAATTTCCTCTCTCCTTTGCTTTGCAACCTGAGTTTGTTAGGAGGCTGGTGAGGCTGGGAAGTGGGACTCTTGGAGGTTTATGTTTGGAGGTTTTAAGTTGTTGTTACGGTCAAAGTGTTCCCCAATTGCCTACAATCTAGATCAGGGCCCCATTGTGCCAGATGCTGTACAAACACATGGTGAGAGATCATCCCTTCCCTGAAGGTTTACAGTCTAAACAGACAAGTGTGACGTTATGAGTGTAATATAATATTTCATTGGAAGGTGACAGAGCCAGAAAGAGTTAATTAACTCACAAAAATAATAAGACCTATGGGTGAACCTTAAGGACTGATTAGGAAGATAGGTAAATGAATAGAGCTTTGATGCAAGTCTGCATTGTTAGAGATCTCAAGGATAGATGTTTGCTCAGGTCTTGTGATGTAAGCAAACAAGGCTTGTCTATATGTCTCTTTGAAGGTTGTAGTAACCTGTAGCTGAACTGTTTAATGGATAAATTACCCTGTGCTAATTGCCATGATGTTTAGAGGAAGGAGAATTAAGCCTATTGTTTTCTCAGGCCAAAAGGCTGCTGAAAATGTATAAGAACCCTGGGACATGATCATACATCATCTCAGATCTGCTTTGGTTTCAAGAGGGGGGAACCTTAAGCCATAAGGATTGAGATCCCCAGTCTTTGACTGGAGCCACCCTGAATATGGACATTGGACTATAACCTATGGA